>VZSR01000393.1:2904533-3143127 GCA_013398615.1 Brachypodius melanocephalos
CAGTGCCTGGCAGCACAGAAAGCCTGGAATTCTCAGTGCCCAACAATCCCAACAATTTGGCTCTCACTAAACCCTGGGATCAGGCACCTGAACTTCAAGGAATCCCCAGCTTCTGTCTCAGGCAGACACTCTCAGTGACCTTTGGATGCTGCTACTTTAAAAACACCATCCAATGCAGCCTTTGTGCCCCAGGGCTGGTATCCCAATAAACACACATCTTGTCATTTTTTCCTGTTTTCCTGAGGCTTCTCATCTCTCCCTCTCCCCCTGACAGGAGCAAAGGGATTCACTCCCTCTGTGGAGTACAGGAAAAATAGGAGTTTTGTTGGGAAAAGGGGGAATGGGGGGAAGCACAAAATCAGCGTTGTGAAGGCAAAAGGGCTGGATTGAGAACATTATTTTTATCAAGAGGGGTGAAAAACCTGGCATTCCTCAGCTGAGAGCTGGATAATGCTCATAGCAGGGCACCAGCCAGCCTGGAGGAGAGACAAAGTTTAGGAGATTCATATCCTGGGAATCTGACTGTGGCTCTGCATGGTGTTCAGGGGTGAATGTGGTGGAGAAAAAACCCCTTTAACACGAATGTGGAACGAATTAAAACATCCTGCCCTGCTCTATCAGTTCAGAGTCAGGTCTTTGGGCAGACCCATGAGTCTGGTCCGGGTGGTGTTTGTGCTCGGGGCTGGGATAAAGGAACAAAGAGGGAATTTGCAAAAGGCTGAGCTTGTGTTGCACTGGGAAGGGTTTTGCAGGGCAGGATTAAATTCCAAATGTTCTTGGAAAACTGCTGAAACGGAAATGATCAAATTGCACAAAGAGGAGGAAAGGATTGTACGTAGAAGGGGGAAACCAATTGTGAGTGAGGGGCTGGGAACAGGGGCTGGAGGGGATGGGAAAATGGGAATAGACTCAAAGGGAGGAAGGAGAGAACAGCTGGGCAAAAACCCACAAAAACAAACCAGTTTTGGAAAACACAGTGCATGAACAAGAACTTCTTGTCTAACCTAGAAAAGCAGCAACAGGAGATGGGAAATATGTGTTCACAGCTAAACACATAAAGATCATTATCAGGGCAGAGGCAGCCAGCAGCTCTCCAGGAATGCTCCAAGGAGCACATGAGGCTTTTGGCTTTATCTGCAACAAATACCTTGAACATGTTTTCAGCTTTAAGCACTCCGTGAACTTGTTATTTGTTAGGATTTCTTTCTCCCTCCTTGGCATGAAACATCCTGAAAGCAGCAGTAAATACATATATATATATATATATATATATAAATAAAATATATGCAGCAAATATGTATTAACAATACATCTTTGCCACAGAAACCCTGGGAAAACTTCGATTTGGCACACAAACGTGGTTGATTCTGCCACAAGGATGCTGTTTTCAGTGCAGTTTCTGCATTAAGCCCATAAAACTGTGACACCTGAACCCTGGGAGCAGCAGGAGCAGTGAGCCACACGTTGATTTTTGTGCCATCAACATTCAAGGCTGCTGTCATGCAGAACATGAAGCCCAAATGCACCAAGCAGCACTAAACTGTGCCACACAAACAGATTTTTTTTTGTTAAAATACGGGTTTAATTTCCCTTAGGATTTAAGAAAATTAAAAGAACATTTACTTCAACTGTTGCCCACTTGTCTTTTCCTTCTCCTGCTGCTGCCCTTGAGGAGCACAGTGGCATTAGGGTGACACTGGCACCCTCAATAACTGAATGGCAGCAAAAACATCATTGAGGCACCAGCTGAAATTCCCCCAAAACCCCACCAGTGACCTCAACCTCCTCCAATGGATCCTTTGTGCAAGGCACAAATCTCACCCAAAACCACCCATTTTTTGTCTCCTGCTCTTCTAGAGCTTTGTGAAAGCAGAATTCCTGCAGCACCTGGCAAACTTGGGGGGACATTCCAAGCTCTGCTGTCCTAGATAGGAGGCAAATAATCCAGGTTTTGCTCTGTGACGTGCTGGGCAATGTTTCCTGGAGCAATCCATCCCAAATGGGAGGTGCTGAGACAGCTGACAGGGGGGCTGCAGCGAGAAAATGACACTGGAGATTTAGGAGATTGTAGGAAATATTCCCGAAGTGTTTATAGTCCATGAGCAGCTGCAGCACGGAAGGCAGAACAGGATGTTGGCTGCCCTGGCAGAGGAATGTCCTCTAGTTGAAAAGATTTGGTTATTGCTGTATGAGGAAATGGTAAAATCTAGTGCAGAGCGTGGTTTGGTCAAGAAGTGATATGGGAAATAAATCATGGCAGTTCTCCAGGTTTAAGGTGGTGAAACATTCAGGGCAATGGGCTCATTCTCGTTTCTCACAGCCTTTGGTGGATGGATCAGCTCTAACCTTCAGGAGAATGATGTTTTGGGTGTGCTTGCTCTGTTCAGACGCCAGGTGGGACAAAAACTTTAGGGCAAGCTCTTTAGAAGCTCCTCTGTCAGCACAGCCCTGCAGCCCCACACTCAGCCCCACCAGAGGCAGCTCTGCTCCCAGCAGACCCCAGTGCCACGCCACCAGAAATAGCCCCAGGGACACACAAAAAAACCCTAAAATAAAAGCAAGAAGCTGCCTCAATGTAAGATAACTCTCAGGGTCACCTCTGGTGGCGTGACCTCAGACAGCTCTGGGAATTTAATGGATGAACTGCATTCCAAAGTGCTCGGAAGCAGCTTGGGCATCACCCTGAGAGACAGCTCACGCTTTGCCACAGGTAACCCAAATATTTTGCAGGCATTTCTCCGCCAATGAAAGGGAGGAAAAAGAACAAAATTGCCACTAAATGGAGCCAATGACGCAAGGCTGATTAATGGAAGGGGTGAGTGCTGCACTGCTGGCCTGCTGGGAGGTCAGAGCCAGGGAGAGTTTGTTGAGATACCTTCAAAAATAGGTGGAGCAGCCAGAGCAGATGTGGTCCCTTGGAAAACAGGGCTATGGAGAGAGGTGGAGCTTGGCTGGGTCAGCCACACACGGTGATCTGTCAACCACAGCCTGAGAAATGGGCATAAAGACACGTAATTAAACCCACAGCTCTCTAATAAAGGCAGGGCAGCCCTTGGATTTGGAGAGTGAGAGAGAGCAGCAGTGTTGACACCTGGAGATAGCAAATCCAGCTTTTCAGAGGGGATGACAGGAGCTGGAGGGGTTTGTGGGATCCCTCCAAACCCTCTGTGCTGCTCACACAGCCAAGCCCAACACCATAACCTCAGCACCAGTTCAGACTGGGTCACCCTCCTTGTTCCTCCCATAATACAGAATTTCCTCACCTCATTTAGGGGCTGAGCTCCTTCTCTGGTCTCTCAGCCATCAACAGAAGATTTGTGGGGTCCCCAGGGATGTTTTTTCTTTTCTGGGGATGCAGAGGCAGCCCAGCTGCTCAGCAAAGACCTCTTGCTTCTCATGAGGTGCTTTAAGGTACCTGTGATCTCATGGATCCTGTGGGGAAAACAAAAACAAACCCTAAAACCCGAATCCAGAGGCTGAGAGACACAGGGTTTTCTCAAAGCATCAGGAGATTGTATTTTTTTAATATAATTTTTACTCATTTTGAATTTTATGTGTCATCTCCTGGAGGATACCATGGTTCTTTCCGCATGGTCACGGTAGCAGAGGTGTCACACAAGCAGCTCGTGTTTTTTAACATCATCAAGAGAACAGCAAAGAGAAAATGAATCTGTCTGGGATATTCGAAAACATTCCCTTTGTTCTGGTTTGCCAGAGACCAGGCCAGATTTCTGCCACAGAAAAATTCAGCAAATGGGAGAGATTGGTAGGAAACTTGAAACTGGCAGAAAAGAGAAGGAAAACAAATTAAGGAAATTTATTTTAGCCTGTGATTTCATTTCTTAAGTCTTATATTTGAGCATTATCTGACTATAGACACAGGTCGTTTTTGCTGAAGCATTTAGCTGTTTATCTTTCCTGCTCTCCATGCCACGGTGTTTCTGGCCAGAAATGGGTTATTTATCAAATTCACACCTTTCTCCTCATTCTTAATAAAAATCAGCTAATTGCATCACCTCTTCTCCCAGCCAAGTGCAGATTGTCATTTTATTTGGCCTGTTCCAACTTGTTTTTTGTAGGAATCATGACGGTTTTGGCTGTTTCTTTCTCATTTGAGAAAGTAAACTTTGCAAAACTGCATCAAACTTCCACAAACACGAGCTGGTTTGGAGCTTGGGAGTGCTGCCTTCAGCCCAGGGCATCTCTCCTGAGCCAGTGCAATCATTACTCAGTGCTTGCCCGTGAAAAAAGCACATGTTTAAATTTTGTCTGAGTCTCTTCAGCTTGTGTTACCTCCACTGTAGGGGCTTCAATACTTGGATGAAGGAGTTGAGTGAAGTAAATGGAAATATTTGCTGGCTCCGTGGGTCTCACCTTGCAGCTCCACCGTGTGGGTTGGGAGAATCACGCTCCTCCTGTGAAGCGGACCATCCCAACTTGGTTAAAGGCTAAAGCGTAAAGGTTCAAGTGTAAAGCATCACTGGAGAGTCAGAAAACAACAAAGAAAAAAATTCAATTTTAAATAGTGTAAGAGCAAACCAGAGTGGTGATCAAGTACCCTTAAAGAAAAAAAAAAAACAACAAAACCTCTCAAAGTTTTTTTCCTTGAGTACTCTTAAAGAAAAAACTCATCCAGGCACAGATGTTGATTCATCCTCCCTTTGTCCTTCCCTTTCGGCTTCATCCTCACCAGCAAAGCAGAGCCCATCCCATTCTCCCCTGAGCAGCAGCATCCAATGTCCCAGCCCTGCTCCTGGACAGGCTTCCTCCTGCAGAAAGATAAAGGAGAATAAGAATTATTCAAACACCACTGGCACTCCCAGTGAGACTGGAAATATCCGCTTTTTGGGACAAAGCCCTTTCTTTCTCAGACAGAGAGGTTGAAAATGATCTGCTGCTGGGAGCTCAGCCTGGTTTTCTAAGGAAGCAACAAATCAAACGCTGCAAGAGCAATGAAGGTTGGCACGGGGGTCGTGTGGGTGTTTGGCTGCTCCTGTGTTCCCTCCTCCTCCTCCTCCCTGCCATTCCAGCTTGAGCTGACTCCAACAGTGTGACCCAGACTATCTGGTTGCTCTCCCAAATCACACCCTGCCTGCAGGTATCCTTCAATTCAATTCCTGGTGGTGTCCAGGAGCTGATCCTGAGCTCCTGAATCCAGGGTCACCTCCAGCCCCCCAAAGTCCCAGCCCAGCTCCCACCTTGCAATGCTAGGTGGAAGATTTGGCCCCGAATTTTAAAGCAAAGCAAAGCCCTGTGCAGATGCCCAGAGTCAGGAGCAGCACAAATGGTTTGCCTTGGCCTGCTGAAATGCTGGCCATGTTTTTTAATTGTACCTTTGTGCGCCGGATTCCAAGAAGGAGGAATAAAAGCAACTCTGTGCATTTTATTGCTGAGGTCAGGTTCCTGTCTCCCCAGCCCTGTTTCTCATTCTCTAATCAAATCATTCCTCTTAATACAACCCGTTCCTAAAAGCCTGCTTGCCATGAAGTGCTTCAGCCTTAGAATCTTATCTACTATGACCTTAATTGAAGGGTTTATCCAGCTTTCATCTAGAAAATGTTTTGTGTAATCAGCCAAAAGCTTGAGACCAAAAATCCTTTGTGAGGATGCAAGGCCAACCTAGAATAAGCTGGCTCTGGGACATCTCACTTTGGGACCTAACATTTCAAGCTCTCTCATGGTGAAGTCAAGGAGAATCCCACATCTGTGCCCAGCTTGGGAAAAGGAACCGAGTATCTGGCATGGTCTTGGGAATTCTCCAGGGAAAAGGCATGGCCTGGGAAAAAAAAAAAAAAAAAAAGAAAGAGATTTTTGTGATCGTTCCACACTATTTGAAGAAACAAAGCAGGAAAACTGTAATGCCATGGCCCAGTCATTTGTTTCCAAGGAATAATCCAGACTGATCTGTGACTGAAGATACAATTCTTCCCTACACAGCTCAAGCTGTTGGTTTGTTATACGAGAACATTTTTGCAGAATTAATAAGAAATAAATCAAGTGATTTTATGGGGTTGCTGTGTCTTTTTATGGATCCCTTGTATGGATCCCTCACTGAAAGATATTCTGCTCAGCACAAAGTTCTCAACATCATGAACAGTCACGTCGTTATAGTCAGCTTGGATTTCACATGGCTCTAAAAAAACCCCAAAACCACCAACAACAACAACAACAAAAAACCAAACAAAAAATCCCCACGTGCCCCAAACACATTTTCTGGAAACATTTTGATCTTCAAATTATGCGTGTACTTTAAATGAGAAAAATCCTTGACCAAGAAGAGCTGCTTGTTGAAGGCAGCTTGCTTCTTATTTCAAAGGGAAAATTGAAAACACTTATGAAGGGTGTAGCTATTTACCAGTCCAGAGTGTTCTTATAAACAAAATAATACAAAACACATCCTCTTTGCTGTATTGTTGTTTAACATCTTCCAGCATATCACAACGTGGAGAGAAGAACAGAGGAGGAAAAAAATAGAGGGTGTTTCCAAAAAGCCTTGCAACAGGAGAAAAGGGTAAAGGACAGCGTGTTTCAGCTTTAAATGCACAGAAAACATGAGACAGGTACCAATTTTCCATCAGAACAGCTGATGAAAGCCTCTTGTGCAATGTACCTGCATTTCCAGTTGGGTACATCAGGAAAAGTGAAGAAATCTGAAGGCCAAGAGGAGAGCTGAGCTCATCCAACGGACAAATGCATGTAGGAAATCCTTGAACTTTTTTGACAACCTCTCCACAAAAAATCAGCTGGAGCAAACAGCAACAAAGTCAAGTTCACCATTAAACTGTTCTTATTAAAGATTGCTCCTCATTTTATTGACAGCTGTGGTGCTCGTCACAATTGCTTCACTCACATCTTTTTACCCACAGAGAGCCCTGAGACCACGAAAAATAATTCCCTGTGCAAAGCCTCAAACACATCTCTGGCAGATGGATTTCCAGCCCTGAAGGATGGGGAGGACATTTGTTCTTTCCCCTGGAGGGGACGGGCTGTGACAGTGCTTAAGAGGCTGAAGAAGTTTGTTAGGAGCTGGTTTGTTTCAAAAAGGGGCAGGACCAAAAGGCTCTGTGTCCTTTCACATCTGTAGAACAGCTGGATTTGTCCTGTGCTTCATCCAGGCGCTTGATCAGGGTTTTGTCCTCTGTAAAGCAAGCAAGGGTCTAGAAAGAATCCTGCAGTGAGGGAGGGGTGGGTGATGCCTTTGCTGACCCTGGCCCCTGCATGCACCACACACCTCAGAGGAGCAGGCAAGAAATGCCATGGGAGGTTTATTTCTGTCTCCAAGCCCATGTGATTCCCTGGGAGAGGGCAGCTCTGCCCAAATCCACGCAGTCTTTCCAACTGTAACAGGAATCCACCCTCAGCAATGTCACAATTCACAACTGGGTCCTGCAAGCCCCTCCAGGAGCTGTTCTGAAGCTTGGACAGTGTTGGGGATGTCTCCAGGCCAGCTGACCCTGAATTTCAGGATGGGTTGAGCATCTTTGACTTTCCCCCATCTCACTCTGTTGGTATCCCCAGTGTGGGGCTCTGGAGGCTGCAGCCAAGGTGTGAAGCAGGTCCAGCAGCAGCAGTGGGGTTGTTCCAATTTACATCCCCTTAGTTATGGCTGGTGAGGCTTGAAAAAGCCATTTACAGTTCCAGCCTCATGGATAACCCAGCACAGGACACCAGTTTGCCTTCATTAGGGAAAAATAAATCTCTGGGATGAAACTTTCCTCAAGATTCTCATTCATCTGGCCGAGAAGTTGAAGCAGGACTACAAATTGTGTTTGTCAGATATCTGGGACCAGATTCTCCAAGACATCAAAAGAGATTAAAAAATTTACCACAAGGCAGAGAAGCTGTGTCTGTAAGGACGTTCTTCTAAAATCAGAAGTGCAGAGCACAAGATCTTTTGTTCCTGCTGTCCAAATCCAGAGAATGTGATGTCAGAACTCAGGATGACACAACAGGGCAGGATGGAGGGGTTTTCTGTAAAGCAGCAGAGCCACAGAGAGTAACCAGCCACTTCACCGAGCACAGAAAAACTGTTTCAAGCTATATCTGACTTTACTTAATATTTAGATTGGCCATGCTCTCGTTTTCCCACGAGAGAACTAAAACTTTCCATAGGAAAAGTCAACTCCCAGCTTAAAATGCCACGAAATTTAGATGTCAGAAGTTCAGCTTTCCCACCAAAAAAAAAGGTTTGATCAGAAAACAGCTACACCTCAGACCAATATTGCTAAAGCAGGCACCAAAACCCTTCAAATGTCCTGGGCATCCCTCTTCCAGGCCATCCAAGGAAATACTGCAAACTCTGCTGGCCATGGACAAAATCTCAGTTGCTTTCTCAGGGCAAATGACTCATAAAAGCGAGCACAGAATTATGTTTATGTGCTCCATGATCAAAAGAGTGTCCCGAGTTAAGTTTTTGGAGAGGTTCCAGGCAATCTCATGTTCATTCCAAAAATAAACCTCAGATTGATGCAAGTGGACATTGTGCCAAAGAGGATGAGACAGGGGTAAAGCAGAGCACGAGAGCAGCAGAGGGAAATGTGGAGCTGTTTGCTGTTTGCATCCTTTGATGGCTGCTGATGAGAAACCTTAGCTGGAAATCATCCACAGAAGGAACCTCAGAGTCCAGCGTGGTGGTTTGGGAGAATTGAAAGCAGTTGGATTTCTGAGCAGGCAACACTGATTCCTCTCTTTCCCAAAGCCATGAGTCAGGCTGTGCACAGGGATCCAACACGAGCAAAAGCACAATGAGGGAAAATCCAGCACAACACGTGGCTGCCTTTCCTGTGGCTCAGGATGTGGCTCCAGGTCCTTCCTTTGGCTCTAAAAGCTCCTGGTTAAGGTTGGTTCCTCTGGGTGGACGAGGATGTGAGCAGCTCCTGCTTTTATTGTGGTGAGGCACAAGCCCTGGAAATCTTGAGTCAGCCAAAAGGGGCTGCAAGGGATGCAGCAGCATCCCTGACGTTATTGGAAAGATGTTCCATCACCTTCCTTCTTCCCACCCCTCCTGTCCAGAACCCATAACTCACTGACCTGGAGCAGCACTGTCCTGCTGACAGGCATTTCTTGGTGGCTGATTTCACCTCCTGGCACACCATGAAGGCTTTCATGTCTGCTCTAGACAGAGTCAAGGACTGCAGCAGCTCTGTTATGTTCCCTTGAGCCTTTCTCACTTTTCTAATATATATACTGTATGAAAACATGGTCTCCCTTCGTGAAAGTTCATTTTATTCCTCCTTTCTTGTTACCAGCTACCCAATACTGAGTAATCTATTCCCATGTCCCTAAAGCATTAGTATTAATTAGTATTATAATTAGTATTCCAAGACCTGTCACGATGACAAGAGTGTGGAGCACCGTCCCAGCTGTGAGGCAGAAGAGTGACTGAAGATCACCCCATCAGCCCCATCACTGTCACACCCTGTTCCCCAAAGTCCAGCCTTCCTTGGAAATCTCCTTCCCGTTTTTGCTGTGCATCACCTCACCGTGCCTTGGTTCTGGGTTTGGAATGGGAGCTGCCCCTCCTGCCCTGCAAACCCTGCCATAAAACAGGTCCAGACACCAAAAGCTGGGGTGGCACGGAGGGATGACCCCATCCCATCACCCGCTGACTCGGTTGGCACTAATGAGAGTTAATGAGGGTGATTATG
Organism: Brachypodius melanocephalos; assembly: GCA_013398615.1. NCBI lineage: Eukaryota > Metazoa > Chordata > Aves > Passeriformes > Pycnonotidae > Brachypodius > Brachypodius melanocephalos. The sequence continues at coordinate 2,914,181 of VZSR01000393.1, forward strand.
GTCGGGATAGAGGTGCTGTCGTGCCCGGAGGGCATCGTCTGTGCCAGACACCTCACCCCAATGTGTCACCGCCCTGACATTGCCCCACACCAGCCCACCAGCACTCCGCAGCTATTTCAGCAAAGGGCCTGGAGCAGAGCTCCATGAAAGCAGGGAGGAAACGAGCAGAGTTTCAGTTCAGCGAGCTGCTGTGACCAAGCAGAGCGTCACGACCCCAAAACCCACAGCGCAGTTTCCAGAGAAGGAATTACGCAGCTGTGGTTCCAGCCTTTGGGCTTCCTGTGACACACTGGACTATTTTTTAAAAAATTTCTGTGCAATATCCTCTAACAAATCGGGAGGGCCGCTCATGGCCTTTAATTAGAAAATTGGTGAGCCAATTTTCAAGGGTTGCCAGCCCTTTCCCACAGATGGCATTGCCACAGTTTTTTCTCGGTGCCAGAGGGGACAACGTGGCCATGGACAGCCAGAGCCGTGGTCTGATGCCATCTCCTGTCCTGCTTCTGCCATGGAGGAAACCATTCACCTCCAAAGACAGCCTCTCAAAGGTGCCACCACTCCAGAAAAACGACATTTTCCTGCATGCCTGGTTTGGAGCCTCTGATTTGTGCAGAACTGGGGTTCTTGTGCAGACTGAGAGCAGACCTGCAATGACCAGCTCAGGCCCTGGTTTATGAGATCCATAAAAGAGATCCTGACAGGGGTTTGTGAGCCTTTCTTTTCAAAAGGGATCTGTATCCTTACATCCTTTGCAATACTCACTTCCAGTCCAGACAAAACAGATGTTGAAACCTGCAGTAATTCTCAGTAACACTCATGAAAAATGAGCCTGTGGTTCATTTTTGCTTCCTCTTCCAATGATTTTCTTGTCTCCTTCCTCTCCCAGGAAAATCCTCCCCCACCACCAGCGTGAGGGGGTTCCCTGAGCTCAGTCTGTGCCCACAGCTGCTGCCACCACTGTCCCCTGTGCCCAGCCTTGCCTGCCCCTCTCTGCCACCAGGGAAGGCAGGGGAAATGTAAAGAGGGGTGGGTGTGCAACTCCCAGGGGTCTCAGGTCCTCTTTTAATTAAAGGCAGAGATCACAGAAGGTGATGAGAAGGTGCAGCAGAGCTCAGCTTGAAGTGGGGCTTTGATGAGAAGCTCACATCTGCCAAAACCACCGTGCCCAGAGGGCTGGTGGGTCAGAGCGGGGGGTGAGAATAGGAATTCCCTCTGCTTTGCTCTGGGAATTTCTCCTTTGCTCATCCACCAGAGCAGAGATGCTCCCACGAATGGGATGCAGTGGATGAGGACACAAAACCTCACTGCAGCCCTCAGCACAGGGACTAGAGATGGAGCAGCTGCAAGAAACCATCTACTTACCAGTGACCAAAACCAGCAGTGTCCATTGCTGCTGTAACAGCAGGAGCTGGGCTCTCATCCAGGCTTGTCATCCTTGGCAGCTCTCCAGGCTGCCTGTGCTGTTTGACCAGCTGAGTGAGCTCTTCCATCAATTTTCCCTGAGGAAAGCCCACTGGAAAGCTGTTGATATGAAGAGGTAGAGACAAGGGCTGTGCTGTCTGCCCAGCCACCGAGCTGGGATGGTGCCCACGATTTCCAGAAAACCCAAATGTTAGCTCAGGAAAAAGCGAGGCTGCTTGTGGCTGTCTTTTCCTGGTGAGAAGATTTCCTTCACGTTGCATTTAGCTGGAAGAATGGCATCCCCTAGCATCCCACAGGAGATGGCTTTCCTGGAAAAAGGCAGAGCCTGTCGTGAAACTCTTCCAGGTGCTTTCAGGGGAAGGGAGAAACGTGTCCTCAGCATTTCAGCACCGTGTGAGAACCTGCCTGGAAAAGAGACCCTCAGTTTAAAAGAAAAGGAAAACTGGCTCCAGGTGTCCTTGTTCAGCATCTCAGTGCCACCACAGCTCCGTGGGAAGCCCTGTCCCTACAACCACAGGGTCTCCTCTCCCTCCCTTGGATCAACTCAAAAAGCAAACGTGAAGAGGAGCATCCATTCCCCATTCCTGAAAAAGAACCTCCACCTGCACGGCCATGTGGGACCAAAATGCTCTGACCTTTCAAGCTAATGAGTGTGCTAATTAATTAATCAATTGCTTAGAGCTAAAAGCTCTCACAGAGTCCTTCCAAACGCAGGGTTTGGCTTAAAGGAGCTGAGGAACTGGAAGCAAGAAGTAATTTGGGACCACCTAAGTGGCAGCAGGCTTGGCAGATCCAGGACACAGCGTTGTGGAATTACTGATGATGGAACTGGGTCTTTCATAACTGGCAGAATAAAACACTTTTCTGTTGGGGAAGAAAAGAAAATAAGTTTGAGGGGGTTCGAGGCATAAAGATCACCTCCCACCCTGACTTCCACTCACCCCCTGGATTTTTCTGGGGACTGGTTTTCATTCAAAGTGCACGGCAAAACTTCCCCCAGATTTCACAGAAATAGAGTGTTAAGCTCCAGTTTGAGTTCCTGTCATGGTCCCTTGCTCTTCACTCCTCCTTTAGCTCCATTCCTCAAGAAAACCCTTTCTCCTTTACAGTTCTGTCTGGAACTTCTTTGGTTTTTTTTCAGCTGACACTCCTTCTCAATTTCAACAGAAAAATTTCTCCTCTCTTCACCCAGACAGCATCTCAGTCTCTACATGTGCCAGCAAATACTAGTGAAACACCATGGGAAAATAAAAAAAAAAAACCCACGAACAACAAAATTAATTAAAATTTTTCATTAATGCTTTTCAACTCCAACAAGCTTTTAAGAAGCCACACTTTCAAACATGAAAAGAAATTACTGAAACAACTGCAATTTCACTTTTAAAAACTCAGCATATTTTTAAATTTTTTTCAATCTATTTTGATCAGCACAACTTTTTTACTCAAAACTGCTTTGCTACTGAAGCAAGGATTGGCTTTCACTCCATTTTGATCCTTAATGAGACAAAAATGCTTTGGGGGATTGGGCAGTTGCATAAATTTTACGTAATGTGGTTGGTTTGGGGTTGATTTTTTTTTTTCCTAAAGGTCAGTCAATCAAAAACAAACCCTAATTTATCTGTAATTTGCAATTATGGAGTCAGACCATCCAATTCCCTGGGAATGCCCCGCTATTGACCTTTGGATGAGGAGTGCTGCTCAGTGCCCTCCCTGCTTGGGTCCCTTCCAGGGAAATTGCTCCCCTCGTGGGACTGGGACTCCAACCAGCTTCACTGACCCAAGGCCTCGGAGCAGCTCCAAGCCTGGGTCTCAGATGGGAAAGGTTGGCACAAAAAAAAAAAACAAAAATAGAGGGACACATGCCCTATTCTATAATATTGCACATTAAAAAGGTCTGCCTCACAGGTCCTGCTGATATTTCTGCTCCCAATGTATGAATTATTAATATTTAGTATCTGTGACTCACTGGTATTTACTTTGGGAGGTATTTTTATAAAGTTTGAGTGTTTTCTCCATGCAGGAGCTGACGGAGGCTCCTGTTGTTAACGGCCGGGGAGACCCTCCCTGAACAAACTTTTCTGGTCACTGTTTAAACTGGGCTGCCAGGCTCTTTTTGAGGCCCTGACCCTCCAGCACTGAGCACTGAGGCTGGCAGGGATGGCCCTGCTGGGACACGGCTAATTTTAAATCTGGATCCCACGGCAAAGGGGGAAAAAAAAAAAAAAACTGGATTTTACTGGCAAAAACTGTCAGAGCCGCACGCTGCGCCCAGATTACGGGAAGAGGCTGCGAGGGAGCGCACACACAATCCCTTTTTTGGGTACTTGGCATTAATTTTATCTGAAGTCATGGATTATACAAGAGGAGAGCAGAGAGACCTCACACAACTCTGTCCTGCGTCAGTGAGGACCCCCGGGGCAGGGGGGACCCTCCACCCCGAGCCTCCCCCCGTTGTGCCACACCGTGCCCAGGGCCAAGGGGAGAGGGTTTGGCCACTCTTCCAGTAACTCCCCTTAAAAAAGTGGGTCACAAGCATTTTCTGGAAGTGCACCCAGAGCTGTCCACAGCATCAGCTAGAGTTGGCTCCTAAAGCCCTTTTCTCGGTCTAGACGCAGAGCTTTGGAGCTCGCGAAAGCTTTGGGTGTTTTCTTAATTTTATGGCTCTCGTTAAAACGCTCGGTGGCCAAACAAATCCCCATTTCGGTGCTCTGGATTCTCAGAGATCATTGTTTGCTGATAATGATGCTGTTCCCAAGGAGAGCATTGTCCAGCACTGGGCTCCTCAGCTCCCTGCATCTGTTTTGCTGTAAGGGTTTGAGGCAGCCCGGCTTTCCTGGTGTCTTTGGAAAGGCACACGCAGCCCGCTGAGCTGGCCAGCTGCCCCCAGACGCCTGAGATGGTTTCATGACTCTGCAGAGGAGAAAATTTCCGTGGTCTCGTCTCTCCCCACCCAATGCCTGTCCTCAGATGGTGCTGCACGCCTGGCACTGTCAGGAGATGCCTGCTCTGCCTGTGCTGCCCAGTCTGGCTCAGAACCCCCCAGGGGATGCCCTAAATCACCCCTTCCTTGCCAGCATTTCAGAGCACCATTTCTGAAGGGTTGTCCCCACTGTTTTATCTCAGGCAGAACAGCCACAGGGCCATCTGCAACTGTACCACAGAATTCATCTGTCTGCTAAAAGACCTAAAAAACCCTCAAAACACCAACCAAAAAAATCCTGAACAACAAAGACTTAAGAGAACAATGACTTTTTCATCATGACTGCCATGATGGTGCACACCTTTACCTAGGCTTCTTCTGCCAAGTCATCTCTGTCTGCGTCACCCACGTGCCAGTCCCTGCTTTATGCACCATCCTGGTCCAAACAGAGGCTAGCCATTCCCACGTGATGGAATGTTTCCTTTAACTTTGAAAATTATAGGGAAAAAACTTGAGAGGAGCATCAAGACATATTTGAGTCTGTCCTCCACTCCAAGCTGGATCTCATTTTAGGAGCTGCCATCCAGAATGATCTTAAAAACCCTGGAATGGTGGCTTGAAAGACCACACAGGTAATCTGCTCCAGTCAGAACCTTTACCAATGCTCTCAGTGTTTCCTACCACATTTTAAGCCAATCCCTTCCCAGTGAGGCCCCTTTGGGCAGGAAGAACCCTCTGTCCCTTTACTGTACCTTTACTCTTCAGGCATCCTCTTCCTCACCTTTTCCATCCTCAGAGAGCTCTCCTGCTTTCCCAGGAGTTGTTTTAGCTCTCAAGCCTCTCTTTCCTTCCCCCTGGACTTCCCACAGGCATTGTCACATTGTACCAGAGACCTGCACAGAGGAAGCAAAGCTGGGAGGTTTCTCACCTTCCTTGCTGATCCTTTCACACGTGATATGATTTTTATCTCCTTGGCCATAAAGTGATTGCTTTTGACTCTCTGTCTCAGCTGGGCTCAGCTGTTCCTTGCTGGTTGGTCTCCATCCTTTATTATTCCTTGTACTCTTCCCTTCCAAGCATCATCTCATTTTTTCAGCCTGTTTTTTTTCCAGCACAGGTACCGATGCAGTTCTGAAGCTCCCTGCATTGATATAAACCATATTTTCATTAAAAGCACATCAAGTAAGGTGGAATGAGTACCTCTACCTCCTACAGCCAAATTCTATTGGGTTTTACTCTCGTTTTTCAAACTTACAAAACCTGCCCAACTGTTAAGAGGGAAATTAGGCTGCTTTTGAGATTTGTTTCTGACAAACTAGTCCTCTGGCCCCTGGGCTTAGTTCATAAGTGGTATTTTCTCAGCTTCCACATGTGCAAAAGACAGATGTGCAGAAACAAGCCTTGAGGCAGCTACTGAAAGAAAAACTTCAGATATCATCAAGCACTCCTCAGGACAGCTGGATGTGTTGGCAGGTCCCCCCCTGGCCACAGTCACCCACGGCCCCTAAACCACAGGAGACCAAACCTCACAGAATCAGCCCTTGTAAGACACCCCAAAGCTCTGGATTTATTTTGCTCCCTTCTCCTCTCACACTCCACCTGCTCCTCCTGACTTTTCCCCCCATCTATAAATATCCCTGTATTCCCTTTTGACACTGAATCTCCCTGCCATGTGCTGGGCTGTGCAGTGCCTGAAGGATGGGAGAAAAATCAAATCTTTTTTTTCCTGTGGACAGCCCTCCCCGGGGTGAGGAGCAGGGGGAGCTGCATAAGGCAGACCTTGTCTGTCGATTTAACTCCCTAACCCAATTTTAACCACCGTCAACAAGATAGAAGGGTGGTTTCTGTTTACACTGAGGCTTCTTTACGCTGCCCTCTCCACACCCTAAAGTGGCATAAACGCCTCCTAAGTGCCTTAAAGTAGATGCTTAGTGTAAATGGGAGCCAACCCCATCGTTTGCAAAAGGGCTTTGAAAACATCGCCGGGGCGCATCCTATAAATGACTGTGGGTTTTTGGAAGGACACCCACCCCAAGGTATGCCCGAGCTATACATAGGCTCTGATGAGCTCAGCACGGGCTGAGGAGCAGCCAGCAGGAGGGAAAACAACCAGCAACGAGATATTTGTGCCTGCAGCAGCAAGCAGAGAGAGCTTGTTGATCCCCCAAGGATTCCCAGCAATGGGGGAATATCAGATCTGCCACCCTCACTCAGCTCCACATGGCCTTTCCTTGCCTTGCCTTGCCTTGCCTTGCCTTGCCTTGCCTTGCCTTGCCTTGCCTTGCCTTGCCTTGCCCCTCCCTTACCTGTTTTTCACACCTGTGGTACAGGAGGAAGGCACAGCTTTGTTTGCCACGTTGCTCTCACGCAGAATTTGTAACAACACCAATTTCTGGTGGAAAACAGAGGACAAAGCTCAGGGCTCGAGCAGGAGGAGACAAAACCAGAGACAGCATCAGAAGATGGGAGGTAACCCAGAGGATGGGTTAGGTTCAGCCCTAAATTTTGAGTGCTAAGCTGTTCTGCTCTCTAGGCCAACCACGACCTGAATTTTACCATGGAATTCACAGAATGGATCTAGTTGGAAGGGGCCTTAAATATCATCCAGTTCCAAATCACAGAGTGGGCATTTTGTAGCACCAATAAATAGGATGTCAAACAACTGTTGCCATTAATAGGATGCTCCATGCAGCCTCACAATAACCATTAGCCTGAATTCCCCTTCCATGCTTACCTTTAAGATCTGCTTAGGAAAATCTTCCCAAATATTTCCAGCGAAGGAGGTATTTTTGCAGCAGTGAGAATGGGGGGATGAAAGCACAAAGAAAATTCAAATGGGCAGTTTGGAATTGTAGAATATGCAGGAGCCATGAAATTTCCCTTTGACAGAAAGCACTGGCAGGGCAATAATGATGTTATCTCATCAGTCCTGGGTTGGGATGTACAGGGAAACACTGTCCAACCACGACGGCATCAGCCCAATCCTGAAGCAAAGCGAACATCTCTGCATTTAACATTAATCCTCTTGGATAGGGAATGAAAAAATGCAAATTTCATGGCCTGGTCAGTCAGGACCTCATCCCATGGCCCAGCCCATGTTTTTGGTCAAAACCCATCTGGTGCTCATTGTCTGGAGGATGAGTTATGAACCTCCCTGTGGTGCTCCTTTAACCAAATGGGGTTGGATTACCGGGAAAAAACCTGATTTGATTTGTGGTGCTGTCAGCAAGGATGAGCCTGGAGAAAATTTCAAAGAGAATGACAAAAGCTGAAAACTTTTCCTTTCAAAAAATGAGGGTACAATTCACACCAGCCTGCTCAGATGGGGAGGAGTTCACCTCACTTGTATTTTGCAGCATTAAATCATCAAACACTGTTTCCAACCATTAATCTAATTCAGCCCTTAGGTTGCAGGGATTCACACAGGCAGTGATTTTCCCTTACTCTCACTATGTTTCACTGAGGATACCTCTTATTTTTGGTGGAGTAAAAACTGATTTTTAATGCCTGGGTACTGAGGATTTTCTTTGTTTGTGGAACATGTTTTGCACATCCCAATCTCCTTTGGAGTCTCCAGGGGACACTCTAGTCCCCAGGATTAATCCCAAATAGCTCTTCTAAACACAAACCCAACTCTGGCTGAGCATTAAAGACAAGGGAAGCATTCATTCCGGGAAGGTTTTATTTCACAAATAATTCAGAAATCAAAAGAAAATGGAAGGGTAGGGAGGAAAAGATATTTTACAATTCTGTATTTAGAAAAAAAAAAAAATCTAGTTTATAAACAACCACGGCCCCTTGGAAAACATGCAAAGGCAAACAAAAATTTACAAGTAACTTTTATACATAAGAAGTAAAATACACCATTTTTCATAGAAAAAAAAAAAAAAAAAAAAGAAAAGCAACTCTATAAACTGGCCCTAAATATTTAGACTGCACAAGTGACCAGCTGGAGCCTCCTCAACCAGCTGTTGGCTGAAAGTCTTAAAAAGAAGGAATGAGTGGAGCCAAGGCCCCACCAGCACAGGCTCTGGATTTCACCCTGGTTGTGTTTCCTGGAGATTTGGCTGAGCCAGATGTTCTGCAATGACCGTGCCATTGCCTCCAAATCCCAAATTATTGGAAAAGAACAACCAGGCAGCACCAGCTTTGGCTACACTTGGGTGCTTCAGGTGCCTACAGGTGTGCTGAGCTGGGGCTGAGGAGGAACAGGTGAGATACAGACATGATGCATCTTGAAGCTGCACTGAAACATAGCAGGCTGAGAAATGTCACGGTATCAGAAATAAAATCTGTCAATATTTGGCTAAAAAAAAACTGGTACTGTCCCACCTATGTATGAATAGCTAGCACACATGATTGCAAGTCATTGATAGGTCATGACTGCCCTGGAGCACCTGACTGCCCCTAATTCTGGTGGAGGTATGTTTAAATTAATAGCACCCAGGACCTCGAAAAATATTTGTGTAGCAAAGTCACAATTTCTCTTTTGTACAACAAATACAAAAATAAACAGATACAGAACTTAAATTAACATCGGTTTCTTAAAAATCCAAACCAGTTGGCTGAAGATAAAAATACGCGATTGTAACTTGAACGAAGAGTTTTAGGATATTTCTGTTGGAATAATAACCCTTCCCCTGTTCCCCTTTCCATCACCTGGGTACATCCCCAGCTGTTTGGATTGTTTTTTATGTGCTCACAGTAATCCCCTGGGTTTTACTCCAAGAGCCCTCACACGTTCCTTTCCATCGCCTTCCATCCGTCATTTTCATGGATCCTACACTAGAGTCGAGGTGTTTTATGTGCTCCTGCAGTCCCCACGAACCTGACTGCATCCCCTCACTCTCTCCAATTCAACTCCCAGCCCATCAGGGTGTCCCAGGTCCTTGCTGCAGTGTTGGATGGGCTTGAAGCAGACCATGCACACCCCAAGGCTTCACAACGGGCAGAAACGGGGAAGCTCTTCCTCACTGCCAACATCTCAAATGCTCCCAAACCAGCAGCTTTTCTAGGATATGTTCCAGCTGTTTTCAACATCAATTTACTCAGTAAGAAAAAGAAATAGTTCAGTTTTCCTATCTCAAGTCGATACTGTACACCTTGGACGACAATACTACATAAACAAAGATGACATGAAGAGTTACTTCCCTCCATCCACCCCAAAAGTGGCTTTTCTGTGCAGTATTTTTGGAGACAGTGCAAAGCAGCTCCAATTTCAGGTTTTACAAAAGGTTTCTTTCCAAATTCAGATTTTATGGAGAAATAAATCCTAGTAGCGGGACAAACTGAGTGATAAATGTCATTTGAATGTCATTTCCTTGCTGGTTTCATGGCGTTTACAGAATTAAAGAAGCGTTTAATCATATAAATGCTTTTGGTCTGTGTTTTGAAAGACATTGATGAGATGGCTCTTATATCTGTCTAGATTAAACCAAACATGTTCTGGGCAGAAGAGCAGCTGTGAAACATCTGCCAAATCAAGGGAAATATTTTTCCAATATTACAATCCAGTTATTGGGCAGAAGGACTGTGCATTTACAAAGAACTGAAGAACCACTGTTGACTTTGTCTTCTCATGACTGATGAAGTCACTGGATGTGTGTGTATCAAAAACCCGCCAGATCTGTGTTTAGACCAATCATAAAAATTCGTTTCCAATGGGCAGCACAGAATATTCTTCTGCCTTAAAAAACCAAGTCATGCTGAGCCCTTCTCTCGGCTTTGAAATGCATTTGGGTGCACGTCAAGACAAAAACATCAAAATACGGAATTAACATCATTACAACTCATTATCTTAATGAGTTTTGCAAAACCCACCATCCTGGATACCAAATGCTGACAGGTACAGCATTTGCATTGAAGGTGGGGATCTGTTGTCTTCACAAACTGGACAGGAAAAATTAATCTACTCCAATTTATACTGCACCTTTAGAGTCTCAGAACTGCACACGCCACCAGGAGCTTCACAAAGGGAAAGTGAACCTGCTTCCTACAGATGCAACCATTCCTAGCAGAAATAAGATTAATTTTATCACTACCTAACTACTATAAAACAACCAGCACTGCTGTATAAACCAATACACTGCATTTAACTGAAGTTATGGCGTGGAGTATAGGATGAGATGTGCCAGCACAGGAGCCCCGATTCTCTGACTGCTCAGAGGTTGCCAGACTCGCAAAATACCTGGGAGTGTTTGACCAGCAAACACTAAACCTGCTCTTTGGATTACCTGGTGGCCTCATTTTCTTCAGTGAGGGTCTCTGCCACCATTTTACACCCTGCTCCAGGCCCACAAAACCTCAATTTTGGCTGCCAAGAACATCCCCAAACCCCATCATTCGAGGCACCCAGCAGTCTCACACAGCAGAGGTGCTGCACACCATCTCGGTGGGAAAACACCACTTTTCATCCTCTTTTGCACAGAAAAACCATCCAACATACTCAAAAGCACTCTGCCAAAGCCCATCCTCTCCCCAAACCATGCGATCTTTTCCAATGAGTTTCTCCTTTCAGAGTCTCCAGCGCCTGGACAGCCGCTCACTCCTGAGCCTGCTCATCCTCACGCCCATCCCAGGAGAAGCTTCACACCCTAAAAACCATCCAGGCCCAGGCTGAGATCCCTGAATCTGCTGCACGTGGAGCCGCCGCCGTCCTGTGTAGCAACACCTCTGGCAAAATGAAAACTTAGAAACCGTTTGTGGTCGCTGAATGCCCCTAGAGAAACAAAAAAAAACACGAGACAAAAAGATACAACGCTGCACGGGTGCGATGAGATGCCAACAGCTGAGTCAGAACCTGGGGTCTTTTCTTGGGGGGGTTTATTGGTTTTCCCCCCCTTTTTTCTTTTGGAATTCCCTGAAGGAGGTCGGCAAGGAGGGTACAGGCAGAGCTGATGCCGTTCAGAGGAGTTTTGGTGTCTCTGGAGATCCACAGGGAGCTCTCCCAAAGAAACCTGCACCTTCTCTGGGGGGTTACTGCTTCACAGCAAAGATCCGGAAAGCGTTCCCATCCGAGGGATTCTTCAGGCTGGAGACAAAGGAAAAAGGAAAATAAAACAAACGTGGAATGAACCAAATGAAGACACAGCAGAACCCAAACAGGCACCTCTGAATTTCTCTTATCTCTTTCCTACCAGGAGCAGGAGAAAGATAAAGAATGAAAAAGAAGTGGCACAAATCCATGGTTTCACCTTTTCTTTATGTTTTCAATCAAAATCTGCACTGCTAATGCCAACAAAAGGAGCTGGAAGACAACAGACTCTCTTACAGCCCAAGGTTTTACCCAAGGAACACTGTGCTCCCTTATGCAGAGATTCAGGCATAAAGAGGAATATGTTTTCCTGAAAAAACTGTTGTCAAAGAGGCTGGCAGGTTCCCAGGGCCTGTCTGGCTTGGCTCCTAGTGCTGGCAGCAGGAATGGCCAGATCAGCTCACGTTAAATGACAATAAATACGGATATTCATTTTCAATCTGCAGGGGTGTCCCCAGATGCTCTGACTCCGAGCTGCTTGGGGTGGCTGTGTGCATGGGGAAAGGGAGTGTTTCTATTCCCTACTGCACTGAAAAAAAACCCCAGAAAAATACAAAACCTCATATTCCCACAAAATAAACACTGCAACAAGGGTAAGGACCCCGTAAATCCTCGAGGCAATCTTTCCCCGTACCTGTTTGGGTGTGCATCTTTACCCAAGGTTATTTCCAGTGTCCTAAAAGGTGAGGGTTCACCTCAATCTTGGAAAAACTATTTCATTGTCTGGTGGATCTCACAGCATGAAGCTGCCCTTTATTGCTGAGTGTAAATAACATTTTCCAAATCTTCATCCCCGCTGTGAGGAGGTCTCTGGTTTCCCTCACCTCTCAGATCAGCACTGGCTGCTCACATTGCACATCCCTGACAGAGGTGGGATTTATTCTTAGCTAGGGCACAGTTTGCCACCCCAGTAAAAAGTTGTCTTTTAGTATAAAAGATAGGTGAAAGCAAGACTGAGATGGAAAAAAAAATTCAAAAGAATTTCACCTAAAGGTTTTTCACCTAAATCCAATTTATCAAATTGGAAAATGCCACCCTGGTAATCTATATTAAACCACCCATATATATATATCTGTCCTGTCTTAGTCTGTTTTTATTTCTTGAGATGCTCTAAAGCATTCTGGAATATCCATTGTTAGAATAAAACCAGCAAACTTGATAGAATTTCTTATTTCTTAAGAAGAGCTGCACAGAGCAGACAGAGTTAGCAGTGACCAAAACCCTCCTAACTGTGGGAAATTCTATAAATGAGGAGATATCCCTGAGAAACCAGTGCCAGCACACCAATATCTGAAAAAATGCATAACAGATTGAAAGTGAAGTATCCAATTAGAAAGGATTGGATGAGCTGTGATTGGATTGTTGTGATCATTAAGAGGTGCAGGATTTTGGGACCACAGATTTGCAGTTGGTCAATGAAACCAGCATGGTTGGCCCAAGAGCAACTACAAAAAAAACCCTACAAAGGTGGAAAATTCATCTTCAAAAAATGTTTGATCATGTCTCAAGAGGTTAATTTACTCATGCTTCTTCCAAAAATAATAGAGGACACGAATCAACAAATACAGATGAATCCCACATCCCAGAACTGAGTGGAAATCCAAGTTATAAAACCCACATAATGACCTGGGCTGAAAACTGAAAATACCTGTGCTTATCTGAACACATGGCAAAATGTATTAATCTGGACTTGTGCTGGAACCAAATCTAACAGGGCTTAACAACATCTCCCACCTTTGACAGCAGCCTGAGCTGGCTGGGGGAAGGTGAGAGCAGCACACCACGCTCCATTTGTTGGGGTGTCACAACTCACAGTGACACTGGGAGGTCACCAGCCTGTCGAGGTGACACCTGCTGACTTCCACAGGCAGCTGAACCCTCTGAGGAAAAGAAGAGGAAGGTACAAAGGGAAGGAAATCCCACCTCTCTGACTGGACGCCGTTCCTTAGGGAGCCAACGTAGGTTTTCTTCTTTTCTACAGGCATCACGTCCACAAAGCCGCCCCTTTCATCTGAAATGACCCCTGCGTGCACTGCAGTTTTGCAGATACTGGAGCTCTGAAAAAATATTTAATTGTTTTGACTTATGCACTGTTTATATTTTATATACCAAGACTTGTCAATTCCGTAAACGCCAAGAAAAACAAGCAATAGAAAAAGAAACAGTTATGAAACTAATTTATTACTCTTTTGGACAAACTAGGGACTAGATCCTGCAGCTGTGTCATAATCCCTGGGTGAAAGAAGAACCACCATCACTGCAGAGGACAAGCAGATTTTCCACCATTCTGAGGTGGAGCTGCACTGTGAGATCATCACAGAATCATGGAATGGTTTGGGTTGGAAAGGACCTTAAACCTCATCCAGTGCCACCCCTGCCATGGCAGGGACACCTTCCACTGTCCCAGGCTGCTCCAAGCCCTGTCCAACCTGATCTTGGAAACTTCCAGGGATCCAGGCACAGCCACAGCTGCTCTGGGCACCCTGTGCCAGGGCCTCTCCACCCTCCCAAGGAACAATTCCTTCCCAATGTCCAGTCTAAACCCACACTTCTTCATCTTATCCAGGGCCAAGACTGAACTGAGGACAACTTTCCAGCCAGTGCCTCTTGTCACTGCACCAGAGAAACCTCTGCGGTGAAACTCTGCTACTGACCTCAGCAAAGGTTATTCACAGAGCTGCTGGAAAAGGAACTGCTTCTCCTGAATTAAGGTAAATGACCACCAGTTATCTGGGACAGTTCACATCCTTCTTTCCAGGAAAACAGAAGGGTTGCTCCCATTGACTGGTGAAGTTTTTGGATGGGCATTATCCCACAAAACAACACCAAATGAGGAGGAAGATTACACCTCTGCAAAGACTAAAGATTCTCTACTGCACATCCCAGATCTGCAGAGTCAGAGGAGCTGGAGGAACACAAACCAGTGACAACTGATGACTAAGCCCCCAAAGCATCCAGGAAAAGGCAGCAAAAGCAGAGAAGGCTGAGGGATACTGCAAACTTGGCCATCAGCTCTCTGCAGGGTTTACACACAGCAAGCTGGAAGAACAGAAAGGAAAAAAAACAACTTTGCACAGCAAAGCTGCAGCAGGTGAAAATCCCAAGGACAGAAATGTCCTGATGGCTAAAAATCCAAGGACCACAAAACCAGTGCCAAGTGCAACTGCTCCCGTTGCATACGTACAGCACAGCCCATGCTGCCTCCCTCTCACAGCCATATATGGCAGCTTTGCCTTGTCCCCTATATATTTATCTCTTTGGATGGCCTATCTCTTGGCAGCCCTCGAGGTTTTGAGTGCCAGTTTGGTATTTTGCTTCTATATATGGTCAAGGGAGCGAGGGAATGCTGTGTTTGGAAGATATGCAGTGAATTTGCCCTAATACGTGGTGGGAAATCTATAAATCTAAAACTGGCTCGTAAAATTAAACTCTCCTGGATCAATTTGCAATGCTCTCCCCTGGGAGACATCCTGAACAATGTTCTTTTCAAAGCATTCCTGGTTTTTTGGTTTTTTTTTCCAGGACTTGCTGTTCTGCCGCTCACTGAAAGCTTTGACCAACAGACTCACCCCAAACCTCCCCTGATCACTCTGTTGGATTTGAGCCCTCTCATGTCCCAGGCCAGGCTGTGCTCTGATTAACTGATTGCAGAGCTATTGGAAGAGGAGATATCACAAGCAAAAGGCCTTCCCTTCCAGATTCAGGAGTACAGCAGCACTGTACAAGTGTTTTCCATGGTGGAGTCCCTTGGGATGCTCTGAGATCAATTCCTGACGAAATGAGCCCTGGTGCACACACCATGAAATGACAGCACACTTTATAGTGGTTCATTAACAATATTCTCTGACTATGAGCTTAATCACCCAGAGTTTCCTCACTAGTCTGACTGGTTTAATCACTGAGTTTGTATTTCCTGAGAGCTGATTCCCGACTCGGTTTGCTCTGGTGACAAACTCCTGCCTCTGTGCGGGCCATCCATCCATCCATCCATCCATCCATCCATCCATCCCCTCCAAGCAATCACTGCACAACTGTGGATAAAACCTTATCTCAAAGGTGGGGAAGCTGTTCTCTTTCCTGGCTCCACAGGGCTCCCGGGCAGGGACAGGGGTGGGTTTCCCCTGCAGGATTATGCCACACCAGGAGCCAGGCAGAGTGACAGATTATAGAGTCTCACAGAACCCAAAAGCTCTTTTACAACCTTCATAAAGATCCCTGGCTGGAGGTTGGAGAGGGCTTGGAGCAATCTGGTCTACGGAAAGTGTCCCTGCCCATGGCAGGGGCTGGAACTGGATGAACTTTGAAGTCCTTTCCAACCCAAACCACTCCATGGCTCTATGGTCATCCCAGAACCAGGCCTGTCCACTTTTACCATGGCATATTTCTTGCATTTTATTAATTCACCCCAAAATTCAAGTCTCCTCTGCATCCCTGTTCCACAGTCTTACTGATTTCCCCACAAACAATTCCCTGAATTGCTTTTTAAAGCAAAATGCAGACTGGAATTGGGGCTAAACACTTAATTTTCTTTTAGATAGCTTATTAAAGAAGACTCAGCCAGAGCCCAAGGGTCCCCAGGGCCATGAAGGTGCCACCCTAGACGTGAAGTTGGCTTCCCAAAGCCCTCTCAGATAACCAGCACTGGTCCCATCCAGCTCATTGCCTGCTTTAATAATTCCTCAGCAGTGGGCTTGGGTTAAATCTCAGCATCCTGCACAGGCCTTTCTCCCTGGGAAAAGCCTTTCCCCAAATTCTCCTTGCACGGTGTGGTTATTTCCCTTTTTGACTGAGCACGCCCAGCATCCCCACCTCTCCCTTTGCAGCACCATCCAGAGTCACCTCAATCTCCTTGTCCCAGCTGCTTCCACCTGCTCTGCCACCAACCTCACGCCAACCTCAACACTTTCCTGGCACCTCCACATCACCCTGCTAGCAAGCAATCCAAAAACAGGTTAACCAAACCCTCGACGAAGTGGCCAAATACTTTTTTTTTTTTTTTTTTTAATTATTATTGCTTTTTGTTTTTCTCCCAAGCCACCATCCATGCTCCCGTTTATGAAACAATACCCAGGAGGGACGGTAGGAAATGGGTTCATTAAAGGACACTAATCCTTTTGCGTCAGTGCAGTGCCAGCCTGGGATGCTGCTCCTCACCTAATTCCTTTGTAATCACAGGCCCTGTTTGGGGCTGATCTGAGGGAGCTTTGCCCTCTGTAAAAAAAAAAAAAAAGAGAAAACTATTTCCCATTTCCTGCAGGTGGGAGCATGCAGGTACTGCAGGGAGGCAGCTGCTCCGTGGATTTGCCTGTGAGCTAGTCCAGGATAACCTGTTTGTGCAGCTCTACCTTCAAAAAAAAAAAAACGGTTTTGAGCAAAATTAAAAATAGTCTGGGCAGGTTGTTTTTTTCCTTTTTTTTTTTTTTTTTTTTTTTTTTAATTGCTTTCAAAATTGCTTTTCCAAATTACTGTATGATTCCTGCAGGATGGATTTTCTCAGCAGTCTGCAAAGCTCCAGGGTGACCCAAAGCTGGGGGTCCACAATCTGCTGACTGCTTCCCCCCAGGCTCTCAAAAGCCACGACCCTACAGGCTACAAGGCAGCCAGGGATCTGGCATTCCTGAACACAGGGCCCGATGGAAAAAAAGAAAATGAGGAAAAAAGCCAAAATAACCAGGCACCTGCAAATGGAAAAACATTGAGACCCAGTTTTTAGAGGCCTAATATTAAGAGATTTCAAGAAAATTTCTCTGCCTAGTTTTAGCATCAAGTCCCTGCTCATCCCCATGAGCAGAACTCAGAAAAACAAACCCATAAAACCAGTTCACACACTTTTTTTCCACTGCTCTGAGCTCTGTCCTGGCTGCTCAGAAACTGGCCATCTCCCAGAATGAGGAGGAGAGGGGAGAGAGGGCTTTTTCTGTCAGCTCTACGATGTGATAGGATGGAATAAAAGCCCTTTGGTGCTCATCTGTAAATCCCAAAATGCTTTACAAAGGCAAACAAGTGCAACAATGATTTCACAGCTGAAGGCCAAAGGCTTGGGGAGGTTAAGGGACATGACCAAATCCCTAGGAAGGAGTCTGCTGGAGAGCAGAAGAGCTCACCAAATCCACCCCAAGGAGCTGTGGAGCGACACATCCAAATCCTTGAGAATAAATCAGCATCGGAGAGCAGAAGGGCTCCCCAAGCCTGTCAACCCCCATCTTTCACCCCTATTCGCCCGTCCCCACATGGAATAACCACAAGAGAGTGTGGGTTTCTCCCTGGAACCCCGGTGTGACCCCAGCTGTGGGACAGGGCTGAGGTTTGTACTCACGTCGGCGTAAACGTTGGTGCCAAACACCGGCGCCCAGTACGACGGCTCGTCCTTGCAGTGGGCTGGGCAGTAAATCCTAGAAAACAAAGTATGCAGATTTATTCTCCACGGCACTGCTGGGCAGGAAGGCGAGCTGCATTCCTGGGAGGTTTCAAGTGCCTGCATCTGGTCTGCAGGTGGCAACAGAGAATTTGATTATTCGCTCCCCTCGGATGACATTTGGTTGTTGCTGCAGAGCTGCAAATAGAGGGACTTGGACCACTAGAGGAGGGATTGGTCCTTTGTGACCCTCTCAAGGGGGAGTAGTTGTATTTTTGCTCAGTTCTTTGCACCTAAATCTCTGCACGTGTTTGTGGCCCCCTGCCCTGTCACTTAATCCTGCACGGTTCCCAGAGCAAACACCTTCCATGTTTTAAGGTGGAAAGGAAAACCACATTCAAACCCCAGCAAATGCAGAAGCAAAACGACAAAGAGTGTGCAGTTATGGGAGTGTGCTGGGACAGGATTGTGCAGCCTGGCTGGGACGTTACTGAAGCCATCCAAAAACACAAAGTGAATTTTCTACAGTGATGCCAAGAAAAGCATGGTGGCAGGAGGAAACACATCATTTCCAACCCCTTCCTCCAGCTCCACCAGTATGATCAGCTCTTCTCCCATCAGCCCTCAAATCCAGAGCCCTCAGCACCTCTGTTGAGTTGTCCCTCCTTAGGACAGAAGCTTTAAACCAAACAGATTTGTGTTACCTTGGGCAGTGGCTGGCTGGCTTTTTGAAGTGGCACAGTTCAGCTACTGTGGTGTAACAATCCAGAGTCTGTGCTGCCAAGATAAACGTGGAAAGGCAAATGATTAGACACAAAAGCTCAGGCTTGCTGCAGAAAACACAAATCAGAGCCACAGAATGCATTTGGCGAGACCCTTGTCCAACTGAGAGCACCAGGAGGAAAGCAGGATCCCAGGATGGGGCTGACCAGCTCTCCAGAAGAAATCCTACAATCACACTACAACCTGGCCTTAAAAAGGTCACAGCTCTCAAAAGAGACCAGCAGCTGATCCACAGCACGGGGGTTTGTCACAGCTCCAGATGTGGAGCCCAAATACCCTGACACCTACAGCTCTCCCTGAAAGGGGCTCGGGTGGATCTCATCAAAAGGATGATTCTGAGTTGGAGGAAGTTTTTAAAGCTATTCAGAAAGTGGGAATTGTTTAAAAGGCAGAGCGGGGTTTATTTACATGCCTATCAGAAATGTGATGACTCACTCTTAAAAACTAATTCCACGTGTATTGTGTTGTTCCTTACATTGCTGCACTAGGACATTAGCTTTTTTTTTTTCAGTTTTTGTAAGTGCTGACACTTGACTGAGGCTTTTAAAGATGGGTGGTTCAACTTCCATGCCTTTGCTGTCAGCAGCTGAGGTCTGGACCCCACCATGATCCATCAGCAGGAGATGCTGCTGGAATTGGCTCGTTATCACCCTTTTCTCTACCTTCCTCTTACATGCCCCCAGAAAAATGAGGTGGGTGGTGGTGGAATTGCCCAAGGTGGGTGGACAGTCGCTCTAAGGTTCCAGATCACCCTGGACCACCACTCCAGGGTTTGGTTGTGGCACAGAACCATTTGACACAGCCACTGAAAACGAAGAAGAGCCCTGAAAGGAATGATGTTTTCAAGCGCCCCATAAAATTCCAGCAATAATATTTCCTCCCCTCAACTTTTAAAACTTACTTGTGACTTTGGAAACCATGAATGCATTTGAAGGTTTACTTTTCCTGCAAAACAAGCAAACAAAGAAAAAAAAAAACTATTAAAATAAATAAGCAGAGTAGAATTACTTGGATCACTGTGTCTACGTGATGAGATGACTGAACATCTTCTTGTGTTTAAAGCAAATTCCAACAGGTTTTGGGTGCAGGCAGTACCTGAATGACTCCACACCATTCCTGGTGGACTTCACAAAGGCTGGTGTCCTCCCTTTCCTCGTGATGTCCACCAGCCCTCCTTTGTTGTCCAGGATCCCATAGTGGATTGCAGCACGACAGATGCTGGAGGACTGCCAGGAGAGAAATAAATCAGGGTGTGAAATAAATCCAATAAAATCTCATTCAGGGAGCAACGCTGCCCAACTGCTACGTGAAAAACTGAGGAGAAATGAAACCACCACCAGAGCACAGAGTGGAAAACAAGCTGAGCGCACTCCTTTGGAATCTGGTTGTTAAATCTTCCTCTCCCCCAACACAGCCTGATTCTTTTATTACTATTATTTTAAGCATTGCCCACTTGAACGGCAAGCTTTTTTTTTTTTTTTTTTTTTTTTTTAATAACAAAACCATACATTTAAATACAATTTAGAGGAAAAGCAGCGTTGGAAGCTAGCGACCAGTCTGAAATATTTCCAGTTCTCGACAAAATATTCAAACCCAAGATATTTCTGCTGACGCCGCTTGGAGGGGTTGGGTGTCTGCAGTCACAGAAGTTGCAGGGCAAAGACACATCAGGGGTGATGCAGGCACACACCAACAGTTGGAATAGGGAAAAAAAAATATATTTTAACCCAAAAAATCCCTTTTATCTCCCAACTTTCTTCACCCCAGAAGTAGTTTTCATGGGAAAATGGTGTCATGCTTTATTTATGAATTAATTTATTAATTTAACATCAAGCAAATCAGCCCAAAACGTTGTTTAGTTACAGAATTTAACAGTGTTTTTTATATAAAGCTCCTGTTCAGCTGCCCACACAAACAAAGAGATCTTTGTAGGAGCTGCCCATTGAGCCTCATCCCTCACTTCCCATGGGTGTCCACACTAAGGACAATTCCTGACAAAATCTGGAGCCACTTTGCTTTCCCAGAGTCTGTCCCTTTTTTCAACACCAGGATGAGGAAAATACAGATAACCTTTCTTCTCACCGTTTTGCAGCACCACAACCGGAGAACACGAAAAAAAGCCAAATTACACCAGGACTGCTGGCATTTCCCATTTCTGTCATTACCACTGGCTCCCACACATTACATCCAGCAGCTATTAAAAGGTACTTACACTCTCGTAATAAAATGTTCCAAAGATCTTTCCCTTACTGTACAAGCAGCCAGCTGGGCACAAATACCTAGCAAAGATAAATATCTATGAGGGTGGCGAAAAACAATTCAAGAAAAACAGACTTTGACTCCGTTTCATTTAATGGCCATTCCATTCGTTTCACGTAGCTCTCCCCCTTTTAAAAACAAGATTGCAAAAGAGCTGCTTTTTAAAACGGTGGTTCCACCCTCCTTAAGAGCCTGACCAATATTTAGGTTCTGTGGATTTGGTTTTTCTCCAAGTGATAAACTGTCCTGTTCTCTGCAGAAACCTTAACCAGAAGTTCTCGGCTGGCTGGGAGGGGACAAGCCATGAATTATTGGTCTGGCTTGGACGGCAGTGGAATGCACAAAAAAGGGCTCGAGAAATGACTCTGCCTAAATTTATTAAATTATTTTTGGACATCTGAAGCTGTGGGTCATCGTGGCTGAGTGATGAAATCAATCAAGTCACCTTATTGCCAGGCTTGGCTGAAGGCTTGAATTAAGAGAAATTTAAGGGATTTTTTTTTTTTTTTGGTTGGGTTTTGGGGGTTTTCCCAAAGAGATCTACCTAGAGAGTCACAAAAAATACATAGTGCAACCTATCCTGTGTTTGCAAGAACTGAGTAATATTTAGTAATAAAAAGTAGATATTTATTAATTTTTTATTTAAAATATTTAGTAATAAAAAGCAAATAATTATTTACTTTTTTCCCTCAACGCTCCAAGAAGTATCAACAAAACTCTACCTGTTGCACGTTGAACCTCTGCACTTGTCTCTCATCTTGGTTTCACAGGTAATGACTTGTGCTGGAGATGAGGGAAAAAAAATCCAATAAATACATTTTTTTTTTAATAAGGAAATTGCTCAGCCTGCTCTCGAGCTACAGAAATGAGCAACCTCCACACATCTTTCCTGGAGGTCTTTGGTGCAGTAAGATAAAATCTGATTTTATCCAGCCTGGGGCTGTTGGTGCCTCTTTAGCCCTTCACCTGAGACAGGTGACTCTGGAATATGAGCGAGGAAGATGCAGCTGACAGCTGAAAGGCTTTGATTTACAGCCCCAGGTCTGCAGTCAGAGCTCTCATTCTCCTTTTAATTACAGACTCTCCAGATGCTGGCAGATAAACTTGAAAAGGACCCGCTGGCTTGCCCCACCTCGTTTTCTCAATCAGTGTCTTTTAATTAACAGCGGTTGGAAAACAGCTCAGGAAGTACCAGCAGCTCCACAGATAACTTCAGGAATATTCTCAAGCACGAAATAAAGAGGAAACAAGCTATAAACCCCAGAAAAGTTGTGAATAAGGGGAAGTGCTGAGTGTGGAGTTTTTTAAAGGAGGAATAAACCCAATATTTCTTAAATTTATTACTGATTGAGGGGACTTCTGGTACATTGATGTTTTATTGAGATAAGGAGGGCATGGGCTGCTGGAGTCAGAGGATGTCACAGAGATGCTCTGAGAGATGGAGCCAGGCTGGGAGAGTTGGGAATGATCACCTGGAGTGGGAGAGGCTCCAGGAAGAGCTCAGAGCCCCAGCCAGGGCCCAAAGGGGCTCCAGGAGAGCTGGAGAGGGACTGGGGACAAGGGATGGAGGGACAGGACACAGGGAATGGATCCCACTGCCAGAGGGCAGGGATGGATGGGAGATTGGGCAGGAATTGTCCCCTGTGAGGGTGGGCAGGCCCTGGCACAGGGTGCCCAGAGCAGCTGTGGCTGCCCCTGGATCCCTGGAAATGTCCAAAGCCAGGTTGGACAGAGCTTGGAGCACCCTGGGATAGTGGAAGGTGTCGCTGCCCATGGCAGGGGGTGGCACTGGATGAGCTTTAATGTCCCTTCCAGACCATTCTAGGGTTCTATGAAATGACTGAAACAAACACAAACCTATTGCAGATGGACCTGCAGAAGGCACAAGCTGTTTTTGAGAGCTTTGCTCTCCACTTTCTGCACAATCAGCAGTGAATTTTCACACAGCTCACCTCTTCCTCCACTCAAACACCCTCCCAGCATCTTCATCCCTGAGCCTCCTCTCCTCACTTCCCACACCTCTCCCCACAGAGGGGTTTCAAAGCTCATAGGAGCTAGAAAAAGAGGAAGGCTGTGTCTTACTCATGTAGGATTCTGGGGTGATTTTCTTGGACTTTGTGGCTTTGCTGGGTTTGTTTTCTGGCAGGTGGAACTGCACCGGCTTCTGCTCCGCCAGCTGTGGGATCTCCACCTCGTTGGTCTCATCTGGCTCAGCAATGATGGGATCCTCATAACGGTGATCTTGGTGGAAAAGGGGATTCAAAATCACTACTCACACTGGTGGGCAGGTCAGACAGGTTTTTGTTTTGTGGGAGATTATTTAGTTGGACAAGGATCTGCTCTGAAACACCTGGGAGATCAAAAATTCCCGTTGGATGCAGCACAGGGCTACTGCCAGGACACTGCTCTCCTGCTCCTCTGCACATGAAGCAGCCTTTTACAAAAAAAAAAATTGGAGGGATCCCCACTAATTAGTGAAAAAAGTGCTGATATTCCTTCCTCTGTTTCCCATTCCCTCTGGAGGAGAACACAAATTTGCTGAAGGGCTCATATTCCATCGGGGCATCCTCTTCCTTCTCCCTGCTGCTGCCCACCTGCACCCTGGGGTCCTCCTTCAGACCCCACAAGATGAAAAAAAATGAGAAATGCGTGGTGAGAGCAAAATAAGCCTCTGCTTTGGGCAAGTCTCCAGGGAATCTCCCTGTTTTCAAAGAGCCCAGCTCTCTGGGAAGCAAAACGCTTGGGAGGAGAGAAATGACTCCAGGAGATCCTGGATGCTGGGGGTAGCTGCACTGAGGGCTCACCCTAATAATTATGTTTTAATCCATTGACCTCCTTTCCAAAAATACTCCACGGGTCAGGAGAAACCCTTCAGGATCCTCCTCCTCTCCTCCAAGGGACACAAATCGCGAAGTTCGTTTTGCATCCCTGAAAAGCAAGGTGGGGAGGGAGGCAAAGGCTCCACCCGTGGCCCCCGAAGGAGCAGGGCAGGCAGCCAAGCTGTGCCCACCCACGATGCTCTGCTAAGCCCTGGAGAACATTCCCTGCCCCAACAAACCCTGCCAGGACAGGATCCCTCCTGTCGGCGCTCAAAACCCCCTGCAGCTCCCCTGCCAAACCCGTGGAAGCTCAGAGCTGCTTCTCCCCATCCAAGCTCCCTGTTTCCACCAGGAACACGTGCTGAGTGCCAGCTCCAGGTTTGCAGCAGCTCAAGGATTCCTGCTGTCAGTGGATGACGATTTCCCACGCATCCCAACATTGGAATATTGAGGGTGGCTAATAAAAAGGGGCGTGAAGCTTTGGCTGGTTCTAATTAGAAGCTTCCACATGTTTGTTCCAGCCTTGCCCCCCACCCCAGGGGTGTCCCAGGCTCCCTGCAGTACCTTTGTAGCAGAGGTTGTTCTGGCAGCTCCCCCCGTAGCTGGGCGGGCACTCGGAGCAGGGACGGCCGGTCTTGTACGGAGCTTCTCCAATCCAGTTCCCCCTGGGAGCACGGGAGAAATGAGCACCCAGCAGACAACCCCAACACCCTTCCAAGCCTCCAAAACCAGAAACATCATCCTGGCCTAGAGCAACTGCATGAAGGCTAAACAGCCAGCCCTGGAGGAAAGGTGTTCCTCCTCGTTCCGTCTCTAAAATGACGGTTTTTAGGGGTTTATTCAAACGGTGTGACATATTGCTTTTATATCACATTCCAATATAAATACCAGGATCTCATATAAACAGAAGCAAATCAATGGATTACTGCATTTTGCTGAAGAAACAGCAGCCCATTTTGGCATTCTGTCCTGCGAGTTTTAGGGGATTGAGGATGTTGAAGGAGCTGGAGTTAAGCTGTGGCTATAAACTCCCGGGTTATGCTCTTTCAGCTGTCTCCACCTATGAGGCTACATGAGGACAATGTGCACCGGTGCCAGAGAGAAAAGATTAAGCAGGAACTGCAGGAATAGAGCATTTTTCCATGCAGCAGCTCTGAATGGATGACGTGTGAACTGCCCAGCCCACCGTGGGGGCTCTGTGGGAGATGCTGCCATCCCTCAGGAGCAGCAGGTTGTTAAATCCCACCAAACCACGAGCAAAATGTGCTCATCTGACACGGGGAGAGGGGCTTGGAGGACCCACCCAGAGAGCTCTGCCTGGGACATGCCAGCTGCAGCCCCACACTGCTTTTTCCTGTGCATTATTCTGCACAGTGATCCCCTGAAGTCAGATGCTCCCCAAGCCACTCTGTTTGCACGGAGCGATTTCCCTGTTTCATTTTGTTTTGAAATTTTAAATTGCCAAGGGCTTGGAGTGGGAATGTTTCTCCTATCAGCCATGAAACCAGAAAATATTAACTGCCATTGCCAGGTAGTAAACTTCTCCTGGATGCAGTAGGCAAGAAATATGATTTTCATTTTGAAGTTTAATCAAACCAGCCAGCTACTGAGCTCTCAACTGCTGCAGTTATTTCAGGGGTTTTTTGGCATTAACCACCCTTCCCACCCTCTGACAGCAGAGAGCAAGCCTTGCTCAGCAGCACAGGCCAGCTCCATCCTGGCCATCTCCTGCTCCTCCTTTCCCTTCCCGTGGCAGGAACATCAAAGCTGCAGCCTGGCCCCAGCCTCTCATTCAGTTTTCCAGGCAGCTCTCAGTAGTTTTGAACCAGCCCTGTGCTGCTGTCTAAAGTAAAAATTTAAAGCCACAACCACCAGTCTAGACTGCCTGAAATCTCTTCCCCAGATCCTGAGCTAGTGAAGCAAGCTGCCAGTTTTGGGGTGGCTGGAGAGAGCCCAGGGGCTCTGCCTTACTTGGGGGAGTAGTTGCAGACCAGGTAGACAGCGTTCTCCCAGATCTCTCCCCACACATTCATCTGCTTGCAGACATTCACAGCACAGCCAATCCTGTTGGTCGTGGCCCAGACTATCTGTAAGGGAGATGCAGTTATTGAAAATGAGCAAATTACCCCGATCCAGACACGGGGGGATGTGGGGAGTGTGGGTTCAGACCCCTTGGAGTCCTTTACCTGGGTGTAATGTGTGCACATGGCACCTGTACACCTGTCTGGGCACCATGGGTTGCACTCATGAGGGTATGGGAATGTGTAATCCTTCACTTCATCATACCAGGACTGCACGTGGAATGCTGGAGAGCGATACCTGGGAGGGGAAAAGGCAGCTGGAATCAGGATGTTCTGGTAGAAGTGTTCAAAATTTAAAAAAAAAAAAAAATAAAATTAAATGAAGGGTTAGATGGGATACTGGGAAAGAATTGTTCCCTGTGAGGGTGGTGAGGCCCTGGCACAGATTCCCAGAGAAGCTGTGGCTGCCCCTGAATCCCTGGAAGTGTCCAAGGCCAGGTTGGATGGGGCTTGGAACACCCTGGGCTAGTGGAAGGTGTCCCTGCCCATGGCAGGGTAGTTGGAACTGGAAGATCTTTGAGGTCCCTTCCAACCCAAACTGTTGTGTGTTTCTATGATTTTTTTTCCCCTCAGATTCACAGCCTGACCTGACTCTGTATGATTTATAAGCTTGACATGATCCTCAAGTGCTGCTGACCCGAAATGCCCTCTCACTTTTCCACTGAACTACAAAATAACTTCTAGTTTGGTGGAAGGCTGTGTTTTGAAAGTAAACAGAAGTCAGGCTTTGCCAAACATCTTAAACCAAAAGCCATCATGTACCTATTTTACCATGGGGCAATTTGCTCAGTCTGGCAGCTAACTCACAGCCAGTATTGTAAAATCTTTGACAGTGAGTGGGCTTTTCCTCACTCACATCTCACCAGGAGTTGGGGTGGAGTAGTTGGTGCTCTGCACTCCTTTCCTACCTTTTTTTGGCAGCAATTTTCCCCTGCACCAAGCCCTCCATACCCTGTGTGTAAATACCACAGTCTTAGGCAGTGCTGATGCTGTTTGTGCTGTTTGGGGAGCAAAAACGGTGTCAAAACTCCCTGCAGAAACTCGTCCACAGTTCACACACAGGGAGCAAACAGTGACCTGCAAACTGCACCAAACCCTCTGCTTTTTGACTGCTTTCAACAGCTCACACAGAGCAAGCTGCCAGCAATCCAAATGATATCATTACCAACTGGAGCTGATCCTTTCAGCCAACATTTCATTAAAAATCGTTCATTAGAGGTATTTTTAAAACATCCATCTCATGATGTCACGAAGTGAATACTTTCCGAATCCCATTTTACGGGAGAGGAAATGGAGGCAATCAAGTCATGGCCCGTTCCTGACAAAGCTGAGATAAATCTGATTTTTCTTTCCTCTCAGGGACCTCAAAGGGAGCAAGATTGGATCTTCCTCCATCAGGAGCCCATGGCCATCCTGAGCGCTTGTAGGACAGCCAAGAACAACAGCAGGATCTTTTGACTTTGTTTCCAATGAATTAACCATTCTACTTTCCAAACATTAAAATTGGGGCCAATTTTTACATCAGGCTAATTTCACACCAGCAAATTTCCTTTGCTTTTCCACCAAGTTCCACCTGATTCACAACAAAGATAACTGGACTCCCACCCAGGAAATGGGGGGAGAACACTCAGGGCTCCTGAGCAAGTACAAAATGTTTGCTGTGCAAAGCAGGTTTAACCTATAACAAGCTTAAGACCAGGGTCTTAACAGTAAACAAATTTCACATTGAGATGGAGAGGAAAATCCCTTTGGAAGCCTTCATGTCAGCTTTCCTAACTGAATTAATGACTCTAGTTTAACAACTTGTCCCAAGAATTGGGAAAAAAAACCCTGTGAAGTATTTTCAGTAAAGAAAAATCAGCAGCCAGATAAATATTTATGAAAAACACAGTGAGAGATAATTAAACTCTGAACTGAATCCAGACACAAATTCTGAGCTGAATGCAGACATTGCTCCTGAGAAATTTCAGCCTTCGGCTGCATGGTCCCAGAACCCTCCCTGAAACAGCAGATTTAAGAGCAAGGGTTCAGATTTCTGTACCTGTTCTCCTCAAGAAGAAGGAGTGACTTTAAGTGTGTTACAGAGGTTCTATCCCAAGATCCAGATGGATGGAGGAGCCCAAATCAGGGCTGGTTTCCTGGGAAGTCCCACTGGAAGGTGGTTGCAGGCATTACCACGATAACCATCCCTCTGAAGCCATCACAATTAGTGAGCCCCAGCTCTTCTCCCATCTCCCCAGTGCTCTACCAAGCATCAGAGCAAATCTTTCCAGCTGCCTCTGAAGGAGAAACCCATAAAGCCCCCTTTGCAATGACCCTGTAGCACCCCAAGCCTTACCTGCCCCAGTGGACTGCCAGGTTCTGCCCAATTGACCTGATGAGGTCGCTGGGGCCGTGGTCCCAGATGCACTGCTGAGCCCAAGCGTGTGCTGACCTTTCCAGCTCCTCATCCCAGGTCTGCAGGGCACGGAGAGAGAAAAGAACAGGTCAGTTTTTCATCTCAAACTCGCCAGCTCAAGAGATTAAACCAACAGCAATTAGGGGAGAAGGACTAAGGTACAGATCACCACCCTGTGTCTGGCCTGTCCTGGTACTAAAATCACATTTCTCAACATGTTCCCCTGCCATGAAAGCCCAGGGCACTAAAGGGTCTATGATTTTCCCCACCTGATGCCATGCTTCTGAGGAAAAGCTTCACTTGTTTCTTGTGTCAGAAAACACACAAACCCACGTGGGAACACCTCGAGAACACAATCCAGGCCATCCACCCTAAACCACAAGATATTCTTGGCAGCTGCTTTTCTAATATGTCTTTTAAAAAATTAAAAAATTAAAATTTGAGGTTGGAGATCCCATGATCTCCAACATGACACATATTTCTGAGTCCTGCAAGAGTTCTGGCATACCCTCAGTGCTTTGATGGATTTCAGCATGATTTTTCACCCATTGTCCTTTCTGCTGGGATATCTCCAGGCTTTCCCACCAAGGGGAATTCCAGCAGTGGAGAGCAGTTGGAGTGGAGAGCTCCACTCCCTCCACCACCACACAGCTGGAGATCTTTGATCCAACCTCTGAATCAAGGAGTGTGAGTCTGAGCCTCCCAGTCTCAGACTCCCTTCTCCCTCCAGAATAAATGAGAGTCCACCAGTGGATCCAGTCAAACACATCAGAGGTGGCAAAGTCCCAGGGTTTTTCAGCTTTTTCCACTCTCACTGAAGCAGGCATCGCGTTAAAAGTGACAAATCCCATTTCTGTTCCCGCTGAGGGCAGGATGCTGGGGTGAGATCACTCCTCATCGAATATCACAGAGTTGTGAGCCAAAGGAGAGCTCCAACATGACACAAAGGCAAACAGGAAAGCAGCTCTGCCGGCTCTGCTGCCCAGGAGAGTATTTGTTCTAAAGGCCAGACTTGCTGGGCCCAGCAGCCAGTGCCCTGAATTCATTGTGTAATTACTGACAGCTGCTCTATTCAGAACAGCCCTCGGAGGATAATTTGTTGGGATTAAAATATTACTGCACATTCCTGCAAATAAAACCAAAGAGAAGAGAGGTCTTGTAATGTGCATCCAGCCCATGCACGTGCCAGCACGAGACTGTCCTCTTTGGATATTTACCATCACAACCAGCTGCTCTTTCCAAGTCCTGTCTCCTCCAGAAGAAAAGCAGCTTCTGATCTCAAGCATTTCAAAGGACTTGTCAGAGCCTGGAGGGCTGCAGGGCGTCCAGGTTCTCCAACACATTTAAAAATCATCAAGTGTTCATTCTGAGCGTATCTGGACACAGTCTTGGGCAGTTATAGCTGGGATGGGGAGGGACTGTGCATCCCTGGATAGGACAACGGGAAAATGCACTGTCTCCTGGAATTCTGTGTGTCTCCACTATCTCAGTGAGGCAAACATGACCTCATCTCGCTGAGCTCACAGCCCAGGCCTCCCAGAACAGCTTATCGTGGAGCACTCTCAGCAACCCAGATTCCAGAGCTGCCCTGAGCTCTCCAGCTCAGCTTTGGACTGAGCAATGACCAAGCAAATAAATTCACATCAGTCCGCAAAACCCCGTGTGGACACAGCTCCGACACAGGGAGCAAAACCATCCTCCTTCTCAGCCCTCCAGCTCCCTGGAAGGGGTGGGATCAGACCCACCACACACCCCCAACCCTCTGCTCAGACATGGCTTTCTGTGGTTTCCCACTTTGTGGGCTCGGCAGTGACCGGCCACAGCTGCCCTCCCATCCAGCACCAAAGCCACAGAAACTCTCCCAAGATGTTCTGCACTCCGAGCTCCTCGGAGCTCCTACCCAGCTTTATTCCTTGCAGCCCGGGAGGCGGAGATGTTCCTAATTTAATGCAATAAACATCCTGAGCAATAGGCTATTAAATGGGAATTAAAGTGAGCACACAGGTTATGTCTCTCTTTGATGCCTGCGGATAAAATGAATGAACTCGGACAAAAGACACTTCACAGGTGATTGGGAAGGAGCTCCATCTCTGCACGGCTTTTTGCTGCATGAGGAGAGAAGCTCCTTTCTGCAGGCATCAGATTACAAAGCCATCCCATCTAAATTAGAGCAGTTATTTGCTTCTTGCTTCTCAGACACGAATGCGGTCAGGAGGCTGGAATTATTTCAGAGCAATAAACATAGCGGGGGAAAAAAAGAGATTTCAGACTTTCCCAGTTATACTTGTAAGAATTCTTTATGCCAATATTCAAAGCAGTATCTAGGAAGATGACTGAAGCCGGAAGGGCAACGAGCCTGTGCTCAGCTTCCTTCAGAAGCAGAGGTTGAAAATTTTTTGTGTGTGTGTGATTCCAAGTGATTTAGCACATGGATTCTCTCTTTTTCTTTTTTTTTAACTCCTGCGAATTTCTAATGGCCTTTCAAAGTGGAGTGGACAGTGTATACGTGAAATATAAGCATGGCATGCACACATCATACCACAACTTGTAGGTCCAGATTTAATAATGCATCCCACAAGGAGTCTGCAAACCCCAAGCCAGACACCTGAATTGCAGGGATCAGGTTACTCATTTTCCTTCCCAGCTCAGGCTTTCTGCAATACTGGCAGCTCCCTTTTAAAAGTGGCATCAAACCACCAGGACTGACATGTCCTGGCAGAGGTGTGGAGATGCTTTTTGCTAACCCCCACAGAAACACTATCCCATCCCGACAGGGAAAGCCACCACCCTACAGTTGAGAGGAAGGATGCATACCTTATACGTGAAAACAGTTTTCCTTCCAGCAATCTGCACTGTGAACAGTTTTGCTTTATCCAGCTGTCTCTGAGGCAGCCACAAGAGGAAAGATTTCTGCCTTTCATCACCGCTGAAAGCATCTGACTAAGCCATCTTAAAAGGTCACCGTGCCTCAGGATCTGTTATGTCCTTTTTCCTCTGAGTCCGTTATGTCCTTTTTACTCTGGGACTGTTAACAAGGAGTTTGTTTTGGCCTTGGCACCCGTCCACCTCTGTTAAACAGTCCAAGTCCATTCTGGAAGTGTCGATCATGGAGATGTTAGAGGGGTTAAGGTAATTCTGAACTGGCCCAGCTCTGTCAGGAAGTTGTGCCTTGCTCACTCGTTTTCCATTAGCACTGAATACCTGTGCCAGCTTTCAATCAATTACACAGACCCAGCAGCTAAATCATTTCTTCCTTCATTTTTCAATCTACTTTGTCTTTATCCCATATGTATATAAAAATTCTTTTGTATATAACAATTGCAGGTAATTCATAGGACTCGCTGTGTTCTTGTTTTCTTATTAACAGTGTCCAACACCAGAAGTCCATCCAGCATCAGTTAAATATGTCCCTTTCCTGGAATATATTAGGTCCTATTTCCCTTTTAGACCACTTAAATATATCAGATATGGAGCTGGGAGAAAGAATTTTCACAAGGAAATGTTTGGAGGTCGATGGCCAAGAACAAAGTCTACCTACACATCCACAAATTATCCCAGCACACCTCCAGTGATGCTCCACTCTGGGACCAAAGGGAAAGAGGAAAGTTTCTCTATGGTTCTAAAGACAGACCATCCTCTTAAACGAGTCCAAATGAGAAATGTCCTCTGCAGGACAAAGCATTAAAGAGAAATTCCCGTTCAGCCTATACATGGCATTTCCAAGTTCTACTGGGTAAACACCAGCACATGAAAGGCTGATTATAGCCCTTCCAAGCAGCACCATCTCATACTCAGCTCCTTTCTTCAGAGCACATAAGGCCCTTTCATTTGCCCTCAATCACCCATAAAAACCACTAGAAAAGCTCCCTGAGCAAAGGCAAACACGGGAGCGCGACCGCGCCGCGAGCGCAAACAGCGGCCGGGCCGGGGACACTGGGCTGCCCTGCCAGCCCCACGGCCAACCAAAACACCTGGGCCTTGCTCATGCTTTGTGTTTACCCTCTGGAAAGCCATCAAGTTGCCTCTTCTGGCAGCGCTTCCCTTCAGGATAACGCGAGAGCCGCTGGGAAAGGGATACAATCCCCGGTTCTTAGAAAGGATTTCTGGCAGAAGCGGGACCGAAACCCAGCTGGTGTGGATGGACCGAGGGACAGCTGTCCTTCCTCACCACCCCCTGCCCTCTCTTCTCCTTCCCTTCTCCCTGCACTCACAAAAGGCAGGGTTTTCCACTTGCAGCCCTCGCTTCAGCACAGCTGGCAAACGATTTTATATTACATTTAAGTGCATTTTTCTTTTGCCCTTTTAAACACGGTCTTAACAAGTCATCCGTCATTCGATCCGTCAGCAGCAGCTGAAGTCAGACTAGTTTTTGGTTCAGAACTATATTTGCACACTGAGAAAAGGCACACAAAAAGTAATTATTTGCCTACATCATCCTGCGGCCCTGTAATATTTTGATGGCATGGCAAAAATAGCTCAAAGTAGGGTCTCTGGCATCAGGTAAAAAAAATATTCATGTGAATTGTTGATGGCAAAGATGTATTTCATGCTCCTGCAGCTTTTGAGTTCTCCCTCTGAAGTGGTAGAACGCATTGACCAAAGTTTTATTTTGGTTTCTTGAACTACAAAACTCAACAGCACTGGCCCATCCACCCAGGAACTCCCAAAGCCTTTCCAGTGATCAAAATTCTTTGCAGACGGAGTCACATTCCTCAGGCCCTGTTTCCCTGTGGCCCTGTGCAGATTCCCAGGAGCATCGTGGAGGTTTGGCTGACATCGCTAAGCTCAGGTGGCCAGTGTGTGACTGAAGGCAGGTGCCACCTCCAGCATTGGGTTGGCAACCGAAAAACCACCAGAAGATGCCCTGAGCAGACTTGTGGTGTCCCCACAACAGCCTGAAAGCTTTCACAGGGAGAGCAGGGGTTAAACACTGGGGAAAATCTGCTGCTTTTATGACTTGAAGGTAATGGAAGAACCTGCTGAGGCAGGCTGGGGATTTGCCATCACTGGAGATGCATCCAGGGCTGGGCCAGACGTTCCTTCATGAATAATGGAACCAGTCCTGAAAATATGCAGAGGATGGACTCGATGACCCATCAGCAGCCCCTTCCAACAAAAACAGGCCACTGATCTAAAGCATCCTTCACTCTGGAATGAAAAACTTCAGGAAACCTCTAGAGAGAAACTTACTTCAGAGAAAATTCACTACACCTCTTGCACCACAAGGAAAATTAAATTACAGTTATGAAGAAAAAAAAAAAATAAAAGTAGTAACAAAGTGATGTACCAGGCTCTAGACTCACCATGTATTCCATGTTGGAGGCCACTGGATACACTTGACCCCTCAATTTATTGTGGAGCATCAGTATCTCCTGTCTGTCTGAGAATAAGATGGCTCTCTTGGACCTGGAGTGAGCTTCCCCATGCTGATATTTACTCAGGATGCTCTCCAGGTGACTCGAGTTGGGCAAGATAAAGCACTCAGCTGTCTTTGTCAGCAGCAGCACACATCCAAGAGGAATGATCCAAGGCAGGGCAGGATTCATGCTGCCAGCAGAAGCAGAGATGAAGGTGATGGTGGGTTTTTTTTTCACACAGGGAATCCCGTGGCTCAGCTCAGGTCTGGAATTTGGGGAGAAACAAGCAGTCAGAGCAGAGCCACAGGAGCTCTCAGTGCATTTGTCCACCCAACAATGAGATCACACAGCCCAGAGCTGAGCTTGGAAAAGAGTGGTGCTTAAAAAGACAGGAAGACCCCAACAGCACCACAGAGGTGTGGACTCGGTTCATTACACCTGGGAATTCCACTGATTTGGGAGTGAACACTTCCCAGACATGCAGGAGGCTGCCTTCTGCACCCCTAGCATCCCTGAATAACCCCAGCTCCATCCCTTCACAGCCAGGGGCACACTTTGAGCCATCCCCACCCAAAGAGCAGCTGGCAAAGCCCAGAACGCTTTTATATTCTGAAGAAGAGGGAAAGTAAAGCCCCCAGCGAGCAGGATGAGGAGGTCGGGCAGCAGCAAGAGCTGCTCCTGGGGCTGCAGCAGAGCAGCTGCCGGGCTCTGTGGAAGAGGCTGTGTCTGGGAAATGTCACGGCAGGGCCGAGCAGCCCCGGTCCCCGCTGGCAGTGACGCACCGGGGCTCTCGCTGACGCTCCCGGCGGGCGGGAGCGGCGCCAGGGATTTGAGTTATGGAGCAGCAGCAGCCGCCCTCCCCCGGCCAGATTAGGTGTTCTCGGGAGCTCGGATGCCGTCAGCATCGAGAGAGGGTCCTCGCTTTGGATTTTGGATAGGTTCGTTTAATCCCTGTCCCTCGCTCCCCAGCGCTCCTCCTCCACCTGTCATTCCCAAGCGCTTCCACTCCCCGTGCTCCAGTTGATCCATCCAGCCATCCTCGAGCGGCTCGGCTGGTTTTATTTGGATCGGGAGCTCCTCACAGGAGGAGAGGTGTGCAGGGCTGTGCAGCACACGCTGCTCTCCAGCGCAGCCCCTGCAGCCGCATCAATCCATCCGGGGCGAGGAGCGTCTGTACAGACAGTGCAAGCACAGGATCTCGCTCCTTAGGGCTGATTTTTGGAAGAAAGTTTCCCCATCCCTGTCTCCAACACGAGGTGGAGATCAGGTTCTGACAGCACTTTTGAAAAGCACGCTGAAAGCATTCCTCTGCAGCAGCAGGAAACAAACCCCAGATTAGCAGGAATTGTTCGAGAAGTTTCATCCAGCGACACGGGATTTGGACACTCTGAGACCGGATGATTTGGAAGCCAACCAGAGCAGGGAAGAGCCATCTGACTCCCAGCTGGAAAAGCTATGCTTGAGCACAGAGCCCCAAAGCCCTGCTCCCCCAACCCACAACAGCAGCACCTGAGGAGAACGGTGGCAAACACGAGGTGCTATGCACAGGCAGAGACCTCAAAAAAAAAACCTCTGAGAACCCCCGAAAACTTGTTGGCTGTCTGCAGAAAAGACACAAAGCCCCTGTTTGAGGCTTCCTTCTTGGACTGAGCGTTCAGGCAGATGAAAACCAGCTGCCCTCAGCCTCTCTCCAGGCAGCGCATTAAGCCTTCGCCCGGGTACAACAATGCAGGATGTAATTTGCTCACTTTAGGTAATAGCTCCTCATCATTTCCTGCTCCGCAGAGCAAGGCGAACACACGAGCCTTGTCCCCAGCTCCAGGCACACCTGGAAAGACGGGACATTCGGTGGCACGGGGACAAACCCTCCTTTAACCTCATCCTCTTCTCAGCCCTGCTTGCGGCATTCGCTTCCCCCCAGGCAGGAGCCCGACCCTCCAACCCGGCTGCAGAGGGGTAGGGGAGGCAAGAGGAGCAGTCGCTTTTGTAGACTGTCTGACCCAAATTCAGGGAACAATTCCTACTTTGAGGCACTTCCCTGAGCGTTTAAAAATAGCTGCAGTGCCACGGCCATTCACAATGTGGCCATTTAGCCCCGGCAGCTCTCCCTGCAGGAACAGCCGGCTCTCAGAGGAGGCCGTTGCACCCCTCGTTTGGCCGGGTGCCCTTTGCTAAACAGGAGCCCAAATCCACCACCCATCTAAGGCAAACATTGAACTTTCAGAAAGGGCAGATTGAAAAAAGAAATCAGCTGCAGCAGCTGAGAGCCAGAGGAGCTGCCCCGCTCGGGGCTCCGCAGCGAAGCCAGCGCGGCTGGCTCGGCCAAGCAGCCAAAACCTCACAACAGATGGTGCTTTATTCCTCGGGATGTGCTGCCCTGGGTCCCCCTCGCCAGCAAAAGGATACCAGCATCTCTTTAAAATTAGGTCACTTTGGCTTTATCTTCTGTTTCACTCGGGGTGCGAGAGTCCCCTCCTCTGTTTTGGGGTGAGGAGCGCTGAGCATTCCCAAGGAAGGATAAAGGGATCAGAGAGGCACAGGGAGCAGAGAGTTCCCCGGGCAGATTAATTGAAAGCAGCTGAAGGATGCTCACGTTTCAGCGAGGTCTCAGGGGTTTCAGATGTCCATCCCTCTGCCTCTCAATATCCTCGTGCCCAGGTGCAAAGGAACACTCAGATGTGTGTTCCTGCCCTGCAGGGCCGGGGCAATGCCTCACCCAGGGAGGCTGAAATCACACTGCCTTTGAGCTGGGGTTTGACATTATTCACAGAAAATCATCAGCTGACAGTCAGCTGAGGAAGCCTCTGCTGTTGATTTCAAGGGTTCAAGAGGAGCACAAGCTCCCTTTAAACACATCAGGCCCTGGACACTGGTGCCAGGTGAACATCTGGGAGCCATCAGAAACCACTGAGTCAGCAGAAAAGGACTCCTGACTGTGCTGTAAAGCCTGTCCAAAATGGGGAGAAATGGGAGGCCTTCTTCTGGGGTCTGAGGGAGTTAAAGTGCAGCACTGGACTTTGGGAAAGGTTATTTTTGGAAAGCTATTTCCCCAGCTAATGGATGGTGTCTGCTTCGCACTGAAAGCAGGAGAGCTGGGCGCATCTGAAGCCTGGCAGAGACTCTGTTAAAGCCACATGCAGGCTGATCCTGCCTTCATGTCCCCATGTCACCTTATTCTTTGGGGACACTGAGCTCTGCCTGCCTCCCTAGCGAAGCACACCAGTGGGTGCCTGCTCCTGGCTCACAGGTGACATTTGCAGCTAAAACATCCCAGGGTCTGTGGAGCTACACATGGCACCAGCTGACAGGGAAGGAAAATGCAAAGTTAGCTCAGGATGTCAGGAGAGCATTTCAAACAGCAAAGCAGAGGGGAGTTAGCCTGGGATCAGCTTCTGGCCTGAGGTAGCCTGGGATCTAGGATGAGCTAGCCTGGGATCAGCATTTAGCCTGGGATCAACTTTAACTTATGCAAAGGAATCCAGGGATAAAGCCACAACAGGATGCACTAAACTCCAGGTCATCTCTTTCCCTGGGATGTACACAGCCCAAGCTTGGCAGAGTTGTGGTGGCTTCCAAAGACAAGCAGGATGACAAGTTCCTAGACACAGGACAGCAGTGACACATTGCACAGGACACACCACAGATTCAGCACCTTCAAGGCCATGGGCCAAAACCTCTGGATCTTCCATTTCAGTCCACTCCCACAGAACCCAAGTGGGTGAATTTCTGTGTAAAACCATATGGAAAACCCACTGGTAACAGACACCACACGTGGTGACGCTGAAATTCCTTTCCTGCAGGACCTGAGAGCAGAGCTGCACAAACACAGCCAGCCTGAGGCACACAAATGTGCCCTCAGGTATCAGCTCCTGGGAACTGCAACAGCATCCCTTGGATATTCTCTGTTTGCACAGAAATCCACTCCTGTGCTCGCAAACTCCTCCCATTCATTCCACATTAATGCTTGTTAATCTTGCATTCGATTCTGCAGAGCGCACACGAGGGAAGCTCAGACAGTGTCGTGTTATTTTATACCACCCAGGCAACTTTTTAGAGTTACTAAAATTGTGCCTTCTTAAAAGAGTTACTTCTTGCCCTCCCACCATCCCCAAAAGCACATTTCAAAAGCCAGGACCGAACTTTACACTTACCTTGCTGAGTACTTTCAAGCCTCCAGGTAACAGCAGCTCCTCCAAGCCTGCTTGTGGAAAATAAATTAACGTATCTGAAATATTTAAACGAGGAGGAGGGAGGGGAAAAGGATGGAATAAGCCTCAGAAGGTGCGAGATGTGCAAGGTCTCGGCTCAGAAACTCGGACCAAGTGCAGTCTCACAGAGCTCCCCAGTGGTATTTATGCTCTCCAGGCAGAGGGGAGAACCCTGGATCATCCCCTGTGACAACGGGCGTGGAGCAAGGACGAAAAGGAGAGGGAGGGGAAAAGAGGGGGGGAAAAAAGCCACGAGGAGAGGGGTGTTGGTTGGGATCGCAGCAGCTCAAGGGCAGTCATTGGGGCTCGGAGGAGCAGGACCATCCTCCCTGAGGAGGGAGGGAGGAGGAGGAGGAGGAGGAAGGCAGCCTCCGGTCCTATAAAAGTGTTGGCTGTGCTGTCCCCAGCAGTCGGCTCTGGCACTCGCAGCCAGGAATTCCAGGGGCACGGGGAATCCTCCCGGCACAGGGGGGACCGCGATGCCCCGGTGAGGGGCTCCGGTGGCAAGGGAGAGGGAATTCCAAAAGGAATTTTCTCTGCAAGGGACTAAACCCAGCTGTCTCCCCCCGGCTGCCGGTTCAGCCATTCCGGCTCCTCACAGTGAACTGATTTTCCAGCTCCAGCCCCCTCAGTAAACCCCATGGAATCCCCCTTTTTTTTTCCAGAGCTGGACTTTTGCTGGGAACAGGAGATTAATCGCACTCTGTAGCTCGCTGCCAAAGCTCTCCCAGCGCTGACATTCCCCAAACTCCGCCGCTGCTCCGGGGCTAGAGAGGGAGCTCCAGGGAATAGGGAATGCAGAAAGTTGGTGGAACACGCAGGCAGGACTCACCTCTCCGCCGATGGCCCAACAGCTGCAGCTTTGGCATCCAGCTCCGTGGTTTTACTCACTGTGAAAGGAAACGATTGAGCAAAAGACAAGCTAAAAGTTCCTTCCTTTTTCTCGAAGTAAACAAACAGGGAAAACCCAAACCGCTATCGTAAGTAACAAGGAGAGCGTGTCACGGAACCTCCGAGCTGCTGCAGCATCCGAGGGATTCCCGTGGGATTCCCGTGGGATCCTCATCCCTGCGGGGTCAGCACATCCCCAGGGATGTCCCCCCGAGGAGGGGCACCAGCCACACCCAGCACGGAGCCAGGGGAGCACCCATCTCCTCCTGGGAGCTGGCACAGCCAAGAAAAGCAGCTGTGATTTTTCCAAATCCTCTGCCTCGTCCTCTTTCCAAAGTTCTTGGGGGAAAAAAAAAAAAAAAAAAAAAATCCTTCCATTCTTCTGACCAGTCAATATTTATTTCTCCAGGCAAAACACCAGCCACTTTTATTTACTGTTTACTGGAGGGAGTTTACAAGATACTCCCAGAGGTTTGTTTAAATCCAGAGGCGCTCAGAAAGCAGAGGGACATTTATCAAACTCGTTCAACAGAGCAGGAGCAGAGGAGCAAATATTGGCAGCTCGGAGAGCACCACTGCTCCGAGCAAAGACAAGAACCCTCTGAGGTCAGCACCAAGGCTGATTCCATCTCCGACGCCATTTTTCTGAGAATTTTTCAAGAAGGAACGGACTATCATCACTGGGGTTGTATCTTCCTGCCCATTTCAAGCTGAGATGGGCACCCAGTGCTCACCAGGCAGTGCTCACCAGGCAGCCCCAGCCCCACAGCCTGGTCCAGCCACTCCAGCCCCTCTGGCTGCTCTCCCTGCTGCCCACACTCTCCCAGCTGTATTTATAAAGAGTTTCTATTTACTTCCAAACAAACTGTCTATGGGAACCAACACTGTGTGGTGCAGCAGTTGGACCTGGCACTTCTGCCCTGCCAGGAGCCATTCAGCACAGTTTGCTCCCAAAAAAAGCTCAGACTTTGACACCAACACGGGCAACTCAAAGACCACCCAGAGCTGGGTTGACAGGAGGTTCTGCACTGCTTTACCGTAAAATCACTCTATCTTCTTTTTTCCCCTTGCTCTTATGTTTCCCTCTAGATCTGTGAGTTTGCTGTAGGATTATTTAATTAGCTGAAAGATGCTGCAGCCCCTCCAACTCCTAATTTCCCCCAAACACACTGAATTTCACCCCAACACAGTGAACCCTCATGCCCCTACACAGGCTGCCACCCCAAAACCAGGCAGCTCCCCAGCCCTGACTCACAGCCCTCAGAAGGTGCTGCTCACTCCAATTACCATAAAGCTGAATTAACTCATTTTAAATCTCACATACCGATGTACAAATAATTTCCAGACCTCAGAGGAATTTGGTATTTTGTAATCTCCGCAAATATCCCTATGGGAAATGAATCCCTGTAGGATGGTTTGGGCTGTCTGATTGCTCCATCAACCTGGCTGCTTTACAAAGATTTGATTTATTTTTTTTTTTTTTTTTAATATACACCAGGATGGTTTCACTGTACAAGACACACACAGGGCCTGGTTGTGCTCAGGGATGAGCACAGCCTGGAACAAGAATTTTTACCCACCTCATTTTGTCTTGAGTCAGCAGCTTGGGGTCATATGTTCCACCAAAGCCAAAACAATCAGAAGTTACTTTTAATCATTCCTCGTTATTACTGCCTTGATTATAACGTCTCCATTTCATATGTGGTAAAAGCCACATAAAGCAGGCTGCATATATAAGTATATATTAGCAGAGACGCTTTTAATGGAATAGCCAATGAATGGGAAGAGACACAGATTTCCCTGTGCCCTCCTAATTGACCAGGCAGACAGTGAGTCTTGATCTCCACTGGAATTAATGCCCCTTAATTTCCTTCTCAAACACAGCTCGGCAGGAATGGCCCCAAAGCAGGGCAGGGTGAGAGGCACAGAGCTACAGGGGATTCCCTGCTTTGACTCCTGCTCCGGAGCAGAGGGAGCACAAGAGGATGAACAGGGAGAAGAAAATCCAGTGGCAGCAGGGAACCTGCAGGAATTTATCTGTGCTCACCAACAGCGAGAGCACAGGGGGAGCAGCAGCCCCTGAGCTGCTCCTGACAGACACAGCCACGTTCAGGTTTGGGAAACGCTCCTGATGGGCACAGCCATGCTCAGGTTTGGGGAATCACCCCCCCGTTTGCTGCCTGCTCACATGCCCCTCCTGCCTGGGCTGTCTTTACCTGAGGGAGTGAAGAAATCCCTGCCACATCCATCACTCCAGCAGGGTGGAGATGCCCCTCTCTTGACCATGATGCAATCCAGAGGCTGCCACACCAGCAGATGAATTAACATTCATGTTAATTACAATCTGGATCCTGGGCATCCAGATCAGAGGAGGGAAAGCCAGGCATTGATGGATTTATATTCCCAAACACAATTACCTGGCACTGTGAGTCCCTGTTTGTTCTTTCTTGATGCTCTCCTGTTTTGGGGTAGCCTGGACTGGCCACCCAGGTTCACGTGCAGCTTCTCCACCTTCTCATACTAAAGAATATTCCCCCAAATGCTTCAGGAGCTGATGATGAGCAAGAAAACAACTCCCATAGATCAACCCCGTTTCATTGGTCACCAGGAAGATTCCCACCAGGAAAAAGCTGATGTAGAACAATGAAATAAGGACACAAGCTGCAGCAATTTCAGAAAATTTAGGGGACACCATTGACTGCACTAAGTACAAATCAAATGTGAACTGAATTCTACAAAATTCTTCTCCATGAAGGTGGTGAGGCACAGGTTTTCCAGAGAAGCTGTGGCTGCCCCATCCCTGGAGGAGTTTAAGGCAAGGTTGGACAGGGCTTGGAGCAAATTGGCCTAGTGGAAAGTGTCCCTGCCCATGGCAGGGGGTGGCACGAGATGAGTTTCAATGTCCTTTCAACCCCCATCAGTCTGGGATTCCATGAAAACCCCTCACCTTGTTCCTACAGCTCCTGACATTCCCTGGTAACATCTGCAGACTGGAACAGTTCAGGACCCTTAACCCAGCACTCACCTTTGGAGATTTCACCCCCGACCAGGTGAACTGTTATCACAACCTCTGCAGCCCTCACACATGATTATTTACCAATATAAAAGATTCCCAAAAACCCCTTTGGGTCATTAAGACAGCTCAAAACAAACCCCCAGCTGCAGGAATCTCCCCATGTTGGGAACACCCCCTGCACGTCCAAGGCTTGCTCCTAATTCCTAGTGAAAAGCAGAGGATTTGGAGCACATTTGCAAAGATAAACCCTCTGCTGACTGCTCAGGATCCATTCTTGGAGCTGGACCCCCAGACCTGGCCCAGCCCTGAGGGACATCAGAGCTCTAATCACCATCTCCAGAGAATAGTGTGGAAGAGAACAATTTACTATTTGAAACACCTTCTCCCAGCCCCAAACACCTCGTGGCTTTAATAACCCTCCTGCCCCAGCCCATCCAGCCCTTCCCCTGCACATCTGCCTCGTGGCACAAAGTTTTTCCCACAGCCCTTTGGACCTGCACATTCAGTTTCCCACGTTGAAAACTTCAGGTCTTAATGTGCATTTAAAAAAAAAAAAAGTTCTCAAAACCTGGTTTAAACATCAGTAAACAACCACCGGATTTATGGTGTATCACTGTGGGTGTTGGGGTTTTCCTTTTACATAATCACAGCCAGAGCAAATGATCAAAAGCTGCAAGCCCCTTCTTTTGCAACAACGGGAGGAGTTAATACAGAAAATAAAAATTGTGGCTGTGTGTCCACATCACTCTTGCCACATACTTTTATTTCCCTTTTAATACACTGCAGAAGGACTTTAGTGACAAATACATTTGTAATATCCTCAGTAAAAAATGCAATAATTCACTTTTAAGTAATACTGAGACAATTCCAAGTCATACTGAGAGAATTTCAACACTTGATTTTTAAACTGGCAATGACTCATTAAAACAGTAAAACAGGTAGTATCTATTAAGTAACATATTAATTACTCATCACCTGCAGTTTTCTCTGGACTATTCAGGTTAACTTCACTATCAGAAATGCATTTTCACAATGCACTGGAGATAGGGCTAAATAAATACCCAACACAGGCACAGGACTAATTAAAACCAGGATTTCTGCTGTACAGAAAACCACTTCAACCAAGTTCCAGAAACAACACGAGTAATATCCAGCACAGAACAGAAAGTTCCAAACCTGGTTTCTTTAATTTTTGGAACAACCTCCCAGGATTTCATATTCTCACCAGTGGGGGTCTGAGGCAATTCCCATCATGGGGATGCCCTGGAAGCACCAATCCTGCAGCAGCCCCAACTCCAGGAGCTGAGGTTTTCCCTGCAAACAGCCCAAAAATCCAAATGAACTTTGCACAGAATATTTTGGAATTGGTGCAATATAATCAGAATCACCAGCAGTCATCACCTGTAAATCAGAAAATACTAATGAAGCATGAGCAGCAAAAACATAAACAATGCATTTGGACATCCAAAACTATGCCAGAGCATCATTAAACTTCCTCAGCAGAGCAGAACCACCCCAAAGGGCCATGAGGTTGGGATGCTCCTTCCTACGGCCAGAGCTCTGGGCAGGAAACTCCTCCCCATGTGGGACAGAGACGGCAGAAGAGTCAGGACAAGCCAGGGAGCTTCCACCATCCCATGCTGAAATAAGGACGTAACACCACTATCACCAAAGAATTAAATAATATATAGGAGTTTTGTAGTGAAAGGAACAGGAAGCTGATCAAGGAAATACTTTTATCAAAAGTTCTCCACGGCAATGCCAGCTGGCTGAAGAAGAGATAAATCATCATCTGCTTCAGAAAAAAACAGTGCAGGATTTCCAGGAGGAATTCTATCCCCTCTCCTCAGTGCTCAGCCCTGGGACTGCCACGTCCCCTTCCCTCTCCCCTTCAAGTTCAGTTCCACCTGAATGCAAAACTGGAACATTGCTCAAGTTTCAAAAAAGTTATAAAAGCAAAGAAAAATCATCTCCACTTCATTGGGGAAGACTCCCCACACCTTGAAAAGGGCTACACAGAAACCTTTGGAGTTTGCAAGGGTTGGATTCACACCTGAGGAAAAACAAAACCCACACACACCTTAAACCAACTTTGTGACTTTTATTGATGGGCGACAACTTTATACTTCTAGGTATCACTAAACTGTGTACAATTAGGAACTCAACATTATAGGAGAGCAGACAGCAAAATTAAACAAAGCAGACTTAAAGAAA
This sequence comes from Brachypodius melanocephalos, assembly GCA_013398615.1. NCBI lineage: Eukaryota > Metazoa > Chordata > Aves > Passeriformes > Pycnonotidae > Brachypodius > Brachypodius melanocephalos. The sequence goes on from VZSR01000393.1 coordinate 2,957,937, forward strand.
TATCAATCTTAATTATTTTGCCCATTTTCTTAATTTCATGTACACAGAAGCATAAATGCAGTTTGAAATTTCTTAATAGCAATAAAGTTACAATCACCCATCTATATAGACTAACATCTTAACTCCAAATATTTGATCTGCAATGTGTACTTAAGCAGTTTCTCATCGCACAATTATTAAAATGTGTCTTCCTATCAGGAACCAGCAACTCTGCAGTTTGTACATGTTTTGAAGCACAAAGGACCATTTCCATCTCATACACATCGGCTCATATTTTACCACTTATCAAAAAACTATTGGGGAAGCAGAGAGAGCTTTTTTATTATTTTTTTTTAAATTTTTTTTTTCTTTTTTTACTGAAGTAAAGATAAAACATTTTCACAGAAATCTACAAGTTCTGTTGCTGGTGCAGGGTTTTCTTCTACTACGCAATTAGAAAGTGGGAATTTAACGCAAATCCCCTTTTTATCATCTTAGGATTCAGCATTAACTCGGTTGAACTTTATTTCTTTTTAACACTTTTTTTTTTTCTCTTTTTGCGTGTGTGATTCACGAGGCTTCCATTCCGCAAAGTCAAAAAAAAGCCAACACAAACTACGTTGTGCACAAACGGCAGCTTCCTTTATCGCTCTATGCCATAGTCGCAAAGGGATGAAAAAAAAAGAATAAAAACGGGGAGGGGAAAAACAGAAAAAAAAAGAAAAAAAAAAAAAAGGGGAAAAGATTCACTCAGAAGAGCATTTACAGGAGAAAAAGTTAGTGATGTTGGTGCTCTACGGGGTGGGTCACAGCAGGTCCACCTGGCGGTAGTACAGGAGGTAGGCTGTGCGCTCCAGGGCCGCCTTGACCACCTGCGAGTGGTGGATGACCCTGACGGCCTGGTCGTCGATGCGCAGCCACCCGTTGAGGCCGATCTGGAACACGTCCGTCGTGTAGTGCCCGCCCGTCGCGCTGTTGCCGTGGTGGTACACCACTGTGGGGACACACAGCGGGGTAAATGGGACTCTGAGATTCCCCACAAGATCAGGGTTTAGGGTTTCCCTAGGTTTGGGGTCATAGGGTGGCAGCTGAAAGCTTGGCTTGGTCCGTGCCCTGCCTTGGACAACCCCAGTTCCTGCCCAAACGAGCATGGAGAAGTCCAGAGGTGGGATAGACATAGAATCATGGATTGGTTTGGGATTGGAAGGGATCTTAAAGCTCATCCCATCCCACCCCCTGCCACGGGACACCTGGCACTATCCCAAGCCCCGTCCAACCCGGCCTTGGACACTTCCAGGGATCCAGGGACAGCCACAGCTGCTCTGGGAACCTGTGCCAGCATCTCTCCACCCTCCCAGGGAAGAAAGCATCCATGTGTCCTAGGACAGAAATCTTCATCCCAAATATTCCCTTGGTGGTATTTCGGATGGTTACTGGGACTGGTTTGCCCAAGGAGAAGTAGAAAATTGGATTTTCCAGCTGCCTGCAATCAATCCCAATGGGATGACACCCAGAGGCTTGGGTGGGATGAACATCTGGGCTTTGTATGGCTCAAGTAATCTTTAGATCTGGAAAAAGCAAAGTGCCCTGGGATTTGGCTGTAAAACCAAGGAGTTGCTTTAGGACCCTGTGTTCCACCTCATCCTTAAAGAAGGCAGCTTCCCACCCTCCCAGGGAAGGATTTCTTCCAACATCCCATCTAACCCCGCCCTCTGGCACTGCAAAATCATTCCCCTTGTTCTGGTGCTCATGCCCTTGGCCAAATCAGTGTTTCTCCAGCACATCAAATCTAATTCTAAACAAACCCCACTAAACACAGGAGTCTGACACCCACAGGCTACTTCAGAACAATTTAAAAGAAAACACTTCATGTAACCCAGTGTTTTTGTAATTCCATATGCAGAATCTGCATTTGCAACAGGGGGACCACACAGATAAAATACCTGCAAAGAGCCGGTAGGTTCTTTGGCCTTTTGAAATTTTACTCTTCACACCAGGAGATAGTAGCTCTGGGGGAGGAAAAACAGTCACACATTAGAAATTCTGTATCAAGAGGATCGATTATTTTTCAGAGAAATCAACACTATCACAAAGGAGAACATTTAATTCAAGCTTCTTCTGCAGCCTTTAAAGAATGGTCATGGTTCTAATAACTGGTAATCAAGGGAGTGAATCTGCAGGTTTGCTGAATGCTGTGGTTTATGAAAGGTTTAAAAATACCACCAAAAAATGAAGGGGAAAAAAAAGACAGAGTAAAAGACCAGACTTCTATTTTTTCTATTTCATTCCTGCTGTCAGACAATGACAGAATCAGTTTCAGATTCCAAGTCATGCTTACATTCCTAAAGGAAAATTGCAAAACAAAATATTAAGTAAAACAAAAGGGCACTGCCTGACAAGGTGCAGATCTCAGTTGAGATATGAGTATACATTGATTTTATTTATTCCCGTTTGAGCTACTGGCTGGCTAACAGTCCCATTTGTCAACTCAAAACAGAAGGCATTATTTTGGCAAGCTTCAGATGCTGGACAATTTCCAATCTCACACTATTTAAAGTCACTATCTCCTAGGATACTTGTTAAATAAAGGATCCTTGTTTAACCTCTGCACTATGGATTGTCTACCTTCAGGCTGCATTTTCAAAAAAAACACCAGTTTCCTTCCAGCAGCCAAAATAGTTTGACACTGCTGTGAATTAAATTTGTGATAAAAATATCCAATATTGGCAACATTCTTCTACAGACAGGGACATAGATCCAAGAGGATCATTTCCCATATTTGCCCTCAGCAGCCTATATCCTTACTCCATAAATCCACAGGAAGCTCTCATTTGGCCAACCCATTGTCTAGGAAGTGCCAAAGGCTTTAAGATCTTTCATCATAAAAAAATCCCACTAAAGATTCACCCAAATGACCAAATTTTCAGACAGCGAGGAAGACAAAACGTTGTGAGAAAATTAAAACACAGACACTGGTGGGAAATACAACAGTGTCCTTCCCACGAAGAGAGGGAAATTCTGTTCCCAAATCTTTTACCTTTACTGATTTCCAGATCAACAGTGTACTCAATATTCTTGATCAGCTTCTGACATCCTCCAGTTTTCTCGTAGACGAAGCGTTTGAGGTGTAGGACGAGAACCGGGGGCAGCTTTTCCAAGGTGAGTCTTCGACTGATCTCCACCTGACACACAAACCCAGAGGAAGAACACCTGTCATTTTTTGTTGCCCCCTCAAAATTCCTCATTTAAATAAGGAATAAGTGTTTAATTTTAAATACACTAGCAGCAAACTCTGCAGATTTGTTATTATTGCAGTATTAATTTATGATAAATGCTCTTTTGTGACTTAAACCTCACTGGATCTTCAATCCTAACGTTGTTTGAAGGAGAATTCAGTATATTCAAAGAGTAAAACATGAGTCCTGACCACACTTTTCTCTACTAAATAGTGATTTTTATATAATTATAACCAAACATTCCACAAAATTTCTGCCTGAAAACCAGGAGCCGAGCTCAGAATTGCAGAACAAAAATGTTTTGCCTTCATAGAAATGAAGACATAAAAATATTTCTAGAAATAACTGCTCCAAGTTTTTTCTCCATTTTTTAATTGAGAAAAATCTCTTTATTGGTAACCATGAGCGTATTATTTTTCAATACATGGCTTGATTCTGCTAGAACCTATGTGTTGAACAGAAATTCATGGGGAAAAAGGAATATCTCTTTCCAAGGTTCTACAGACAATATGTTCAGTGTTTTTACTACAATTTCAATTTGTTTTGAAAAAAGGATCTGGAAGACACTGTGGGTGCTTGTACTTCCATCCAAACTCTGAGATGTCAAGCAGCATCTAATTTAAACACTCACTTCTTCCAACCCAGCACTGGGTTGTCAGTCAAAAACTTTAAACCATTTGCAGTAAAAGGCAAAAAAAAGGCAAAACAAAAAAAAAATCGGCAAGAAAAACAAGATCTTTGTGGTAAATCATATTCAGCTTGCAAATGTTTCTTTCACGTGGAAAACAACTGGAGAAATATATGTTCTGAATACTCAAGATAAACAAATTTCTGCTATTCACCTTTAGCTTTTCAAGGGAAAGGAACCATCCTTTTGTTTTCTAATCCTGTTCTCCCTTGGAGGATTTTGAAAACTACAGACATGAATGTCAGAGGGAACACCTACAATTCCAGAATTACCAACAGAGCACATGGAATTCCCATGTGAGCAATCCCTGGACCCCAGAGATGCCTTTACTACCGCCCACCACAGGAAACAAGGCAAGGCTTTAGTGAGGGAAGTTTCCTTATTATCCTCTATCACAAGTTCTCAAACTGCCAAACCAAAGGCATGATTTTCCTCCTGGTAAGTACTTTTCTACTGTAATTATTATTATAATGTATTATATGTAAAATCAAGAAGTATTGACTCTGAAGAGCTGCTCCTTTACTAACAGCATCTGGCAATCCCCAGGAATCAGTAAATTATGATACTGAACATAATACTATGTATCTTTACCACAGTTCATCCTGTTCATTTAGAATATTCACCATTAAAATCCCCAATAAATTATTACACCAACTCAAACCCCAGCTATTTACAGGCCTGGCTGTGTTTCAGAGCTGACATTTCACTGCTGCAGGACACTCTGTAAAGGTCTGCATCTCCTTTGTTAAAGTGTGTTCCAACAACTCTTTGCAAAGCCAGAGCTCTATGAAAACTCTTTTCAATTAAAAGTTCAGCACTTGGCTGTGAGTAAGGGGTGAACAGACCCCACCTCCTGCTTGGTTTTTGTGGTGTATCCCTGCACAGACTCTCTGGCCACCAAGCTTTCCAAGGCATCCTGCACGGTGCGGATCTTGTCCGACTGGATGTCCAGCTGCAGGGTGAAGAAAAGCTGCAGCGTGGCAGACTCCTTGGAGCTCTGCTGGTAAACAACAGATCTGTGGAGAAACAAAGAAATCAAAACATAGTAAAGTGTCATTTTCAACCAGACAGAACCCTCAAGGAAGAATGAGATACGTAAGTAAATCAATTTATAGTTAATTCAAGGCAACACACATACCAATATAAAAGTTAAACATCAAGCTTCAATGATTTACCCCAATTTAAATGATTCTAACATCTACTAAGAGTATTCAGAATGGGATTGTAACTGAATTGTTTTATTCATGCAAAATTATTGGATAAGCATCCAAAGTTTAAAGAAAAAAGACTGAAAAATTTGGTAAGCATTTTTTAAAAATTCACGTCCTGGCTCTTTTTGTTACTTTAGTTTTCCAACAGCTCTTCAAAAGTGCAAAGTGCCAGTGCTTATCTGTGTTCTGCTGTAAAAATCACAGCTGATTCCAGATTCTCCAATAAAAATAAACAATTTTTTCAGTCACTTCTCTAAGACCAATTTCACAGAGATTTTAAATTGTTTGCTTTAATCTTGCCATAGGAAATATAAACTATGCTTCATTGAGGACTGACAGTTCATTTTCTTCATCTAGATTTTGTCCATGTATATAAATTATTATTATGTTGTTATATATTGAAACCAAAATTATAATTAACACAGCTCTGACCCATTTGGCCATGCTAGAATACTTCCAGGTCAGGTAGGAAATGTTCAGGTTAATTTTAATGTTGAGGATAATCAAGAGCCCTCTTTACTCAGGCAAAGCACTGAAAACCAGTGCAGCTTCATATTGGCAAATATATAATGTTAGAGAGGGAAAATATATAATATTCCTTTAGAGGGAAGAGAATGCATATAAAAGAGCAGCATCTTTATTTTAAAACCCAGAAATTATGTTGTAACACCTCTTCAGGATATTTTCTTCACAAGATACACAGAAATTGATTTGATAGCAAAACCTTTGCTGGGTTATGATTTTCCTGTAACAATGTCCCTTATTAGAACAATTACAAACCTCAGCTGGACATGGGAAATGCATCATTTTCAATCAAGAATTACTCAGGCACTGCAAGAATTCTCAGGAAAACTTTGTACTTTCCCACTTAAGCCTCATGTTGCTAAGAAAGACTTCACAGGCTGGGGTTTTTTAAGTAATTATGCCTAAATGGACATTTAATAGACTCAAGCCTCTCAAGAACAGCCTAAAAATCCCCAAGCCAAGATGCCAATTCGAATCATCTTTCCCTCACTGCTTTTCCCATTGGATTTTTCCAGTTTGTGATGCTTTTATTTAGTGGAATTCTACTGGCAGTTTTACATTCAGTCCTTCCTATCTCCACCCCTGAGGATGAAGCTTTCCAAGCTCCCCTGGGATGCTGTGTCTGTGGTGAGCTGTGCCCTGGTGTGAAGGTTAAATAAAGTGGATTTGCTGCCAGCAGATGTTGGATTGGATCCTGTGGTTCTGCTGCTCAAGTTTTTGCCTTTTTCCAGTATTAACTTTGTATCATTTTCTGTGCAGTTCTATAGAAAACTGCATCATCTCAGTTTTTTTAATATAAAAACTGATGGAACCAAGTAAAGAGCTAAACAATGGTGAGAAATTCTGGTAAACATACCTGGGGTATTAACACCACCTTAGGCACGTGAACATCGATGCACAACTCCATCAGTATCTACAAACATCTGTCTGCCAAATTCTATGGAAAATATAATTTTATTTACCAGCTGTCTGGCTCAAAACCCAGAAGAATAAATAATTTCAGAGCATTGCCAAGGCAGAAGGCACTAGCCCACATTATTCACACTTCTAGACTCAATATCTGGCAACACAGAGAGTCAAACACCAGCAATTAAGTGTCTGTCTCCAACTTAAAAATAATTCTTCAAGTCTAGCTGTTTTGTTTTGCTGTATGTTTTTAGCTAGTGTTTACTTTGCTTTAATTTTAAATTATAGATCTCTCCAAACAAGTCAGGAGGCTTCTTCCCAAAAAATACTCTTTCAGATTCTACTTTCTGCATTTGTCTGGTATCAGACCTGCATATAAGTGATAACCCACATTCTTTTCATTCCAGTACCATCTTGCAGCAATTTACATTTTTCCAGACTTCTTTTGCCTTTAACATTTCTTTACTATTAAACACAGCTTTCTCTGGGAAGCATGGAGGGTTTGAATAACCTAAAATTCAGTTTTATGTTTTAGTTCAGTGTTTTACTGTCAAGATTTAACTCTGTAAGTCTCATTCTCTCTTATTTACAACATGAGATGAGAGTCCTCAGAGGTCATAAAAATGAAGTAGCTCTAAAATGCTTTGGAATTCTTAGACAACATTCAAAGCATAAATATTCCAAACTCCTTTTCCACATGCAATTCAGGGCTTGGGATCTCAGAACAGTTTGTTCATTTAACACATTTAAAAAGATTCAGCCACTGCAAGTCAAGAATTTGTAGGAAAAAGCACTGTACCTTATGTGACCACCAAAAATATCAGTGATTGGAGTCTGGACAAAGTCAGCCTGGCGAGTGACCGAGGATTTGTTGCGAGGTCCCACCTGCTCCCACTCATCCTCGCTGCCTTCCCCCTGCTCCTCCTGCTCCTCTTCCTTGGGAACACTCTGAGCCTCAGGGCCATTGGACACCGACACTTCTTCAAGTGACAAGGAAATAAACACATCAGAGCTTTTTACAGGCAAAATATCCAGGCAGAGAAATTATTTCAAAGGCAAGAAACCCAATACAAAAGGAAAAACCCTAATACAAAAGGCAAAAAACCCCCAATACAAATAATTTGTTTTAGGATAAAATGTTTTCATGCATCATGGTTTTAATTAAAAAAAGAGAGCAAGCATTTTCGAGGTTTGCTCCCAACATGACACATCCATGTATTAACAGAAGGCAGCTCACTGATGGCTGTATGTAAATAGCAAAGTTGGATGTATTTTTAGTAGTAAATTTATGGGGTAGAAAATTAGAAAGTCAAGTGTTATTCTGGATACAGAATTATGCCATTATTAAATGCAACTCCTTTTCTGCACACGTATTTTACAGGGAACCCAAGGCTTAGCAAATATTTTCCCAGCCAGTGCCAAAGTCAGGAGGTTATAAACTGAACACGGCTAAGGAACAAAATAGGGTATGACTTTATACCCTAAAAAATTTACCCTACTGAAGAGAAACTTGGTAACTAGTGATCTGAATTCTTACTTGACTAAAGCCTGCAGGGTTTTATTTGTAAAGGGGGTTCAAGCTAAAGCCTCTATAAACTAAACTGACATTTCACTCTGCATATAAATCGTGGTAATTCTTTCAAAGTAAATTCTCCTCCAACTTTGTCAGTAAGAATTCTCAAATAATTTGTTGGTTTGTATTAGGAAAAAAAAGAAGATTTAACAGTTGGTTTAAAAAGACACTGATATGTTTTTGAACTCTCATGAAGAGTCAAAACCCACTGACACTGCAGATGTTATAAATGATAAACAAGAGCGATCAACTAGAGTTAGCCCCAAAAATGCTTAGCTGGGCTCAGTAAAAATGTCTAATATTGAGTTTTGCTGTTTAGGAGAACCAGGATGTGACTTATTGTCCTTCAGAGTATTGACAGAACCATGATGCCTTTCCAGAAACCCAGTAACTCTTCAGATCATTCATAAACTGGGCAGAATGGACTCACTGTATTCAGATTTTAACAAAATATTATTTGCTTATGTCACAGTCTTCTAAAACATGGCATTCTATCTCTATCTTAACATCTACTCCAAACATTATCCTGCATTATAGAATCACCACACAAAATCAGTATTTGAAATTAATTGTTTGCTGTAAAAAAAAAAAAAAATCCACTAACTTTCATTATGTGGAGAGAGAAGTTTCTTGAGGGTCAGCATTTCTTCATGTAGTCCATTGAGGATAAATCCCAAGTATTCTTCAGCATCTTCTTGCCTGCCCTGAACAAAATAATTTTTTCAATTAATTCTAGGGTATTTTCATGGTTTCCTTTTAACAGAAGGTTCATGACACTGAATAAATCCAGCCTTCTCCTATTAATTCAGCTTGTGTAGCAACTACTCAGCCTAAAGTTATGTCAAACAAAGTTTAAATTTTATTATAAAACAAATTCTTTTTTAACCAGTTAAACCCAAATTGTGCTAAGCAGTAAATACACACATCAGCTCCACCATGGCTACAAGAATTCTGCATTTTTCTCAATACCAATTCCATTTAATGTTTGAGTTCTAATTTTTCCCCCCCATTTCTTTTATATCCACTATTGAAAGCTGCTGTCAAACCAAGGCCAAACCAAAGGGCAGTTTGAATTATTGTCTTTTCTTTATATTGAAATTAAACCTGAGCAGGTATTTTGAAGTTTCTGGACCTTCAATCAGTTTTAGCTGAACTGCTCATAAAAATGAACAACGGCTCATTTCTTAAAAGTAAATCAATTGGCAACTGCATTACAAAAAGAGATGTTCCATTCCAACAGTAATTTTTTCATTATTCTGACATATCAAACTGCCAAGCCTGTAATTAACATTTTCCTGTAATTCAGATCCCAAGACAGTCGACTCTCAATGAGCTGATTTTAGTGGCATTTGAGCAGAGCCTGAGGTTTGGCTTTGTAGAGTTCTAAGGACTGTGACTGCCCTGCAATGCAGTTCCACAAGTGAAGGATTTGCAGTCCCACCTTTTCTGACAGACTTGACTTTATAACCGTCAAGAGCCTGTAAATGTAGGTTGGTTCAAAGGCAGCCCCTGGTCGGATGTCTCTCACTATTTTATCACCTAAAGCTGCAAGGTGAAAGAGAATTCATGTAAGTCATAATAAATAAAAGGGATTTTTTACATTATACCTGAACAGTCTCTTCACACATCACCAGTTTTAGAGTCCAGCACTTTTTTTTACTTATAGTTTTATTGTAGTTTTGGGGTCTTGAGCTCAGAAGTTATAAGACAAAACTCTTAGCTGTAAACATTGTTTTAAAACATACCATCCTGCCTAAACTTACAGATAGCTAGAAAAAAAATCTAAGAAGATTAACAAGAATATCAACAGCCATCATAAAAGAACATTTTCAGCGCTATTTGCATTTTTGCATTTCTTCTGTACTCGAAGAACACGTCCTTAAACCTTTTGTGTATTTGCAATTCTAACAGATGACTTTTGCTCACTGCAGAATAAAACCCCCAAGAACAGCCTGACAGAGTGTTCCACCTAATGGTAACACATGGCCTCAGAACTACACTTGAAAACTACACAAGAAAATGACCTAGAAGTAAAATAAGTTGCATAAGCCAGTAAGATTTGTTTCACAGAAAGAAACCACAGAAATGTCTGAACTGTTTGGAAATCACTGGAACCACCAGCTCCTCCTGATATTTCCTTATCATGTTACATAAAGAATAGTTTCAGGAATGTGCTTGTTTCTACAAGTCTGCAATGCAACAGACTTGGTTTAAAATGAAGATTAAACAACTGAAACCTCTAAGATAATTTATTTGCATCAAAAAATATGCTATTCCTCACTACATAATCATCATTCCTCACTACATAATCATCTCCTAATATGTATTAGGAGAAATCAGACACGTCTTAAGTTTTCCCACTGGAATCAGAAGCCAGGGTAATATTCCTGCAGGAAATCTCCAACTGTTTAAGAGGGCTGTTATGGCCCCATTTTGTTTGAAATTACTGAATGTTCAGGATTTAAGGAACAGAATTGAGCAATTTGATAAGTAAACAACTGGAAATATGAAGGAAGGGAGTGGAGGAAAATGTAGAGAGTATCAACTGATCTTCTTAGAAAGGGCATGTTCTTAGAAGGCATCTTCACAATTAAGTGAACCTTCAACACAAACTGTTCCTATTGCACTTGTACACTTGGTCCAATAAGCAGAAGAAAAGAATCCAAAGCGCAATCACTCCCGCCCCCATGCAGATCTTTAGTCCAAAGGCTTCTCCCCATCATTTTGTGCTTTGTGCCCCTGTTCCCACTCACCTTGCTTTGCTTTAGGAGGTACAGGCATATTAGTGAACTCATTCATTAAACGAACACTGAAACAGAAGGGAAGCAACTGGACATGAGCAGCAATTTAAGACTTAGAAGAATAAATAACAAAATTAGATAACTGTCATTCTGACTGCTAAAACAGAACAAAATCAAAGAATATCACCATGAAATCTGGGTAAAGTTCAGACATAAAAATCCACCAGTGAAATCCAGGTGTTGGGTTGGTCCTTGCACCTCTCACAGTTCATTTTTGCACGTTAAACACTACAAAAAACTGATACTCCCAAGGCAATAGGAATTATCTTCCTTGACAAGCCAAGCAGTTGGAAAACACCAAGCTCATTATAAAAGTGTCACCCAAAACCACACAAAAAAACTTCTGGATACATATCAACTTCCAACAGTCATTGTTAGATATATTTCTGAACGAGTTTAGTCAGATCCCAGACTTTTATTCCTTTTTTTTCCCAAGCTACTTACAAACTGTCTAGCATTGGTGTGGAGGTGCACGGTCTCTGCGATTTGGAATACATTGGAATGGACTTCATTAAATGATACATTGGAGGGCAAGCAACCAAGGCTTGCAGGGTCTATGCAGTGGCATTAAGGAAATATGCAGAAAATGGCATCTGTGTATTAACCAAATATTCAATTATATGCAAAACTATACGAAAAACAGAGCTGTGTTTTTATTAGGTAGATTAATCCAAGAATTTAACTGGAAAAGAGGATGAAGCTTTATCATAATGTTAACCAAATATGTACCAAAGATATATTAAAAAAAACCCCAGCATCTTGTAACATGCAGTGATTTCACAGACATTTTAATCATGGCAAAAAGTTTAATTAATGGGTAAGGAAACACTTCATCCAGGAGCAGAAGATGAAAAGAACTTCATAGGAAAGACTTTAGAGAATTAACCATTTGAAAATTGGCAAGAGATAACCTGGAACACATTTTCTGAGAAGAATGGAAGAAACCAGCTGAAAATTAAAGGTGCTGAGTCACTCCTGCAACCAAAGCAAAACCCGCTGAGATGTGAGAGATGCTGAACTGCAAAGAATTGGGAGCACTCTGTAAAAGTCCAGAGTGTGGTGGAAGAATAATACTCTAAAAACATCACATCTTGGTGAGAGCAGTGAACAGAGGAAATGCACTAAAAAACTGGAGGGAAAAGGAAATGACAAAATCAGGGATCAATCTCAACAGCTGAAGAGAAATTAATTTGATCCCTACAGTGTGCAAAAACTGAGTAATAAATTCCAATGTAAAACGTCAAGACTGAAAAAATGGGAGCTAAGATGTATAGTGTATATAACCAAAGGAGTGAAGAACTGGTTATACACAATAAAAGCTTTATTTGAAGCAAAGTCACTGGCCTAGAAATAGTTTATTAGGATCTGCCATGATCAGTCTTGAAACTGATGTTAACATTTTTCACTGCCTGTACCAGCACTAGCAGTATCCCAGGTGTCATTTGCAGTCAGCCTTGCTGACATACGAGACAATTTTTCTTAATTATTAATATTTTTATTAATATCATAATATAGCATGGAGGGAAGGTGTTTTCCGTCTCTCAGGGTACAAATTATTTTTGCAAGGGAATACAACTCCAATCCTTAAAGAGCAAGCCCATCTTCCACATGTAAGATTGTAAAGGGATTAATTTAAATTAAATGATGATATAACAGTGACAACCTGCTCAGCACAAACCCAAATAATCCACTAAACAAAACAAAGTCCAAGTGTAAGAACAGTTACTTCAAGTGCAAAAGAGAAACAACCATTTAAAAAGATGCACAGTCATAGGGAAACAAACACTGCTAGAAACGACAAGGGTTTCAGTCAGGAGAAGTTACAGTTCTGAAATATTTTGACACAGGTAACAAATTGCAAACAGGATTGCAGGGAAACCCTGCACACCAGGTTCAATGATCCAAAATCCCCTTGGACTTCTGGCTGCTACATTTCAACATTTTAACCACAGCAGCAGGATCTGGGAAAACAAAACACTTTTATAAAATACTTACCAGAACAATCCAGAACAACTCTGACAGATATAATATAAAAATATCAACTTAAGAGTATTAATTTTTTCCCAGGGAAGGATACAGCATTGATGTAGCACCAGTTTCCTTTGTTGATCAGCCCTCGGGGTTGCAAAGACACTGGTTTATGTATTAGTCTTACATTTTCCAGTATTTCTGCAGAATGAGAAACAGTAAACTGAGCATCAACAAAACTCTTGTGGCCATTAAACAAATATCTGCTGCAGCATTACACAGTAATTCAAATTGATGAACAAGATTCCCAGAACCTTCAGCAAATGATTTCCACTCCATTTATCCACTGCTCACGTTCCAAAGCAGACGTTTTCCTTCCTCTGAAGACATGCCAGGATTCAGATCAGGAGATGCTGATACAAACCTGACCACTGCCATTTCAAAACAAGACCTATTGATTTGGATGTTTGCTTTCCTAAATCCAGGTGTTTTATTTATATTGCTATATAGATACATACATAGGTATAAAATGCCATTAGCTGCAATCACTTGTCACAGTGTTCTGAAGCATTTCCCACTTTTTTTCTGCTTTGAAGAGGGACAAAGCCAACATAGCAGTCTCAGTTTAGAAGTTTCACCATCCACTATCTAACAACAAAATCATCTCAGTGCCAACACACAGACAGATGTTCCCCTGATCTTCACAACAGATCCCCAGATCTTCCAGGCTTTTTATTTAACTCTACCAAAATCTACGAGATAACAGCCTTACATAACATAATTCCTACTCTTTCCTGCTTTTGAAACCTCCAGCAATGGCTCAAGTTTAAAACTCAGAAACCACTGCACATTAGTCTGTCCCAGTTATGAAACCAAGAGCAACAAAGGGAGCTTTTCCAGGAATCCTGACCTGTTATTTAGATACTTAAATAAGAACTGCTTAAAGAAAACATTGGAGCTCACATACTTTAAACTTGCAAAGTAAGGTGTATACAAGACAAAATATAAATTGCACATAAATATAGCAATTGTGTACCAGTGGGGTTATTTATTTTTATAATAAATGTGAGGGGCTCTAAAGCTCTTTCTTATATGCTATAAACTGAAAGAACTTGAGCTGTTCACTACAGGACTAAAAAAGATAAAATAACATGATACAGGTACAAAAACATAGGTACAAAGCTGTAACTAAGCAGAGGAGGTGACAGAACTGCAAACAAAATCCACATCCTTCTAATGCCAAGCTATCTCCCTGGCTCTAAGATCATATTTCCTGCAGATAACATCAGTTCTAAGTAAACAAAATTCACCAAAAAAAAGAGAAAATGTTTAATTCAGTTGTCTATTACATAAAGAACATGCCACCTGAAAGAGCAGACAGCAAAGAAATGTAAAATGGAAGATGATGTAGCCCAGATGCAGAATGAGATTGTTTTCTATTGAGGGTTAAAATATTTTACTGAATTACTGCTAAAGTACTTCAGAATGTATTGTTAGAGCAGCAACATTTGAGCTGTGTTCACACACAGTATTTCTCTTAACATAACTCATCACTGCTGAAAATAAAGATAAAAGTAATGGGAAAAGTTTCTAATTTTTTGTGTCTATCAGTAACTTTTTACATTAACTCTTTTCTTCCCCATTTTTGCATCATGCTAAATAAAGATATTAAGAAGACCTTTAGCATCCTCTTGTGGTCACAAAGCTGCTTTGTGAACAGGCTCCAATACAATTCTTGGGAGTTTTGGTTCTTTTAACAAAGACTGGGATTTGTGTACAGTAATTACATTCAACAGCACATTTCCAGCTTACACCTAACACACAGTAACTCAAAGAAGTTTTACAAGTGCATCAGAAGAAAAATACACTCACAACCATGAGAAAATCTTAAACTTTCAAAACCTGTTGGAAGGCTCATGTCATCAGCCAGAAAACTCATTTCTTTTGGAGGGTACTGATTTGTGAAATGAGGAAATGTTTAGATATTTCTGTTGGTAAACAGAAACCATTTTGCTGAAGTTCATTCAACTACCTCTCTTTTTTTTTTTTTTTTTAACAAGGTGATTTCCTAAACAGAGCAAGTCCAGAGTATAATGAAAGAGAAGCCCCGTGGATATGGTGTCCATGCTGAAGAGGTAAGAGTGGTTACAAGTTAAGAACTGAACCCTTGGCTTATGGCCCTGATTTAGACAATATCATCTCTGTCACTCTGATCTTTCCTCAAATCTGGACAATGATTAAAAAAGCCCAGGACAACATTGCTGGAGGACCCTGAACAAAAACATCTCTGTAAGAATGCAGTTTGTATGTACAAAAGGCTGCGTTTCTCAAGTTTATAAATCCCCCAGATCCTGGTTGGCTCCACAACTCCTTGCTCTAGCATTTATTTACCTTTACAATGAGAAAAAAAAATCTTCTACTATATAATACTGAAACATCTTTCTTACAATCTGAATTCTTTTCATCACTAGTCTTGGCAGAACTGTGAATCACCATCTTCTTTAAGAATTTGTAAATTTGGATTTACAACAATGGTCCTGTCAATAATATCATCTGAGACAAATTAACTCTGAATTTTCCATATTTGCCCACATGGTTTTTATATCTTATTTCCATTTTTGCTGCTGTGCTATGGGACTTTCCTTCAGAAGGAATGCCCAAAGACTGCCTTTGCATCAAGTCCTCAACAGCAGTAGTTATTTTCCATGTTTCCAATGTATACTGCATTAACACACACTGGGGGGAAAAAAAACCCTTTCTCTTCTTCAGCTGTACTACAGTAATTAATTCCCTAGAACTTTCAGATCCCTTTCTCTAATACTTCTACCATTAGTTCTTCACATTGTACTTGCATTTGGTTTCTGTTCTGATGCCTTCCATACTTGCATTTATTGGATTCCCTTCCTTTTAATTTAAAAGCATTCTGGATTTAGTCAGATCTTACAAGTTTCTGTTCTTTGATTCATCTGAAAACTTGCCCGCTGTAAACAGATTTTATGGGCACTGTTACCTCCATCATCCACAGTGAAAACACTGCAAGAGAACTTCAGAAAACTGTTTTAGATTCTCTCACTGCAGTTTTTCCTAAGATCACCAAGAACAGTTAAAAGACTACTCAGAGAACTTGTATTTTTCCAATCACTTATTTCCTTAGCTTATCTCCAATATTATAATTAATTATCAAGTTATATTTGTAGGGACCAACTGTGAAATGTGGCATGTAAAGCCTTGAAGAGTCTTATTTTTTACCAGTATCATTTACAACCCTACTACCCCTTAGATATTAATTATTAAAATGCTTGTCCTAGCATCTAAATTAGGCTGTGGTGCATTAATTACTACACTTACCCCTTTATAAACACTCAAGTGAAGCACCTGCACTGCAGATACATCTTGGACACTTGCTAAAATTACCTCTTCAGTATTTGTTTCTCATCAAGATTAATACAAAATTTGTCTGTTCTGTTTATTTTCTAGTCCTGATCATCTCCTTATCTCGTGTAGCTTCTGTCTTTGAGGCTAAAGGAACCACAGATCTCTACAGGTTGAATGAGGCAGCATTAAATTATCTCTTCAGGGTGCCTGTGAATAATTAACCTCCCTTGTTATAACTGCTGAAATTGAAGTACAAACCAGTAATTTGTCCCTGGAAAAACAACTTCTCTTCTTGTATGCTGAGCACCTGTTCTAAATAAAAACTGCAGAAGGACCTCAGCACTCCAACACTGGATTGTTTGTTAATTTGATTTGTTAATTTTGCCTGTTAACTCAAGATACTTTAGGTGTAGAGTGTACCCGTGCCCAGCAACCTATGGTACTTGTGGTCAAAAATTCATTCCCACTGGCATGAGCTTGAGCTGCTGAATTCCAAGTAAATCCAACAGGAGGATCTCAACTCAGCCACAGGGAAAACACCTGACAAACACACAGACCCTCACACAGTGATGATCACGAAGGCAGGAGAGTTGAAATTAAATATATACAGAACAGAGCAAATGATCTGTCTGGAGATCACAACCCGAAATTCTTTTAACACAGTTTTGACTGTGGATGGATGAACAAAGCACTCAGGTACCTGTTTTCCAAACAGGACAGAGAACACTCATGTGCATATAAAGAAAATAAAGAAAAACACCTTTTTCCACAGAACAAGGCACTTATCACATGGCAGTCAGATCTTCAAGTAAACATTTTACAGCAAAATTAGCAACATCTGAATTGCAGCAATAACTCCTATCTAAATCAGCTACAATGAGCAGGTAATTTCCTTTTATCTACACTCAGATTATTCCTCTGCCCAAACATCAAGCTAATAGTGAAGGTGCAGGGGAAAACTGGGTAAAAGTTACATTTGTGTTTTACTACACTGAAGACAGAATAAAAAGCTCTGCTCCCACCTGGTGGCAAAAAGTAGTACAGAAAGAGTGAAAGTCTAGAAAATTAACTTAGAGCTGGAACAACTTGGACAAGATAAAAAACCTCTTCCATTTGTAGCAAGCAATCATAGCTTTATGATGGTCACAAAATAGTTTTAAGGTAAAAATCATCACCAAATGATAGCTTGAGATTTTAAGCCAACATTCTCCATATGGGTTCAGACTGTAATCACCTGGTTGCTTATATATATATAGTTTTAATACAGTGTTTGTGCCACCTAAGTGGAAAATACTCTGAAATATAAATTATTCTGACAGCTTTTCTCTCAACAGGTAATTTTGAGTAATGAAACTATTGCTGAGTAAGGAGCGGAGGAGAGGCAGCACACAATTCTGGGCACTCTGAACATCATCTCCAGGTCAGCTCCTGTTCAGAGTGGAAATCTGGCTTGAAGCTGCCATATTCAGAACAGCATTGCACCTGTAAATTAGCTTGTAGCATAAACAGCAGGACCCTGCACAAAGCCTTCTCACACATGGACCACTTCACAGATTTAAAAGAATTACTCTGGTTCCAACACTCATGAGTCAGTGACACAAAATGCACCCAAGCTGGGAGAACTTCACAATTTCTGGCTGAATCTGCACAACCACCTCCGGCAGTTTCTAGCATTTCACAGATATGACAGGACCAAGTGTCAAAGCTTTTGTATCACTTATTCCCTGTCCTGCTGTCCCCTCTGGACAGCTCCTTTGGGTTATTCTTGAACTGGGAACAGCTAGCATTGGTTATGGATAAAGCAATACTGTTTATAATGGTTAAATTGGAAGGACAGACCCCTCAAAAACCATCTTAGTAAATATGGTATTTCCTGAATTGAAATTTCTGAAGCAAAATCTATGCAGCCATTACACTTCAACTGGTGTTTAGTACCTAGGAATTATTGGTATAAATGTAGTAATACTCTTCTTGTAATGGAATACATTACAGAATTATAAGTACTGGATAATATCACACATCATTTTCTCAACAAACCTAACATATTCTCCTTTTCATAACAGCCTATTTGAAACCACAGATCACTTGCACAGACTGTTTGACAAGTTGCTTGACAAGCAGCAAGAGCTTCCCTGTATCTGCGATAATGACATGGCAATGTCTGGTTGGAATGTTTACTCAGGGGGATACAAACTGGCTTATTCAAATGACATCCTTCAGGCAGTGTTTGAACAGCCAGCTCATTACCAGAGGAATGTTCTCTATCAATATTGCACACTCCTGTTCACAAGCAGAGTTAATACCCTTCCAGTGTAACATCCACTCGTGTGTATTAACTATACCTGCAATCTTTATGGCTACGGGATCCTCTGAAACTGGAACAGGTCCCTCTTTGACTTCAACCTGTTTCTCAGGGACCACAGGAGATGTGGCAGGAGGGGTATACTTAGTCTCAACATAGACCACAGATGTGGAAGCAGAGGGCTTGGAATTGTGAAAAAGACTAGCCCACGATTTTGCAGGCTGATTAACGGGGACTGATCCTGCAAGCGGGACCGTTGCCTCAGTAGTAGGTGAAGCTTCCTCAGGCTTAGCTTGGTCTGAGTCAGTGCTTTCCACAGTGTGCAATTCTACCCCATTGGCAGCTGTGTCCTCACCAGAGGATTCAAGTGTCTGTCCATTAGTAACGCCCAGAGTTTCAGTAGTATCAGTACCAGCATAAGGCTGTACACCAGCTGTCCTTAGGGGGCTATCTCTGCCGGCCTCCGGGGGGAGGCAGAACTGTTCCGAGTGAGCAAGGCTGCATACCTCGGGCTGCCCGGCAGTCCTGCCGGCCGCGGGGCCGGGCTCAGCGCACGCAGCTCCGGCCAGGAAGTCCACGGAGCTGGCGGGGCTGCTGCAAGTCCTCGGCGTGGCCAGCGACGGGAGGTCTCCTGCCAGCTCCGTGTCCTCCGTGCTCAGGCTGTTGAGTCCCGCGGCCGTGGCGTGGCCGTTCACCAGCGCCTCCGGGGCAGCCACGCCGTCGGGGACATCTTCCAAGTAACTGTAGTACCCGGGGGGTCTTTTCTTCTTCTTTTTCCGCTCCCTCTGCCCAAGGCCTCCGGCCAGTCCATCGTTTTCGGCGTTGGAGCTGCTGTCCAGAGCCAGGGTGGGGTCACTGAACTGGCAGTCAATGGAGTTGTAGTTTGTGTCGCTGAGGGCATCTTCTGGGGTTTTCTGAGCAGATGCACAGCTGAGAATGAATTCTGGAGCCTGAGGATTCAGAGTACTCGAAATACTGTAGTCAGTGTTATTTAGGACAGACGACTGAGTCTCAATGACTTCATTAACACCAAATTCAATTCTCTGATACTCTTCCCCTGGACAAGAGAAAGCAAATTTGTTAGAGAATCACACTGAATCAAAAAGCTACACAAGCAAGAAAAACATTCTCGCATTTTCTCATAACTCAGAAAACAAAGTATGCTCCCTCAAACAAAAGCAATTCTTATTCTCAACCAGGATGATTTTTACAAGATCATTTTCTTAAAGATAGCAGAGCACGATTTGGGTTTTCTTAACCAGAGTTACGTAATTTCCAAAATCTGCAGAGCTCCTGCACACAACCCCTATTAAATTCACCTCTTAAGAAAAACTATTGAAGTCCAATGTTTATAGGAATAATTTGCATTAATTACTGGATGATTGCCTATAAAATATGATGTAATATTTAATTCCATGCTTTTTTCAAGCCAGTCTGTTCAACTGACAATTCCAAAATCCAAGCCTTTGCCTTTTTAACTTTCCCATCTGTGAAGTCTGCTTTTTGAGGGGCTGGGTTTGGTTTTCCTGGTGTGATTTATCATAATCATTTACTATAATCCTTAATAACTGAAAAAAATATATTTATTAATTACATGGAACCCTGCATTTAAAGCTTTTGCGCCCCCTGGCTCATTTGTAACTTCTTTAATTTTATCACAATTAAATTTATTACTATGTGAGAGTAATGATCTATGAGTCCAGGATTTTATGACACGAAATACAACACATTCCTCAACATAAATCAGCATTCAACTTGTACACAGGAGTTATATTGAAAACTTGTGAACAGGGGTTTTTTTTGTTATTGTTTTATTGATTTATTTATTTGCCCTGGAACTAAAGAAACAGCAAGAAATATTCTCATAGCAGGCTGCAGTATCACAAAATATTTTCAGTCACCAAGTTCTGCAATTTCCTGGAATTTATTTACTGTTATTATGTACGTGTACTAACTGGTAACACTGAATACTTCAGCTACAACTATTTCTGTAACTATGGAGTAAAGATATAAAATTGATGAAACAGTTTCAGGAATTTTGAAGGTAAGCTGACATTTTAAAGCTCTGTAGATCTTTATGATATGTATGTTACTGTTTCAAAGGCATTACATTTTAATATTTTGTGTTTCTCCAACGATAAAATACGCATTTTCAGTTTTTAAGATGGGGGTTAACACACACATTTCCAATTTTTAAGACTTACTACAGAACCAAACAACACTAGATTTTAATTCCAAAGGAATTCAGTGGATACAGCACTAAACTTTTAAGATTTTGTGCAACTTACATTATGCATGATGTGACAACAAATACGTATTTTCAAGTACATCACAGATCCACTAAAAATGAGGGGTTTTTTTAAACACAACAAAAAGCAACCAACAGTTCCCAGAAGACATTATTCACACACCTGAGGAAATAATCCTATGGGAAAACAATCTAACAGGGAATATTTTGATGTATTACTGTCAATATAAAAGTTTTTGCAATTCTGGGTATTTTCTAGAAAAATCTGCTAACAAGTATTTTAGCTTTAAAAATGTGAAAGGAACAAGAATCTGTATTTTTTAATATCAAATGAAGAGTAACAAACATTCAATGTGTGTTGAGGTCTGACTTATCCATGCAGTACCAACATATTATGATTTAATGAACAAATTTTAAAGATGATTGCTTTTCAGCTTTGATCTATTAACCTGACTAAATGAGAAGCAAACACGTCACATATCAATTTCAATGTTGCTGCCAGACAGACTAAAGGAGACTTTTTAAAAACAAAAAACAAAAGGGCAAAAAATTCCCCACACATCTGGTTTATCTAAATCCTCTTAGGAAAAGAGTGAATTTCACATTTTTAAATTTTCCCCTCTGCCTGTGAGAAAGCATTTTTAACACCCTGTCTGCCATTCACCAACCACTTCTGCAATCACTGACGAGCCATCACCACCCAGAAGAGAGGGCTGAAGTTCCTTTTTTAAAAAATCAGCAGCCTGGAGCCAGGGAGGGGGGAAGCTGTGCCTGATGTGCACTGGAGAGGGAAGGGCTGGGAGAGCTCAGGCAGCACCTCCTGCTCCAGGGGCTGGCTGTGCACACACAGCCCCAAACCAGCCGCTGCTTCATTTGCATGCAAATGCCAAATTTCAGGGGTTTAAGGGATATAAATCCACAACATAACCATTCCTCACTAGTTCACCTGTTTATGGAGTCACTCCTCAGCTCAAGTATAAACCAAGAGCTGGTTCTTTCTACTCATTCTAACAACAGCACAAAGCACAGGCAACAATTGGTCACATCCAACATTCCTCCAACCTTGATACAAAATGAATTACTGGGAACATTTCAAGTCCCTACCAGTTCAAATAATCCAGAACTACTTCTTCTCCAAAATCCTAGTTATAAAAAAAGAGCAATGCTTCAAAGAAACAATGTGGCTTTCCTCCCTGGGCAAGCCCAAGGTAAAAGTTATCCTGCTTAGTTATCCTATCTCCAGCAAGCTCCCAGAATTTGTGTGACCCAAAGCTAACCTGGCAAAACACATCATCTAAAGGAGCGTTTTTTTCTAGTTTTGCTGAATTTATCAGTTTATTGTACACTAAGCAATCACAAGAGCCCACTCAGGGCTAGTGAGGAGCAGAAAACAGAACAGACCCCTTACAGTTATGGCACAATGAACACCATAGGCTGAAACCCTGCCAAGAGCACAACTGATGTTGTAGCATTTAACACACAAATTAGGAAGTTACAGCTGAGCAATTAATCTTTGCACCTTACAGCAGGATTAGAATACTAAATACCAGTAGCTACTGGTATTTGTTAGTCTGTGCAATGACTGGCAGAAGCTCATTTGCTGTAAGATTGTATTGAGTTCATTTGAGAAAAATAAGAGGTAATTTTTTTTCTTATTTGTTTTGACTTTCCATTTTGCTTCAGGGCATCTTTGTTTCAATCTAGTTCACAGCTCTATTTCTGAGTGGACTGAAACAGATCTCTGTGCCATGAACAACACGGCACACATATTGAAACAAGCACCAACAGATGCTCCAAGGACAGTCTATGTACAACCCCAAAACCTGTTAATGCACAGTACTAATTAGTGTGAACAAAGTTTAGCATATTAGAGCTTAAGCCATTATTTGATTACTTCTAGTAAGTATTAACAGATATTTTGATTCTGTAATAAAGTTAAACACTGAAGATAAGTACAGAAAAAAAATGAAGACTATGGGAAATGGTAACATGGTAAGTGTGTGTCATTATATATAAATATTCTGCACAACCAAGCATTCCAGTTTAGTTTGCACAGCTTTCTATCACAGTGATAATGTGCATGCACAGTACAGTGCAAGCTTGTTAAAGACATCTTTCAAGCAAAACCTACTTTGCTGTCATTACCTAATCTCAGGGCTGGGAGGGGTTCTCTCAAGGTCTAGGAATGATCTGAAAGACATTTGTACAAACCACCTTTCTGTATGGCTTGTGAAAATTAAAATCTCAGTCTGAAAGAACAAAACTTAAATCCAGTTAGACAAAGCATGAGATGACTGGATGCCCCTGCCACCAACAGACAATTCACACCATATGGAACCTTTCTAACTCCTATTCAGGAGTACTCAGGGTCCTAAAACTGGTCCTGTACTACATAAAACTCCTGAACTGTCAGAAGTGCTGCTGATCTGCTCTCAGATGAGACCTGGGGTCCTTCTGACTGCCTGTCTTGTTTATCTTTAAAAGGAAGGCCAAAGTCCCTAAGCACAATGGTCAGGTGTTCTTAAACACTAATGTGTAGTTTGGTCCTCTTTTGAGCACTTTTGAGAAATGTTCAGTCAGATACTTCCATGATTTTTAAGGAGATCTGGAGTCATTTTCATATACATCTGTCTAAGTCTCAGCTTGCTTGCTCTCCTCTGGTTCAGGGAGGAAACCAAAAACTGATTTACCTGCTACTTAAAACAGTGTGGAAGTTTGGTTCAAACTGTTTAGAGTGAGGATCCCAGGGCAGCTCCTACCTACTTGCCCACTCCTTGCAACTCCAAAGTAAGGTCAGGCTGTAAGAGGTATGGGTTGAGGCAGAGGAGACCTGTGAGTGTTACAGCTTTAAAAGAGGAACTCTCTAATTTGTTTTTACATCAAGTCACACTTTCATCAAGAGACTAAAAAAAAAAAAAAACACAAACAAACCAGGATTCTCCAGAAAAATAGCCAAGCCAGGCAGAAACAAGAGTCAAAGGGAGCACAGAACAGAGCACTGCTTGCAGAGCAGTCTTGTTGGAATTGTTAGAAAATACTCATGCTATGGCTCTTCAGCCCCCCTCATTTTCACAGCTACATCCCACAGTGTTTCCACAGGACTCCAAGTGTGTGGTAGCACAGTGAAGGAGGAATAAGATGCCCACTGTAATTAGCTGAAGTTCAATGCAGGATTTTCAAAACCTCTCACAGATATCATTCAGTAAAAAACCAACCTGCCTAATACATGCCTGTGTAGGTACTGAACAAGTTCTAACAATTATATTTAAAGAGAGGTTACAATAAATCTCAGGAAAAGTGTCACAACTTTGAAGTTTTAAAAAAAATAAAAACTTGATTTCTTACCATCATGAACTTACCTGTGGATTTAATACCACATGAAACTGTTTCATTGTATGGGGGGAGCTGTACGAAAAAGAAACGAAACTTATTTAAAGGCAAAGCAAATCTATGAACATTTCATATCAGTTTCATAGGAAACATCCGAATCCTTTAAAAATAACATCATCATTGAGATTTGATTTTCAGAGAGGATGCCTTGAACTCATGCTTCTATATTTATCAAATCCCACACTGCAGCTTCAGGCGTCCTTGCAGATTACCACAAGTACTGAAAGATAAAGATTATCTTGGTTACACACTACAGGCTCACCAACTTCTCAAGCAATTCACCTCCCAGCACCATGTCTTTCTTATTTTACGATGAAGAACATACCCTCTTTTAGACAAAAGCTGAAGACAGACCAAACTGAGAAAGGATAAAACAAACTTTTGCACAGCCAACAATCACACCTAAACCTTTTGACTCTGATCCTGCTCCAGTGTGGCCCTTGAAATGTTTCAGCTAATGTGGATTCTCAAACACACTGATCAGCCTAACCACAATGCACCCACAGCACAGGGTTTATAAATATATCTACATAAACACTGGCATCATTTTATGGACTCAGGGTTGACAGAACCCTTGCTATGGTGTAACCACAGGTGGGCAATTTCTAAACCCCCTCACTTGCCCCTAAACCTCCTGAGCTGCTGAAAGCTTCTCCTGTGCCTGCAGAACTGGCAGCCATTGCCACTCTGCATTCCAGCAGCTCCTGAGAACGTGGAGCTCTGCAGTGGGAGACAACACTGAGGGGACAGTGCAGCTTTACAGTGCTATTCCAAAGAGTAACTCCAATGGTTGAAGTTTTCAATTCCCTAGAGCTACAGATGCTCACAATTGCCTTTTTCATGCACTGCAGACACCAGTGCATCAGAAATGGCAAGGAAAATATTCCTGAAATTCCATTGCAAAAGTATATAAAAACCCCACAGGCTGTAAATCCATTTATGAATCTCAGTACATCTTAATACATCATCTTTTCAAGGCAAAAAATGAGAATCAGTGGGTCAAGCTCCATATTAATTTTAAACACAGGTTCAGTATAATTTTAGTTAGAGCTAAAAAAATTACTCTAAATGTTTATAATGAACAGCTTATGATAAACTTCGCAATTTTTGTTTTTATCTGAAGCAAAGACCTTCAGAAGATTTTTTAAAAAGTAGTCAGCCTCTTTGTCCCCACAACGTACCTGAATAATCAACAACACTTTTGCAAAGTTGACTTGTTCCATACAGCTGGGTGATGTGAACCATCCCAGCCAACAGGGATGAGACAGAACATGTGCCAAAAACGTAAAAGGGATGTTTTAGACAACAGAATCACAGAATGGAAGAGACCTTCAAGATCACCAAGTCCAACCCAGCCCTAACACCTCAACTAAACCATGGCACTGAGAGTCACATCCAGGCTTTATTTAAACACACCCAGGGATGGTGACTCCACCACCTCCCCAAGAAGACAATTCCAGTACTTTATCACTCTTCTTGTAAAAAACTTTTCCCTAATATCCAACCTGTATCTCCCTTTAGCTTTAACTACTCCCTTGCCAGAGTCCCCCTTGGGTCTGTGGTTAAGGGACCTCAGAGGGACAGCAGCACATGTGGGAACTGTCCCCAACACAATGTGTGTCAAACATCATTGCAGCACTATCATCTCTGGCTCGTCCTTCTTGAATTTCACCCTGCCTTTTTCAGACCAATCTTTTACACCAATTAGTGTAAAACTAATAAGCATCATTTTTATTTCATCATCCAGGTAATTAAAACATTGAACTGAACCAGATCAAGGACAAAGTTAAGGAACACTGTTCAACAGCTCTTTATTTTAACAGCTAACAAGTGGTACACTGAGAAAATGAAGCCACACTGATTCTTGTGCTGCAGGTTCATACTTTGAGAACAGCTTTGCAGAAGTCAAGATCTGACATCTTCATCACCCCCAAAGTCAGAGGTGGAACACCTGATGGAGGGCACTTCAGGTGACACTACATGGGATGAAAATGTCCCACTGCTGTGACTGCATTCATGGTGGCAGAACAGCAGAATCATCACAGCTAACAGGTATCACCTAAAGATCTCTTCTGCTTCCCACAGAGCAGACACACAGCTCTCCTCCCAGAAAAGCAGAAACGTTCTTTTTCCTTTCTGAACTTCCCTCACTCCCCACCCTACCCCATTCCCTTCATGCCCTTTCATTGTTCAGCAGTTTATTACACCAATTATCCTTGGAAAATTAAGCTACAGGAAACCAAGTCACATTAACAATGGTTTGTAAACTGTGACAAAAGGATTTCCCCATCTACAGCTCGAGTGTTCGTTTCCTTTATGTTGAGAGGGCAGGATGGAAGCATGACTGAAATGTTTGAATGGAAATGTCTGGAGGAAATACATGGAACTTGACCCAGAGGAAAATTATTTTTCAAGTCTGGAGACGAGGACAATGGGGTAAAACTCTTCCCTATGAAGGGAAATGGTTTCATCATTCTCTACCAAGAACTACAGAGAATAAGAGCCTACAATACTGTGTGAGTATGTAAGGAACTCCAACAGAAAGACAACTGTTCCCACTCTGTGGTTCTCTCTGTCACTAATTAGTTCATTATTGATGCACTTCTCAGACCTCACACACAGCCTTCCCTGTGAGCACAGCTCTGAGGGCCACCACTAATCCACCTGGCTAAAAATATTAACAACCCCTGTGCTTCAAAAGGCTCCCAAGACTTGGAAGCCCACCTTACAATCAAGAACTCTGCTGGGAAAGTTCTCAGTATCCACCCCTTAAAAAAAGCCACCAAAGCTGAGGTACGGGGCTGGAAAATTGATTGTCAACATCCCACCACTACCCTCATCTAGTCCAGCTCTGAGGGATAACAAGCAGAAGACGGAATTACTAATTTATGTCTAAAAGTTGACTTAATAGCCACATACATGGAAAGAAGACTACTCAATAAAATTTTCAGTTTGTAAATTAGCAAGCCAAGTGAATGATAAATATTTCTATTGTCGTATTTCAAATTCACACAAAGAGATGGCGTTTTCAAATGCTATTTCTGAAAAAAGTTTAAAGTAGATCTTACCTCAACAGAGCATCGTGGAGTCACAAAGAACTGATTAAATTCATCAGGGCTGAACTCCCCAAAAATATACTAAAAATAAAAGAGAAGGATCTTTGTTAAAGAATTATTTATATTCAATACAATTAATAAATTCATATTAAAATCCATCAAGATACTAGAATTCAAAAAGACCCATGTGCTAGGACTCAGAAACTCTTCCTTGCATTCCAACTCCTATCTTGGTTCCTTTCCACATCTTTAGCAAAGAGCTTTAAATTCTGAAACTATAAACAAAGCATTTTCCTTCAAATTCCCATTGGAGGCTGGTTTGACCAGAGACAAAAATCATCATTTCTGTTATTCCTCTATCTCTCCATAACAAAACTAAGATAAAACATATTCCCCCAACATTATCTTTCTGCAGCTTTTCAGATATTTTGCATCTAGATACTATTTTTTTAAAAGTACCTAACAAGACCACAAAGAAGATTACACTAAAATGAGAAATTTAATTTCCAGCAAACAAAAGATTCTCAATAAAAAAGGCCTGAGCTGCTGGCATTTCACAGCACCTGGAAGTTTCTATAAACTTCCACCTCCAGCTGTAATTGAATAGCACCCAAACATTCAGGACAGAGATACCAGGACAGAAAGAAGTTAAACAAGGAGTTGAATAAACTGCCAAAATAGACAAAGAGGACAAAAACACCACTCTTGGCATGTGGATAAAAGCAGGTCAGTCCTGCTCAGTACATCACAGCCCCCACTCCCATTTATCTCTGTGCTCTCCCAGGGTCATTCTGGACAATTCTTTGCTCTCCACCACCCTCCCACCAGAAAAGCTTTTTCAGCAGTGTTGAGCCCTGCTCGTGGTAAATCCTTGGTTTGGCTCTATCAAGACACAACAAATCAGAGTGGGAGTTGAGCCAGAGAAAAGAATTCCTAAAATCTGGGAACTCATTTCTTCTGAAGTGCAGGCTGCTGCCATACACTGCACACACAATAATCCCATCACTGGATTTTTTTTCCAGACTTTAGGTGGTTTATTCCAATGGAACTTGCTGTTTACATGACTCACAGCCATCCACATTCATAAATTTCAAAGCTTAACTGAAAGCCAAATTCCACAGCAATTACAAACCATCGTTTTCTTACACAGAAAGTGATTTATACACACATCACTTCCACGGGTGGCAGAGTGTGCCCATTTTAATGGCCTGCAGGGTTTTTTAAAAACTAGTAATGTAATCAGGTTTAGACTACAAACAACTCTAACAGTCAAAACAAACTGGAACATCCGTGATTCAAAGGGTGAAGAATAGTCAAACATTTAATGCTTCAAAAACTATTCCCTCAGCCAACTGCTGCCCACCAAGGGAGAATCCAACACCCAAACCCAACAGATCCCTAAATTGTACCCGAGTGGCTTCACAGTTCCTGGCACAGGACTCAGGCTTGGTTTATACTTTCAATATAACCAAGGCATTTTTATTCAGCAACATATGAACTCGAATTTGTTATATTCCAAAAACAAACCTAAGAAAATCACTTGCTGACTCATCACTAGAATTATGTTTTAGGAGGTATTTTTGATGCTGTCATGCAACAGAAAACAATCATCTCAAGTGTAGTTTATTAAAAGTTATATAAATCCAACCCTAATTTCTCCGTCTAATAATATAATACAGTCATTTCATTAACCAACATTTTTAAGCAAAGTATCACAGCCCTGGTACTTCTTTCTGAGCTTCTTTTTTAATGAGGAGACACAAGACAAAAACTGAACAAAGTGATCATTAATACTATATTAATGAGCTGCTTTAATGGTGTATTCATACTGAGAAATTCGTGTCTGTGCAACTCTTCCTGCATAATTTAAAACAGGACTTCAAATATTTACCAACATCTCATCCTAGTCAGACTAAAGCTCAAAAAACCCATCCCATTTGGGCTTGAAATAAACAGATTTTGATCTGATTTCTTTTTTTTTACCAATGCTTTACACGGGCATTAAGTCACCAGTTAAAAGATCCTTGCATGATAACTGAGAGAAATAGTTTCAAAATAAACTTCAGACCACTGGACTGATGACATTAAACCTGCCCAGTTTAACCAACCTCCTCAGTCTCATCTCTCCAGAAATAACTTCTGCAAGCTGGACAGAATTTTTTACCCTTTTCGAGACACAACTACGCACTTGAGTGAGAAAGAACCGTGATATCACATCCCCTGGCAAGTATAACAATCTTTACCAAAAAAAGGATTCAGAGGGGGAAAAGCAATGTATTTTAAGCTATTAGAAAAACACTGCAATTCCCTGCCTGCTGTGCATCCATCCATCCATCCCAAAGAATCAACGAACCTGGCACTCTACAAGTTACCTGTGTAAGGAAATATTTGTTTAGCTCTAAAACAGCATCAGCATAGCTGCACTATTTACCCTGCCCATTAATTCAAATTTAGAAGGTTTTCCTGCATCTTAAATGCCCAAGTAGTAAGAAATTTTAGGTAAGATCAGACTAAGATCTTATTAAAAGTAGTACCCTTATAAGAATAACCTCATTATCAGCATGAGCTTCTGGGGTCCTAGCTTGCTTGCACCCTCAAAATTACTCCACCCAACCCCAAAATTCTCAAAGTTGCCTTCCTTCCCAAACTGACAAAATCTAATGCTTGGAAAATCAAACATTTAATTCAATTACTTCCACAACTTACCAAGCAACTCACAATCAGCACTAATTTCCCCTCCCCTCTATAAATAACATTTTAACACATGGCAGAGATACATCAGCACGTGTTAAAGCTTGTTTCAGATGATTTCAACTCCAATTTTAGTATTTTCAAG
Organism: Brachypodius melanocephalos; assembly: GCA_013398615.1. Classification (NCBI taxonomy): domain Eukaryota; kingdom Metazoa; phylum Chordata; class Aves; order Passeriformes; family Pycnonotidae; genus Brachypodius; species Brachypodius melanocephalos. The sequence continues at coordinate 2,988,031 of VZSR01000393.1, forward strand.
TGTGTAAGAAACACACACTCATTACAACTCCATCACTGATGCCTTTAATGCGCAGCTAACCTGCCCCAGGCTGTCTCAAACTCTGATCCTGTACGTCACAACACTTCAGGGTCTCAATCAGAGATAATAGACGGACTTCACAAGCTCCAAGGAAAAGTGGGAGTCAGAGACAGACAGCTCAGGGTCAGCCCTGGAGCAGGTGAGAGATTGTGCTGTGCTGGAGATAAGCTGCTTGTCCTGCTCCATCACTGCTGTGCCAAGGCAGCAACAGCCTTTCACCTGCACCAACAACTGCACAGCCCTGAGTGAAGGGCTGGCACTGCACGTGAGCACAGAGCTCACCTGGCCCAGGCACCAACAGCCGGGCCTATTCCCACCAATACCACAAAAACTCAGGGGATCTGGCAACATACAAACCCAAAATATTAAGAAGTATTACCTGTGAAAAGTCAAAGATTAATTAATAGCTCTACACAAATTTCATTTTAAGACAAAATTAAAAAAAAAAAAAAATCAAGATTTCTCCAGCACTGTTTAACATTCAATTGCTGACTGAATGATTGATTTTGATTTATAGCCTCAGACAAAAAGACACCTGCTTGAACAACACGTTAAACAGCAGTCAGTGATGTCAGTGTTCACTCACACAAAAATATGGATAAAGCTCAGGAGAGATCCAGTCTCACCAAGACTGAATGTGGAAGAAAATCTAAAGAGAACACTGGGAGAAAGTTCAGAAAATTTCCAAATGTAACGATACCCCCAGATTTACTTTTAAAGATACCTAATCCCTAAGAAGCTTAATTCAGTCCCATCTGCCCTCACTCTCCTCCTCAAACCCTCTCCACAAGCGCTCTGAGAGCTGTCTGTCTGTCTGTGTGTCCTGGCCCTGGGAAGGAATCCCCTGGTGTTTAGGGAGCACGTATTTCACACTGCTCTCCTGCCTGGATGATTCGTTTAACTCTGCAGAGCCATCACTGACCTGCACTGAGTGTGCTCAAGGGTCCCTAAGGATGCCTGGAGAGCTTCATCTGCCACACACTAAAAGTAGTATCAGAACAGTATCAAACAGACCCCAATGAGCTTCCACTTGCAACTGTATTAAAAACCAGATGGGAAGTAACAACCTCCTCTGGGGGGAGGAAGGGGTGTGTGGGAACAATGAGGCTTTGTGGAATTCTTGGGAAGAGGGGATACACAGGACAGCTCTATCTCTGCTACCTTTCCACTTCCTTAACAAACATACTAAAATTGCCATGATTTAACTAATGTGAGCCAACATACACCAACACAATAAAATGCTTTGTGTACACTGATCAAGTATTTATGTATTTTCCATCCAGCATCTTCCATATTGAGGTTCCATAACCAATCACTTTAAAGAGACAATTATTCACAAAGGCTGCTTTCCACCCCAGTTTTAACATACACAAGTTCTGAACTTCTGGGAGTTTCCAAATGTGAATGTCTTCTTGCAGATGTCACATGTATGAGGCCAAAGGTGAAAATAAAATAATGCCTGAATGAATCTCAAAAATAAGGTAGTTTTAGACAGGACATAACTAAAATCTTGTTGCTTCCTGCACAACTGAAGAGAGTATAAAAAAGAACTGCATCTTGACTTTCTTCTCAAAAAATTCAAGACTAGAATATTACACAAATGCTCTGCAGACAAGAATATTCTTAAAAGTGTAGCACTTTTGAAATGTATTTTTTCTATAATACAAGTTAAGAATTGGATCGATGAGACTATTAAAGCTGGAACAGGGTTTCCAGCTCACTCCTGAGCCTCTGTCACCATTTTCCATGTTCAGTCTGACATGGTGCAAGGAATCAAGTTCCCCGTATTGAATCCCTGCCTCTCAATATTAATTCTCTTTAGAAAAATACTCATGTTAAACACCTTCCTTAGAGCAAAACCCAAATCTTGCTGATTGTCAGTTGCTGGTGCTTCCAGTCACACCAAAACTGGAATCAGTTTCTAACTTAATCTCTCCAATGTGACTACAGCAGTGTAACATCCAGCTGCACTCCAGGAGATTCTACAACACTTGGAACAAATCATTTCATCAGTAAGATCCCCTTTACATCTTCTATCTGCAGCTAGATTTTAACACAAATTACATTAAATGAATTAACCAAACAAATCTATTCATGAAGATTTGTTTTCTATCACTCAGGAATGAAAGTAAAAGTACTTATATAGTTGTGTAATAACTCTGATCACCAAGCAGCATCTCAACTATCCAGATAAAAGCATCAGCAACAGAACTAATTCCAAGGAAGTGGAAAAAGACCTCAAAGGGTTAAAATACCTGACCTGCAAGCTCTCCCCATGCCGAATGGTTTTTGCTGTGGTCCCTTTAACCACTTTAAAAAATGAATGCCAATGTTGCCCCAGCGCCTGTAATGAAATCTCCACTGGTGCTCCTGCCTAGCAGCACGAACGCTGTCCTGGAGGAATAAAAGGAGGATGAGTCCGTGTTCCACAGCTGCTTGTCCTAGAAAAATAGGTAGAAATAGCACTGCTGCTGCATCATCATCCTGGGATCACCTGTGCTGCAAGAAAGCCAGGAAAATGAAGTGTCAACTTTGCCTTTCAGAATGCATTAACGTGGCTTTCATCTACCACCCAACAGCTTCAGATCTTCAGTCAAATCAGTTTAAGCTGCAAATACTCCCACTTCAACTGCTTTTCCATAAAGGAGTTAAAAATACAGCTTTTACAGTTGGATTACTCCTTGCCACCACTAAACGTCTACGTAGAAGATGGAACAAGACAAACTAGTTCACATTTGAAGTGAAATGATGAAATAGCTGATGCATACCCTAATGTACATATACATATATTATATCTATAATCTTGCCCACCAAGTTACTCCTACAAAGTGGACTTACTCTTGCAGCACTGGGATAGGCTGAAGTAGAGCAGGAAAAGGAAGCATTCAGACAGAAGTGTGTTTTCTGGCAAGGAAAAAAAGGGCACACGCATATGACTGCACTCGGGTTTTATTAGCAGAGAAAACACTCTCCCATTAGTCATCCCCCCAGCAAACAAGGCATTGCTTCCTCACCCCTTACTTCACTCCTAATTTCTCAAGGTTTATCAACTTTTTTAATGAAAAATGTAGGAAAAAGCAGCCTTTCCACATGCTGTCCTTTCCTCTGAGCTGAAATTCATCAAGTCTTAGTACACAGATGATTACTTAACTGGAGATAAGGTTTTACAAACTAAAAAATCTCAAGAAACTTATTACTAAAATGCTTTAAAAAGCACAGACAAAATTGTGAAACTGAGAAACAGGTTTGCTGTTTGGGCTTTTTTTAGATTTTGGATTTGCAACCATCATGCCATAACCAGGAGCTATGAAAACCACTGGCCATATATTTACAGTTGCACCACAGCCTAAATAGCATTTTAGGCAAAGCATATGTCAATATACCCTCTTTATGAAGAAATAAAGCTGAGTTTTATAAACACAAACGTATGCAAATGAAGCCACACTTTAAGGTGGAGCAGTTGCACATTAAAACTTTTAACAGCTGAAAATGCAACAAATCACGAGCAAACTCTCAGTGAAGCTGCCAGTCCTTTATCATTAGGCTGCAGCTCAAAACTAGAACATTAACACATCTCTACAGTGCCTGGAGAAAGAGCAGAGCTAGGTAAATGTAGGTCACCTAAGCCCATGAGTCAGTACAACTCTGCCTGCCCACCATTTACGCTATCAAAGGCTCAAAATTATAGTGAATGACCAAATCTTCCCTTTTTTTTCACCCCCAATTCAGGGTCATTTTGGATGTTATTACAGAACTTTTACAGCTGAAGAAAGTTACAGATTTTCTACAAGTTTCACATGAATTAGTCTCATGGGTTTTATTTCTTCATTAAAAAAAAGTAATTATCACCCTCAAAAAGCCATTTTCTGGTGAGAGGAAAAGCCAGATCTCTGGCTAGTAGGGAAGCACAGTTGTGACTGTCACATGACTGGAAGGACAGGTTTCATGACCAAATGACCCCTAGAGTCTGACATAATTAAGGGAGCAGAAGTGGAACTCAGTTTATCCTGACTATTGTAACTCAAATACTCACAAAAGCAGAGCAAGTTGTACTCTTTTTACCAATTACATAACACACTTCAAATCAAAGCAACAAACTGAACAATAACCATAGAAAATCCTGCCAAGAGACGAGCCAATTTCTTACACCCAAACAAGTTCTGTTTATGTATGCTCCTCATTCTATTTCCAATAATGAGGTGCCTGTTGGCACTCCTCTATTTCAAACAGCAGCTGCCACAAAGTGCAGGTTGTCTATACAATGGTCGCTGTAGTTAGCAGGGGGGAGAAAAAATGGGTTGAAAGAATAAAAACCAGCCCATCTCACACAGACACCACTGCATTTCTGAGTGAGCTGTTCCAGAAAGATTCCTATCTTCCCATGTCCAAGGACTGCACCAGCAGAAAACCTCTGCTGCTTCACATTTCATGATTTTCCCCAGCTGATATCTTTTTGTTCAACAAAACAACAACAACAAAGTCCACCAAAACAGGCACGATCTTATTTTGTAAATAATCAAAACAAGCACGATCTTATTTTGTAAATAATCAGAGCATAAGAAGGGCAATGCAACTGTAGCACCTGTACATGATCATAAAGCAATGGCCCCTGACAGGAGAACTGTATCCACTTTTATATACAACTTTTAATTTGCATCCTGTGGCACACGATCAGGTGTTCTTGATGAGAAAATACCTTCCCTGCACCTTCCCCAAGGTAGGAACACACATGTTATAAACAAGAGCTGCAATGAAGAGCAGGCATTTGGGGACTATGGCAGAACACCTGGAAAGTGCATTCCAGGCAAGAGTGAGAGGGAGGTAACTGAGCTGTGAGAGGTGATTACATCAACTCTTGGCTCTTTGGAGAGCAAAAGAAGGAATTTCTGACACCTTTCCACCACCACTACAAACCCACAGAACATCTGCCTGTGATAAAGAGAAGTAGTAACATTTTCCTATCTGTTTTCTTGCTGTGTTAAATCTAAATACAAGCCAAACAAAAATACTTTCCTATCACAATCTTGAAGCTGGCAGTCCTCATAAATACCAAATGAAAAAGAAATGCTTCCCAAATGGGGAGATTAGTTCTTCCTCATTTCTGAATTCAAGCACAGTGGTTGGTAAAACACCTCTGGCCAAGGCTCTCTCTCTTCACACCCTCTAAAAGTTTGAAAACACCAGCTCCAGGCTGGCTGCTCATAACTCAGCAAACACATTTACTTCAAGCTATGCAGGCTCCCCTTGCACTGAACTAGTTATTGAGTCTATGTGCAAATTGGAAATTCTCCCTATAATGAAGAACAAAAATAATTAAGACTTGCATTATTCTGATTTACCACTGCATGATAAGCTCTGAGGAGAGAGAAGTTGGAACATGAAGTTCCTCAAGAACACAGCCAGCTGAACTACTCTTTTATTACAGGTGGGGCAGGCAAAACAATCCCTCAGTAATTTTATCTAATACTTCCCAGCAGAGAACTCTTGGTGTTGGTCCTCTTTTTTTTTTTTTTTCCTCTGCCACACAAAAATTATTAGGGCTGAAACCTTCAGTGCCAGACACTTTCAGTGAGATGAAGTTCTAAGAACATGTTGAGAAAATCAGTTCTGCATCTGGAGAACACTGCTTGAGCCACATTAATTAGCAACTTGCCTTGGAACACCTCACAGCTGTCCACCCAAGTTCCAGGCACGCTCCATAAATCCATCTTTCTCTGCGGTTTACAGAATCTTTATTCAGCACATACTCCAGCAGCTAAGATCCTGAAGGATTGTCCTCCACAAGCTTCTCTCAGCTCCTCAAGGTGGAAAATCAGCACATGCACCTTTCCTGCCATCCCCACAGTCTGGAGCATCCAGGAGCCAGCACATTCCTACCCTGGCCAGGCAGGGTGCTCTGAATCAAAAACCAAACCGGCTTTCCTGGAATGGCTTCCAGCTCCAAAACTGCAGAGCTGCTCAGAACTGCCCTGCCACAGCAAAGCCTTTCTTCTATTCTTACTATATCTGAATTTACCTCACAGCCTGCTTTGATCCTTCAAATCCATGGTTTAAAGAAGTAAAACTAACAGATCTAGACTTTGATGAGGTTATTAAAAAAGAAAAAAATCAGAAGTAGAATAAAAAGTGAAAGAATCTGAGTTTTAAGAAATGAAACAGATTAAAAATGGGCACGTTGTAAGTAGTTTAAAAATATTACAATTGGCTTGATGAGGTTAAAGATGAGGAACAAGAGTTAGATGAAGAGCTGAAGTTATTGGTAGAGACAGCAAAGGAGAAAAAAAGAAATTGAGAACAGGTTTTGTGCCTGCCGGACCACTCTCCCTTCCAAAAGCTGAACTATCACCCAAAATTCCGGAGTCATATAATCCTTCTAGTGTTGTGAGCAATCTCTTTAATTCAGTTCCAGCAGTTTGTATCTCACACTCCCTCTCTTTTGAGCTGCTCCATGTGCCTGGACAGTGAGAGCCCTTTCCATACAGGTGAAGGTGCCAACCTTGCAGATACAGCAGTCAATATTCAGGATGGCCTCCTATTCTTTTAAATATGGAAATTACACTAAGAATTATGCTTCTAAAATACAGCAATCAAAAACAAAGCTGCACAAAAATTCAGACTGCTTGTGTCTTCATTAGATTCCCACTAGTTTGTGTATGTTTGGTATTTTCTTTGCTTATTTCCACTACTCTCATCTTCACAGAGGACAAATACCTCAAAGAATCAATACAGACCCATCCAAGAGAAAAAGTCCACCCTGGGCAGTGAAGAGATTGCTGTACCTATTTGTCTAGAAAGCTGGAAAATACACCGGAATATAAATAAAAGTGGGACAAGAACGCACAGCCTCTGAATTACTGCAGCTAAACAGTGTGGAAAACTAAAATCTGTCTCCACCAGCATCACAGCAAACGAGTCACCCACACAATGCTTTTCACAAGCAATTACTCAGGGCAGGATTTAGGATGGCTAAGATTAGGTGAGGCAAAAATTAGCTATCTGGACTCCATCCTGACAAGGAACACAGATTAGCACTTTTGGAAAGCAGCTAAGCCCACCTGCCCAGGACTCATATGCCTCTTTTGATGGCCTAACTTCACATCTCAACCCTAAATTTTTGAAGAGCTGAACGCTTAGAACATTTTGCTGGATTCACAGTCTCATCTCTTTTCCATAGGCTGAATGATCAGCAAGGTGATTACTGTCAAATTGAGCAAAAATTATCCAGATTTTTTTAAAATTTATGTTTTCTGCTGGTGGAAGGAGTGTTAAAGAAGTGAGGAACCAGTGTCAAGCAGAACATCCAAGCAGCCAGGAACAAGGAAGAACGAGACATTCCCCTCCGTGAGTTGTGGCCTGCCAAAAATGGGTTATCTCATAGAGAAATGGCCAAAAATAAACCAGAGAAAAACACAATGATTGGTGAATGATTCACGGGGATCACAGCAATGAAACACAACTACCACTACATAACAAAGCCTTCAATATTTTAAGTTCTCTATCAGTTGAAGTTTGAGAGTAACAGTTCTGCAGAGAGGTTCTTGCTGTGTTTTCTGCTGAAGGAACTCCAACCCCTTCCAGGACTTCACCAGGGACACGCATGGATGTGGGATGTCCTGTGAGGACACCACCCCATGTTCTGACTCCCAGGAAATTCTCAGCCATCCATCTCTTCTATCAGCCCAACACTTGGCAGGTGGAAACCTGCGAGGATCTGGCAAAGCCCATGACAGTAACTCTATATTTTGAAAGGGTTTGCAAGTTAAACTGAAAATTGGGACACCACACACACATATGCCATCGCCTCCCAAGACAGTTTTAGAGCTTAAGTATCTGCAAAACAATTTTATGTAGATGCAACACAGCTGTTAAAACAAATGCATAGATTAATACACTGCTGCCACCAAACCCCAAACAGAATCCTAAGAATACTAAACACTCATATTTTTAAGTGACAGCATTAAAAATTGGTTATGAGTATGGCACTAGGTATACTGCAAGAAAAAGTCTTGAAATTGCCAGTTAAGTAGCTCATTTCAAAAGACTAACACTGATAATGCTGCTACTTTGTCTTTCCTTGTACAAGATCTTCTGTCAGCATTCAGAATTCTTTTGCACATATGAATGAACAGAATGCACAACACAGCAGATATCTCCCAACACATTTACAGTCTCAAAGACACCAAAATTCTTTTGCTTTCTGAAGGTAAAAAAGCAATTAAACCAGAACATACTGACAAACTGACACAGCCCCCAATGCTCAGAGATCAGGGTACACTCACAGCTCGTGTACCCTCCATGCAAGCAGGAGTTGAGTCACCACTTCCTTGGCCTGCTCATCCAGGCGTCTCAGAACAGGAATATCAACACCCAACAGCTCTGCACTGCTCTTCAGCTTCCTCACTGCAGAGACAGAGGCAGGAGCAGCTCTGTCTGCAGTGTCCCTGCTCTCACCCACAGCTCCACCAGCTCGGCTGCAACTCCAGCACTTCCTGCTCTCCTCTCCCTCAGCCATCCATGGCTTTGGAGACCCCACAGAAGCACTATCAAATCATCATCTGTCCCACAATGCAGACAAGGTTGAGCAACAGCCATGAAACCACAGCCTCAACCCTCACACTTCTGCACACTCTGAACCTATCAGACTTTCTACTTTCAAACAACACCAATTTAGGCAGTTTTTGGAAGAACATGCTTCTCATGGGTCTGTACATTGCCTCCTTTGGTCCCAAATCTAATTAAGAGATCTTACAAATCATAATGACTTTTGGTAAAACAATCCATTACTCACATGATTGTTCAAAATGGTTGTTTTGCAAATAAGGCAGAAAACATAAACTGAACTAGAAAACACAAACTAATTTAAGTTTCACACTAGTGATGTCTGTCATTATCAATATTGCTGGCTACTCACTAAACACACTGGATGTGCTGGACACTCAGACCTGACCAATGAGCAGTTGTTCACTAACAACAACTGCTTTTTATTTCAAGCTGTAACAAAATAAATAAATTTAGAGCACACACTTCAAAAAATTTGGTTTGTAAACCAAACGGCTAAAAAACACCTTTGCTCTCAGGCTGTCGCTTTTCTAACTATAAAATCCATGAGTAATTCAGACTACCTATGAAGTCCCATTACAATGAAAATACACAGGCTACACAGCTCAGCTGGGCAGGAGGGACTCCTCTGACCCAGCTGCAGCCCCTGACACCCACCACCGCCAGCAGCACAAAGCAATGGGGAAAAATGTGCACAACTGCCCTTCCACACCACTGCAGGGCTCAACACTGATGAGAACTCAAGGAAATCTCTATTTCAAGGATGTGTTTACACCAAATCAGAAAATCTTACCAGCCTTAATGTGAAAATCATTAGTGCCAAGTCTAATACACATCCATTGCCTTTATCCTCTCCAATTCAGGAATCTCAGCTGTGGCAACACCATGGCAGCATTTGCTACTTGAACTCACAACAACAAGAGTGACCACCAGAACCCAGTGACCACCACATAACCCAGCACTATGTCTGGACTATAGTGAAGTTCAGGAGACTGAGACCATGAACCTGTTGACAGCAACAAACTCAACAGCTTTATTTCTTCTGCTCTGAAAGCTGACTGCTCCTCTTTCACACTTCTGGTTCTGTTGCACTTTTCTGTCACTTGCAATGCCAGGATGACAATTTCATGTATCTCATTCTTGCTTGCTCTGAAAGCACACTAACTGCATGAACTCTTTCTGCTGTTGTAGTTTCAAGTTCTGTATGGGAGTTCTCACTATGTGTGATGAAATGTGGAAGCCTGAACTTCTTGTTAAGGGCAATGGTCTGTGGTCACAGCCCTTAGCTGTGAAGAAAGGGAGTACTGCTTAAAAAAGTGAAAACTGCCTCAATAAGTTATCTTTGACTTTTTTCCAACTTTGTATCATTTAACTCCAGTGCTCCACAGACATTTTCAAACAGTTGTGGTTTTGGTTTTGTACCCCAAAGGCAGCAGCAGAATACAAAGTGAGGTTTTCCATGTTGTAAGGACATCAGAGGGCTATTTCTTACTTTCTTTGGTCAGCTAGCTATTATTAGAACCCATAAGATTTAATGGATAGACTAAGCAAACTGGAACTCAAGACAACTTGATTCTTTTTGCAATTCAGCTGTTACCTGTGCTGACAATGACTCTTTTTCTTTCTGCTTGACTTCCCTCTCCTTTTTACCCTATCTACTCATATTTAAAATGACATGGCCATCTTACACTATGTACCAGCCTCACTTTGAACCGAATACCCTCCCTACGTAACATGGTCCAAAACCATTGAGTACAATTAATCTAATTGCCTGTCCCTACCATTAAACAAATTAACTGAATTTTTTCCACTCCCTCTCCATCCAGCCTAATGCTGGCACCAAGAATTCAAGGGATTACCAGTATCTTACCTATTGGTAACAGGTTGCTATAGTACCTAAAAAGGCATCCCACTCCAACAAGACAAAACATCTCCAGACCTGAAGCCTTCACCTCTTTGTATGACTGATACAGGACTTCTGTATTTTGAGTTACAGTGGCAAATCCACTGCCAGTCTGCAACATTTCAGGGGGAAAAATGTGGCAGGAGATCTGTGAATCACTACAGCAGGCTCTAAATGTTGTATGAAAAAACATGCCCAGTGCACCGAGGGAATAACTCAGCTATTTCTGCTGGTCTGCTCAGTGGAGTTCAAACAAAATAAGTCTTTCACACACACAATTCTTTGAAGAAAACCTACTTTCTTGCATGTTTTTTTAAATGCATCTTTTCTCACAACCTTTAGAGACATGCCCTTCTTTGCAGCTTCTTACAGATCACGCACTTTTCTCTTCTACCTCAAAGCTGAGCCTCACTTGGGTTATTTACTTTTTTAACAAAGTAAAAAAATTCAGATCCCTTAAGTGGTTTTCCAGTTTGTGCTAACATTACTCTTGATGGCAGCTCATCTTATCCCTTTCTTTCCTGCTGTAATTCCAATGCAAATAACACATAGTTCTTATCTTAAAGCTTCCATCCATGATACGAATTCACATACAACCCTACAAGCAGCAAATTCCCCAAAGTGCTCCTGAACATTTCTTTCCTACGGCACTGACATCAGTGACTACTACAGAATCTCAACAAGCCTTTCTTGATTTGAAGAACGGATGTCTTTTTCACAAGGTGTGTGGTTCAAAGAAGCCTTACACAAACACTTTGTTAGGGCCACTGTGATTTAATCTTGCTCCTGCCTAACTACAGGTGAAGAAGAACAGACCTTGTAGCACACACTGAAGATCAATAAATTGTATGCTGTCAAACAGAGGAAAAGTTCTTAGACATATTTAAAATATCAAGAACAACTGGAAATAAATTAGGTATTAGAGTCAAATACAAAATGAAAAGACTAATGTACTTCAAAGTTTTACTCTATTAAAGCATTAATGAATATATTAACATGAGCACTAACAAAACAGAATCCTTTCAAGTGTTTTAAAAATAACCAACACGGCCCCGTTATGGGAAATACTTAAAACACAGTCTTAAATACCTGTGTTACAATTTCATTAAACAAAAACAGGGTTCAGAACCCCAATTTTAAAATATCAGACTATGTTATTAAGGAATGTCTGAATATACAAACACACACACATGTACACACACTTTTTTCACCATGAAGCATAAATCCCTTTGTTCCCTAATCCCCAGTTGTATGTTTAATGATCACACATAAAACACTTCCATCAGAAAGAAAAAACGCAGTTCCAGCATGTTTAATTCTTTGGAAATGAACATCTACATTGCTGAAATGGCATTAGAGTGACAAATGACTATAATCCAATGGCCCAAGGCCAGCAACTTCTATTATAACAGATTTGGCAGTTTTGTACGACACAGCATGTTGTGTGTCGATCACTAAACAGAAACGAGACCGCTCAGTTTACCTCTAAACAAAACCCCACTTAACTCTACAAGTATTTTAGCTACATGAATGGAAAGACCAGTATGTCTGAGCAACTGCCTACAGAAACTGGATTTATTAATAGGTAAATGGCTGGATCCATTCTAAGAAGTCTCCAGATCAGTGCTATAGTCTAGAATGCACAGAATAAATAGCAGTGATTCACAAAACCTGTGGGTTTTAGCCGATTTGCATGCTGCCATATAGTTCCAAATTTAAGTTCTATGTCAGTTTTCCCAGACTTCCTTTTTTTAAGTCAACCAACCCACATTCACCCACTTTACTCTGTGTGGATTCACCATTCACATTTTAGAAAGGCAAATGATCCCTTCTGGCTACCGAAACTCCCAGCTTCAGTTGCAGCCTGAATTCCCAAGTTCACGAAAGCCTGGAGTAACTCCTCACTCCATGGGCAAAAGATGAGCCCAGACCCCTCTAACCAATGAAAAAGAAGTGGGGAGAGACAAATCCAGCTTCTTCAGCCCTTTAAAACACGGGACAGCAACTGAGCAGCAGCTGCTGCAGCAAGATGGGGCACTCACACACCTCCCTCCAACTCCGCTCCCCAGCAGCCCCTTCCCATGGCCACCTTTTATTCCATGTTCAGGGTGTCCTCCTTATCTTCAGTGGATTTCACAAACCTGACAGAATCCAACTGCCCCATCCCCAAACACTTCTTTCTGCCCGTGAGGACACTCCAACGCTACACGTGTGCACAAGAAACTCATCCAGCTGCATAACAACCATTTTTTGGACATTATTTTCGAGACATCGATTTCCTAATCACCACAAACATCAGGCAAGGCACTACAAAGGTAGCACAGCACAAATGCCTGCAGACTGCTGCTTTTTTTTTTTTTTTTTTTTTTTTTTTCTCCTTCTTCTAGAAAAAGCCCTGGCTTAAGGAAACACCAAACTACACCCTGCCAGGGAGCAGCCCTCCAAGCCGGCCATAAAAGAGGCAGTTTGCAGTGCAGTATTTCAGGGAGTCAGGTTGCATGCCATGTTCTAAGTTCCAGTTCTGCTGGTTGCCAGGCCAGACTCAACCTGGGTGAGGATGAGCAGCCCAGCAGCTTGTTCAGCTTTTTTTTTCTCAGCTCAAACTCGCCTGGTTTTCACTTCAGCTGGGTTTGGGGGCAACGTGGTCCATTTAAAATGGCACTGAGTTCATTTGACACCACAGTAATGGTGAAAGAACAAAACAAGCATAAATGATTCATTCTGCTATGGTATCCTTTCTTCTGCTTAACTTGTTTTCACAGGATTTACAAATGATGCCTCTGTATTAATTCTTTCTATGGAAAACAATAGAAAAAGTGGCTAAAACAACTGTTTAAACAGTTCCTACAGGGTTTTATTCTTTGCAAACAGGGAAATAGTTTTTAAGCTGTCTTTTTTTTTTTAAGAGATTTTTAGATGCCCTTGATGACAAGTGGTTTTAACCAGATCAGCTTAACATCTTTAGTGTCATGGAGTGATACAGCAGGTTCACTTCTAGCTCACCTTAAAAAAATTGCAAATACAGTCAGCACACACCCAGCAGACCGACAGCAACACTTAAACCTCTCCTGAGATGATTATGAAATGGTGACATGGAATAGAGGTACAAACCACCAGCAACATCTAAACTGTGCAATCAAACACTTCTGTGCTTGCTGAGCTGGCCACCCAAAATCAATGTCCCTTTGGAAATATTGGATATGATGGTGTTTCGGGATTCATTTGTCACAATGTGCAAACTGACTGAGGAAATATTTCTGCCCACTATTCCATGAATCCATCCCTTGGCAGAAGTCTGACTCTGCATTTTAGCTGGAGGAGCAGCAGGATTTTCTCCAAGATGTTTTTTCCCCTGTGTGACACCAAATGCCTCAATGATGGTACACCCAAACTAGAGATATGGGAAAAGAACACACTTCTGTCTGATTCTGCATCATAACAAGAACATAATGACTCAAAAATTTTATTTATTTTGTACTCAAACCAGGCAACTTTTATCAAAACTTTCTTATTTTTTCTACTGATCTGTAACACCACCATCCTAAAACAAAAAGGAAACACCTACATCTAAAACTGCATCCCTGAACTTATCTTCAGGCTCTTCATCCCAAAGGAACCAAAACAGTGTTACCTTAATTCAGCACCACAGCACTGTTCTGGAAGATGTACCCACACAAATCCCAGACATCATCTCAATAAACTCGTTAAATTTGAAAAAAATACCCAAAAGTAGGTTGTGTTTAATAACATGAACAAAGCATTAGCTAAACAGTATCTTACAAGTGTGCTTCCTAAATATATATGTTCTACATTATATACAAACTATAGACTACAAATAATATATTATAACTTAAGCAGCAGCCTCACAATTGCTAAAACTCCACCTGTACCTACAGAGATGGATGATTTAAAATAATCTACGCTCAAGTTGTTACTAAAGATGAATTTACAGCCCATTTTTAATTTCTGCTATGGAACACTTCACCATAAACTAAATCATCAGCCTAACCTTTTTTGTTTGTTTGTTTTAAAGTACACCAACATAAACAAAAACATGCCCATAACTCCTCCAAATCATCAAAAAAGCTTCATTTTAAACCCCAAACTTATCAAACTGACCACATGCACTGCTGAGGGGGGAGAAAGCAGGGAGTGAAACAACTCTTGAGTTGAACACTGAATTCTTCTGATGTATCTGCATTCCAAAAATCATTCACTGAGACAGTAAAAAAAAGGCCCAAGATTACGTGAGTTTCCTTCACTTTGAAATGAAAGGACACAACACACCTTGAAGGACACAACATTTTAAAATTAGTCTTAAATTTGAAACAAACTCCAGACACTGCAGCTGCCTTAGGAACACCCGCATTAAAAAGAGCACTCACGTTTTTTCTCAAACACAAATAAATCAAACTGGACGAGAAATGCTGGCATAGTTTTCACCGATTACAAACTTTTTTTTAATGGAAAAATCAGTGTTAGTGCTACCAGTGCACAATTTCATTTTATGTGTAACTTAACTTCATTTAGGAAAAATAAAAAAAACAAACAAAACCCACAGAACTCGTAATAAAGCATCACCCTGTTCGAAATTACTTACATTTTATGAAATGTGCTTTCTATGACAGAAGACACAGATCCTTAACAAAATTACGTTTAATGCCACGACAGTTTTCTAAACTTTATTATTTGCTAAACAACAAAGTTGCTCCAAGTCTTGCAAATAAAACACTTCAGTGCTCCTCCACATGTTTTTCCTGACATTCCTGCTTTCAAGCTCTTTGGGAGAAAAACCTCAAGGGAAAGAAACAGCGAAGCGAACCCATTCAAACATTCGCTCTAAGCACACACTGGATTAGCCCAGGAACCGAGCTGTAAACTTCCAGCGAAAAACCACCACGACTGCAGTTTTTTTTTTTCCACTCGGTGCACAAATCTCTCGGCTGGTTCAGCCAGTGGGATGCAGGGAATCCGCACACGCATCCCCGTGCACGGCGATCTTGCAACACTCAGCCCTTTGCACCCCGATGCGCCGGGGTTTATCGAGTGTTTGGGCGGGGGGGAGGGGGGAGGATTAGTTTACAAATCTCCTTATTCCCTTCTCGTTATAGAATCGTTTCTGCCTCTCTCCGCCACCCCCTCCAAAAAAATAAAAAAGAGCAGCCGGAGCGATGGGCTCTGTCCGAGCCACCCTCGGGCGGGGGCTCAGCACCGACACCCCCCACCCCGGGCCCCGGCGTGGTGACACCGACACCGGCGCGGGGCCGACCCCCCGCTCTCCGGACCTCTCCGGGATGGGAATTCCGCCCCGGCAGCGCCGGATCCGCCGTCCCAGCGGGCAGCGAGGCCGCCCCACCGCCCTCAGCACATTCAATGAACGTGCACAATCACCCTGGGCCTACTCTCGGCCACCACGCTCCCCCCCCACCCCGCGGCCCGCCCGCCGCCGGGAGCCCGGCGGGGTCCGGGCGCGGTGCCGCGGGGGTGCCCGAGGGCCTGGACGGTACCTGCGCGCCGTGCAGAGCCATGGCGCCCCGCGTCCCCGGGGAGCTCGGCGGTCCCGGCCCCTCACGCCGCCGCCCCCGCCGCCGCCATCTTCTCCCTCGCACGCACCAGCCGGGCCGGGCGGGCGGGCGCGCGCCGCACCGCGCATGCGCCGTCCCCGCCCGCCCGCTGCGCGCGCACGGGGCGGGAGCTGAGGGCGCCCAGGGAAAAGGGCGGGCGGCGGCTCCGCCTCCGTGAGGGGAGCTCGGCGGCCCCGGGCGGGAAGGCGGGCCAGGAGCCCGAAAAAGCTTCCCTGGAACACCCCAGCGGGCATCTCGCCTGTGAGAGGCTGAGGGAGTGGGCAGAGTTTAGCCTAGAGAAGGCTGGGAGGGGATCTCGTTAATGCATATAAAATAATCGCCGCGGCGGGCGCCAAAACGGTCACAGAATGATGGGATGGGTTGGGTTGGAAGGGAGCTTGAAGATCGTTCAGTTCCACCTCCTGCCATGGTCGGAGACACCTTCCACTATCCCAGGTTGCTCCAAGCCTGGCCTTGGACACTTCCAGGGATGGGGCAGCCATAGCTTCTCTGGGCACAACTGTGCCAGGATGATGCCAGACCTTTTGCTGTGGTGCTCAACAACAGGAGAAGCAGCAACGGCCACAAACTAAACCACGAGAAGTTTCAGCTCAACGTGAGGAAGAATTTCTGTTCGTTGAAGGTGGCAGAGCTCTGGAATAGCTGCCCAAGGAGGGCGTGGATTCTCCTCTGAGGGAGACATTCTGTCCCCATCTGCCCACATTCCTGTGTCACCTGCTCCAGATGTCCCTACCTTGGCAAGGTTGTTGGACTTGGTGATCTCCAGAGATCCCTTCCAGCCCAAATAATTCAGTGATTCCTTGATTAAGTTGGAAAAGCCTTCCAAGACCACCGAGTCCAACCTGTAACCAATCCCTACCTTGCCAGCCAGCCCAGAGCACTGAGTGCCACATCCAGGCATTCCTTGGACACCGCCAGGGATGGTGATTCCACCACCACCCTGGACAGTCCATTCCAACGTTTAATCACCGTTTCTGTGAAGAAATTCCTCCTAATGTCCTAATTCTATCTGTAAAAGGGCTCGTGCCAAGGGTCACTCTGGCAGGTGACAGGTCAGGCTGCATGCCCAGATGATGCTAGAGCAAAGCTGTCCTAGCTCTGTCCCAAATAACCAGGGTGGGAACGGGTTCAGGGTTTGTATTTAGAAAAAAAAAAAAAAAAAAAAAAAAAAAAAAAAAAAAAAAAAAAAAAAGGAATGACTAAGCCAATCTCATGATTTTGTGAGGATTGAGTCATAACAATACCGAAACCCCCAGGCAAGAAGCCATCAAATTAATCGCTAATTTACTTCATTTTTTTTTTTCCTTAAGCAAACAACAAAAGTCCTGCAAAAGGCCACTTCGGCTGGGAAGCGAGCGATAGAGACATCTTTATATCAGTGAGAAAGGTGAAGAGAAGAAAAGGAAGAGGACACGACACAAGAACTTTGGCTGTTCACAGAAAGTGGGGAGAAGATTCCTCCCCGTCTCCACGACAAGGACACGTCCCTCCTGTTTTGTGAAGTGCAACACTTACTTGTGCTGATGACAGTAAATGATTTTTGTCTATCAGCCTTTACCCTTCCAGCTGACACACCCAGCTGCCGCTCCCTCGCTTTTGTCTCTCCCAAGGGTTGCTGTGGTGTCCTGAGGCAGAGAAGCAGCAGTGAAAATGCCTGGTTAATATTAAAAGGGAGAAACAAAAAAGGGAGACAAATGTTCAGGGGTTTTGCATACAGCATTTCAAACGTCTGAAAGCCCCTCTCCCCTCGGGAGTCTAATTTACAAGGTAAATAATGGAGTGAAAACCCTTACGTTGCTCGTCTGGTTGAAGGCAAAATTCCCTTCTGCCCACAATGTTGCCTAAGTAAACTGACTGTTTCAAAATACAAATGAGGACAGTGTCTTCGGCCTGGAAAGAAGAAAATTCAACACCAAAACTGTTAAAACCCAGAGCTGAGGGTGAAAACTGAGAAAGGATGTCACTGTCTCGTTCAGCAACATTTTAAACACGTTCAATTTTATCCCATCTTAGTATAATTTAATTATAAAGTCTGTTAACATTTTACCATAATATTTCCTAATAATCTAAGAGTTTGTTGGTTTTTTTTTTTTTTGTAATACCATGCTTTGATGAAACTTAGCTGCTGCAAAGTTTCCACCTCGATTCTGTTTTATTAAGTTGGGCCGGTTTTAGTGGTCTGTTATTTCATTACTGCTTTCATCGCATAAATCAGTTCTATTTTCTTACATCCTTTATGCCAGTGGTTGTGAATTATCTCTCCAAATCGACAAGTTGCTTTTCCAAATTAAAAAATAAAATAACCAATGTTGTATTTTTCTTTCTGAGTATCCACGTTCTTAAGATTAATGGAGTAAAATTCCTAACAACATGTGAATTTATCAAAAACAAATGAGGTCCACGGCTGTGGAAATAAAGGATTGTCTGACAGCAGCCCGGGAGCTGAATAAACCACTCCCAGGGTATCTGGCTCCAGGTGCTGCTCTAATTGCTCTTATCCTGCTGGAAATGCAAACTGCTGGGGACTCCGTGGGATTTCACAAGGTCATGAGATCTGTGCTGTGACAGTGCCCGGGAGATGGAACACAGGACTCCTGAGCGCTTCCGAGGGTGACTTTTGGGGAGTTGAAGCACTTTCAGGGACAGAGGGAATACTGCAGCACTTCAGGAGGTTTAGTGCTGTCCCTGTAGAGCTTCCTCCTGGTGCCAAGAGCTTCAGGAGCTCCCAGGACTTTTTTTTTTTTTTTTTTTTCAGAGATGCAGAACATTTATCCCAACAGTTTCTAGGTCCAACAAGGGCTTTGCCTACATTAAGTATTTGCAAGAAGAAGTTGCCTTCCCTGGCTGGAGCTCATACTAAAAATAGGATATTTAAGTTTTCAGTAGAGCCAGCCAGCTCTAGGGCAGCATCAGAGATTGTAGAATCATCAACTTTGGTAGTATTTTCTGAACTTTCCAAGCCCTGAATGTCCCAGGCCAGCAGCAGGCATTGGGAGTGGGCAAAGGGAACCTGAGAGCAGAAAGGCAGGAATGGTTCTGCAGGTGGAAGACTTCAGACAGATAGCATG
This sequence comes from Brachypodius melanocephalos, assembly GCA_013398615.1. Lineage (NCBI taxonomy): Eukaryota > Metazoa > Chordata > Aves > Passeriformes > Pycnonotidae > Brachypodius > Brachypodius melanocephalos. The sequence goes on from VZSR01000393.1 coordinate 3,007,206, forward strand.
GGACACAAACAGCAGCTATTTAATTCCAAAAATGGTTTAATGCAAACCTGACTTAAAACTCCATATTCCTAAATTTGATGGACATTTGTAAAAAAATTGCTGATGTAAAAAGTTTGAGCATGGAGTAGTTCAAGCAGAAACACATTTGAAGTGTGGACAAGCCTTTAGAAGATCATGTGGATGCTTGACTCAGTGTTTCAATTATCTATGCAGAACTTCTGGCTAATTAATTGTGACTTATTCATCCTTATCTTAAATATAAGCCTTTCCTCTTCTCATTCAACCTCTCTTTCAGTTCTGGACCATCAAAAGAACCAGCAAATCTCCATCTCACCTTCCCCTCATGTTCTGTCACCGAACTCATCATCATAAAAACAAAGGAATATCTTTTTCCCAAAGCTACTCCGAGTTCCAGAAGGAACTAAAAATAAAATGTGTGCAGCACCAACAACCCTGTGACTGGACTGTGTGCTCCCTGTGTGGAGTTACCAGCAAGGAGGAGGAAGCTGTGAGTAGCTGAGCTGTGCTCTGACTCTCACTGCACGGTGACAGAACCTCTCCATCTGCCCTGACCTGATCCCTGAGACACCTCAAAGCCATAAGTTCATGAAGGAATAATTAGCATCCCGCTCATTATTGCATTCACGAGAACTGAAATAGCTCAAGAAGCTGAAATAAAATAATATTTAAAGCCTGTCATGCCAGCTTTTTTTTTTTCTTCTTACTGGTCAGAGCTTTGCTAAGACATACCAGCAAGGGAAGAATCACAATTCAAATCTGGGCTTGTTTTCTGCAAGTTAAATTGCTCTCAGAAAGAGTACTGAAGGTTACATTATTTCTTTACATTCCCTAGACACACAACCCCTTCTTTTGCTGTCACGCCAAAATCCAGAATCCTAAACAGCTCCCAGAAAATCAGCAGACTTTGGAAGAAACCACTGAAAGCGGTCTGATCTCTTACACAAAAAGACACCAGCACATTTTTCTCAATTTAAAATTTCGACTCGAGAACAAAAATATTTCCATCTTGTTTCTCCAGCCTTCAAAACAACTGCATCTCACACCAGGCTGTAATTTTTCCTCGGGGTACCTCGAGGGATTTGTTATCTAACGTCAGAGTTACAGGCAGCAGCTCCTTGACACGCCAATGCCACGATACAGGCATGGAAGTGTGGGAAGAGCAAACCTGAGGGTTTTGGTAGCTGCTTTGTTTCAGGTAAAACAAGCTTTCCTCAGAATTTGGCAATGGAAGGCTTTTTTTAAAATGGGCTAGAGCAGTAGTTATTTTTCCCTGGGGCAGGAAGAAAGAACTGTACTTCCTGGCAAGAGTAAAATGCTTCACAGAGCTTAGGGATGAAGGTGGTGGGATGCGCAGGTTCAGGAGCCAGGCTGAACCAAGAGAACACACCTTTCCTCTACCAGCCCTAGTTCCTCACCAAGAGGACTGTTCAGACCTCAAAAGCCAGAGCAGAAATCCACTCCTGTCACGCCAATTCTCCCTTCCATTTTTCACAAACTCCAGCACACCAATTCCCCAAAGCCGTGCAGCGCTGGGGAGCGTGGGAGATCCCCAAGCTCCCTGTGCTGTCTGCTGACACTTCCCAGGGGATGATCAGCCACATCTGGATCCACAACATCCCAAATCCAGGGGTGATCAGCCACATCTGGATCCACAACATCCCAAATCCAGGGGTGATCATCCACATCTGGATCCACAACATCCCAAATCCAGGGGCGCTCTGCCAGACCGTGCCTTTAGAAGTGCTCCCTGCCACGGGCTTTGGAGGTGCAAATGGGCATCCCTTGTTCCTTTAGTGATGGAAAAATCTTCTGGCAACAATAGGTACGATCCCCCAATGGCCTCTAATGACACAGGAGGTCACTCACTCACAGCTTTGGTATTTTCCCCGGCACACAGAGCAGGGGAAGCAAGGCTTGCTTTGATGAGCATGGAAGCTGGCTTTTGTTCATGCAATGGAGTTTAACGCTAAGAAATTGTAAATTGTTTATCTACACACCATTAAATATTGCCTTTGGAACCGCCCTACAAACTGGATTAGATCTTTAGTCAGACCTGCAAAAATGTGAAAAGGAATTTCATAGAATCACAGAATGGTTTGGCTTGAAGGGACCTTAAAACTCATCTTGTTTCACCTCTGCCATGGGCAGGGACCTTCCACTGTCCCAGGCTGCTCCAAGCCCCAGTGTCCAGCCTGGCCTTGGACACTTCCAGGAATCCAGGGGCAGCCACAGCTGCTCTGGGCACCCTGTGCCAGGGTCTCCCCACCCTCCCAGGGAACAATTCCTTCCCAATCTCCCATCCATCCCTGCCCTCTGGCAGTGGGGAGCCACTCCCCCTTGTCTCTTCTCACTGTCTGGAGCAGAAAAATGCAGAAAAGATGAATTACCTAAATAAGTTCAATTCCTGCTTCATATTGTTAAATTTACCTTCCTACTAAAACGTTTCCACAATTATGAATTTCACTGAAAAATGATTACAGGATTATTTTTTTCCAATTAATCAAAAAGGAAAACCTCAGTGAAATCAATACACAAGACATCAGACTGTGATGAATAGAATATTCTAAACCGGATTTATTGTTTCCAGACATAAATGTAATACATAAACACGTTAAAAGAGGGGATATAATAACAAGCAACCCAGTAACAGAAAAAAAGCAAGTCTTTGAAATTTTTGTTCTATACTTACACATGAAAATGTCCCCAAAAAGTTAAATAGTTGTCAGTCAACATAGCAAGGATTTCACATATTAAAAAAATAATGCCAAAACTTATCAATGAGTTTGTCACAACCAAAATATTTCATTTGGGTTTTTTTTGGTTTTGTTTTAAATTCATTTTTAGGCTGAAAAAGAATAAGCATTACCTCATGCAGTATACAAAGGTTTTAAAATAAATCCATTAATGCAAATGAAAGACTGACTCCTGAGGCTTTTTTAAAAAATTAAAAAAACACACAAAAAAAACCCCTCAGAGAGTTTCAGAAAATTAATTCCAACTAGTTTTCTTAGCATTGAAGAATCAACCTATAACCTCCTTGCACTCCAGAAATTTGTTACCTCTTTCAATATACATATGCTTATAGTAGATCTTCAATTTACCAGAGTTTCAAATGAAATTAAGTGCAAAAATGTTTTCTTAGTGTTTCCCAATTATTGAGGCAAGTAGTTGGGGAGGAAAAAAAAAAAACAGACAAAAGAATGAGAGCAGCAGGATATCACCTGCACATACACCAGACAGAAGAGAAGGCAAATCTGAAATACATGGAAAGGGAGATGGGAGAGGAGCACTGAGGAAAAAAAATAACAGCAATGATCAACAGCTGAACTTTAAACCAAAGCCCTTGAAGTCCACTCAGCAGATCAGCAGTCACTGAAATAAAGCGTGTTTATGAGCATGGCTGGCGAGCTGGGCTCGGCAGAAGCTGGAATTGTGACAATAGTCCCAATTCCAGCTGACTGCCTGACAATGCTGAGAATGCCAGGGCTGCTCCAACAGCTGCACCACATCCTGGCCAAGCCACACAGAGACCAAAGATCATCAAACGAGGAGCTCCTGACGCCAACAACGGGATCACAAGCACAGAGCAGCAGCTTCTGTAGTCAACAACGTAATATATGGCAAATGAGAGACTGAGTTAGCAAAATGTGGTATAAAAAAGTACAAAAGTTGTTTTTAAAAACTTCCTTAAAGTGTCGATATAATACGATGTGTGTGGAAATGCCATGAACCACAGAAGGAGAAGCCTAAGCCTTAACATTCAGGAGAGCAGTGGAACCTCTCTGGCCACATCACCCTTTGTACAGCAAGAGGGGGAGTTTTTGGTTTCTTTTGTTGTTTTCACCTTAAACATGAGCTTAATCCAAAACCCACACATTTTCTGAGGCTTCAGAAGATGCCCTCCCCACCCTGTTTAAAAAGAAAAAGAATAAAGGTTAGATAGAAATGTGTAAATACAAGGTCCCTTCGGAGTCCACCATCCAAGGGTGGCTGTCCAGGAGCGGTCATCTTCCCCGATCCTGATGTTTTTTCGTTTTTATCTTTTTCTTTTTGTCCTCTGTTTTGGGTTTCAGGGCGCAGACACACGCGGACACTCCAGCAATTGCTTTGGGCAAGTCCGTCCCTTTGCACCACTTGTTTTTCTCCTTATCGTAGACCTGCACTGTTTTGGAGAAGACAGCTTCCTCCCAGCTGTAGCCCCCGAGGATGTAAATCTTGCCCTCCCAAACTGCCACCCCCGACTCGCTGTTGGCTTGCAGCAGAGGGGCCACCCTGGTCCACTGGTTGCACTGGGGGCTGTAGGACTCCACGCTGAGGATGTCGAAGCGAGCCATGGTCTCGATGTTGTCGTCGCTGCCGCCGATGGAGTAGATGTTGTCCTGCAAGGTGCACATGCTGTGCCAGCCCCTGGCAGTGATCATGGGCCTCTTCTCCTCCCACACGTCCGTGCGGTGATCGTAGCACAGCAGGTTCTTCCTGTAGGGGCCGATCTGGTAATCGTGGCCTCCCGAAATGTACACGAACTCCTTGTAGACCGTGCCAGCGTGGCCGTAGGTAAACCTGGGGCAGGCAAACAGCAACAGTCCTGATTGGATCCTATCAAGGCACACGAGCATGCAGCAGGGACTGTGCTAAAGGAGCAAATAAACAGTAACTAAAGGCAGAAGAATCCCTGATCTGGTGGTTACCCAGTAACTCCTCTCATTCCCCAGGGCCTCACCCTGCACTGCAGAGTGCACAGCCTGACAACCACTTTTAAATCAGCCTTTCCATAGCTGGTCACTACAGAGCACTAAGGCATGACAATCACTTTTTAATGCATCCTCTAGAGTGTGTCACACAACAGAAATAGCCCATCCTGCTCTACTAGCATGACCTTCACTCCCATTTTTCTGCTCCAGTGCTTGGCTCGCATCAGTCTGAGAGAGCCAGAGAGGGAAGAAATCCACATCTCAGTAAGAGTTTCCGTGACAGAAAGGGGAAATGATCATGACGCCTCTCAGACTCACCAGTAGGGATAAACCAAGAGAAACCAAGAAGAAAACTGCTGCTGCCTTGCCCTTGCACAGCTTCAGGATCACTGGTCACATTTCTTACCCACAGGCACTCTCTGCCCGGTTCACCTGCAGTCCCAACACAGGCAGTGTCCTTTCCATGAGCCATCTGTCTGCTCTACCACCAATGCCCTACAGGTGGGAACTTCTTTGGTCACCCCAGGACAAGGCAGCAGACCCCAATCCATCACAGATCATGTGAAATAAGAGAAAATGAGATGGCAGAAGCAACACCATGCATGCTGAATCCACGGGGCAAAGGGAAACCCCCTTTGATCATCTATAATAAAGCCACTACAAACCTAAATCTCCAGGCTGTTCTTAACTTCATGCCAGGCTATTCTTAACCAAACCCCTTTGAGCTCTCAGAAGTGGACAGCCAAGGTGATGCAGCAACAGCTGCTTTGAACATATCATTCCTACATGTCTTTTTTCCTCTTTCAAGGGAGTTTGAGTGTCAAAAGATGCAGCAGCAGCCACAGCAAATTGGTTCTCACAAGGAGCCTGAACGATTCAATACCCACAGGGCACAGAGCAATGTACTCATCACCTGCACTCATGAGCCTCTACCACCATCCTTTGTAGTCAGGCACTCGAGACAATGCAACCTCCACAGCAGAGAAACCTCTGTTAGCCCTGCTTTAGCCTTTGAACCGTGCCTGAACATGCTGAACATGCTGGAGCTCCGTGTGGAGAGAACCCTGAGCTGTTTTTATTTTGCAGGCTAATGGTTTCTCTGAGCCACGCAAATGCTATCGGATCATCTCCCACACACATGAGTGCCAGCACTTCTGTGCCAAGGGAAAAAGATGGACTAGGAAAGAAACCTCCCATTTACCCTGAAAGCACAACGCTTCTGAGATGAGCTAAAAGGTGGTTATTATTCTAGATGCCTACCGAAACCTCTGATCCCTGTCTGAATTAGGTATTTTAATAGGGTCCTGCTACAAGAAGCAGAAAAATCCCTGACACGTTTGGGCTGATAATGCTGAGTGACCAGGACCAGTTCAACCACAGGGGCTGGAGCAGCAGCCCTGGAGATAGTGCAGAGGTGATTTCACAACTGTTCTGCTTCTTGGCCTCTCAGGGAAAAGACAGGAAGAAAAAAGGAAGGAACTTTGGTACAGTTATGGACTTTATCCAAAAAGGCAACTTAGAATTTCCACAGCTCTCAGTGTGCCTCATGATGGAAGCAGTTAATTCATGGCCAGTGCTTCTGGTGGACACGATGTACCCTGAGCACATGAACCCCTGGCTTTCACCCCTGATAGAAATGCCACAGCAGGTGAAGTGCCCAGAGGTGCTGCTACACCTTGTCTGAGGTCTCCTCCAGACAGGAACCAAGACTGTCCATCTCCAATGGCTCCTGGGCTGCTTTCACAGCCTGTGTTTCTCTACACACACAGGAATGGGTTTAAAAATGCTCACTCTGGGATGGGATGGACTGCTTGAGTTCAGTTCATTTTAAACTGCGGCAGACTTGAAACCCACATGAAACCAAGCTGCCTGGAGGCTGTGCTGTACCACGGAGTTTGGAGGAGCCAGGAGGAGGACAGTGCAAGGACACGGAATCCACCTCAGCGTTACTGCACTGCTGGTGGCAATCACACTGCATTCACCATTCAGGGGGAAAAAATGACCCTAAGTTAATAAAAACCTGCATGGCCTTTGGAAGAGTAGGTTAAATATTCTCCTACTCTGGAGTTCTGTACAGGTAAGCAAGTAATAGCCATTGTCACTCAAGCACAGGCCAGCACAGGCAGCTGCAGAAAAAGCACTGATCTGGTTCTTCTGCCTCAGCCAAAGGCTGTGTCCAGGGAACAGCAAGAGCTAAGAGAGTGGTTTGACAGAAACAATCAGATCTGAAGCACCAAATCCACCATCAATTTGTTATTGTCCAGTGTAGAACAATTACCCATTGAAATGCACCCGATGTGTTTCACTTTGCCTCACTTCTGAAAGCTCACCCGAAATAGCATCACTTTCATAGGAACTGCCTGAAACAGATGCATAACTTGAAACCAATCAATACAAATCCTTTCTACAAACCCTGTGATTGAGAAAGGGGCATTTCTAAATGGGCAACACAACAGGCACATCAATAGAGTGGGTCCAGACATCCTCCAAGAGAGAGCATTGAGAGCTTTGGCAGTGTTATCTGCAAGACTGGCCAGAAAAAAGCAGAGGCATTAATAGAAAGGAGATTTCATTTTAACATCTGCTGGAGCCTGGTGCTGATTTTGAATGCCTTAACCCAGATACTGTGCTGAAAAATTAGTTCCTGACCCAGGACCATTAACTACCATTAACTGCCCGAGACAGAAGAACACATAACTCCACAAAGCTTTGGGAATCCCCTACCCCAACCAAAGTCCAGGTGGGCTGTGGTTGCTCTGAATCTCGCTGTCCACCTGTTGTAGCGCTGCGAGATCGTTCATGACCCAACCAGCAGAGCAGATACCATCACTCCCAACCTGTTCCAACACAGCTCCTCACACAACAGCTTTCAGTTGTTCTGCCAAACTTTAACCTAGGGCCACTCCATTAATTTGGCTGCTGTCTGCAGCAGACCTTTTCATGGTCTGTTCAGGGTGAGAACACACTGCCCCACCTCCTGCTCTGCCAAGCTCGTCAGCCACCGCTGCTCCCTGCCGGGCTAGAAACTATGACAGAAACTGCTCCCAGTTTCTGGGAAAAGGAGCAAAAAATACAGGACCTCTCTGAAGAAAGGGAAAGGTATCCCACAACCAAGGACCCTAATGAGTGTCAGGAAAAATTAATTCCCTTGTAGCAGGCTTGGACCAGGTCCACCCTTTAGACAACTTGGCTGAAGTTTTCCTCACAAAGCATCTGCCCCAAGAGGCTGTTTGCTCCTCCAGCAAGACAGCCTTGGTTCAGTCAAAACAGCTCAGCTCCTTCCAAGAGAGTGCTTAGGGAAAACAAAGTGTTGTTTTGACCATATAGGGCGGGAAGGAGACGGGGTAAGATGAGATAAAGGAGAGCCTGTAAAGCTCTTCCTTAGAGGAGTGAGACTGCAAACAGCAGCATGGACATGGGATTGGGTGCTGGCATGTGTGCTCAAGGACACAACCACTGCCTTTCCCCCACACACGAGGCAAGCTTTTACCCTTGGGAAGCAAGAAGACAAACCCATTTTCTGGGTGTTCAGCATAGAAGCTTGAACAAACAACCTCTGAGAGTCCCACCCCACACAGCTCGAGTGGAACAACCCACACCCCAGAATGACCTCAACACGAGCCTGTCACTCCAGGGAACAGGATTCCAGGCAGCTGCTGGCTTGGGGCAGTCAGGAATGGCACCAAAAAGCTGCTTCTGGTGATCATGCTCCCAAGAGGACCAAGACACCTGCACATGTTCTCTTCAGAGGGAAGAAGACAGAAAAACACAGCAAAAGAGGCGATTTTGTTGGGATACCTTGCCTGATCAGGCAGTCAGGGAGCAGAAAACTGGAGCTTCTGGTTTCCTCTACAGAAAAGTCTTGCTGCTAGAATAGGGCTGGGGGAGATGTTATTTGAGTGAACCAGGAACTTAAAACTGTTTGAAGAACAAAATCATGTGGTAAGGAGGAAAACAGATCAGCTGAGGAGTGCATTGAAGGGAAGACTGGAGCAGGCAGCAGGAACTGGAGCTAGAATGTTTTTAGTCCTGAATGCATCACAGAATCCTCTCTCAGCCTTCCTCCACTGCCAGTAAATCACACACTCAGAGGGATGGGGCAGCCACAACTTCTCTGGGCAACCTGTACCAAGGCCTCACCACCTCACAGCAAAGAATTTTTTTCTAATATCTGATCTAACCCTCCCCTGTGCCCCTTGTCCTGGCACTCCAGGCCCTTGTAAAGCCTCTCTCCATCTTTCCTGTGGGCTCCCTTCAGGCACTGGAGTGCCACAGTTAGGTCACCCTAAGGCTTCTCTTTTCCAGGTTGAACAATCCCAATTCCCTCAGCCTTTCCTCTTAGGAGAAGAGTTCCATCCCTCTGATCATCCTGGTGCCTCCTCTGGACTTGCTCCAACAGCTCCACCTGAACTACCTCAAGGAAGGGCTGCCCAGACCCTTTTCAGCAGCCCCAAATCTGCCAGAGGCACTGCTGACCCAGCTCAAACAGTGAAATTGTGTCAGAAAGGTTCCTGTTGCTCACCTCTGAGTCTGGCCTTTTGCAACCTGCATAAAGATCTTTTGGCCTTATTCCTTCCATGCAGAAACACGCAAACAGTTCACTGCTCAGCGCCAAATGGGAAAAAAGGGCTGAACAGACAAAAAATCCAAAGGTGCCAAGAGTCCACTAAAATCTAACTAAAGACACTTAAATGTGCAAAACAGCAGCTGCACGGAAAAGTGGGAAGCTGTCTGGTTCACCACAGAGCTGAGCTGACACAAGGACAGAGCAACAGGAAGAGAGGATGCGGAATCATTTATTTGGGTGCAGGAATAATTCATCCCACTCCTTGCATGTCAGAGGGGTCTGTCCCCTAAGGGGAGACTTTTGCCTCGTTCAAGCAGACCAGCCAGAGAATCTTAATAAAATATTAACACCCACAAGTCAAAGTTCACTTTAAACGCTGCAGCTGCAGAATTCCCAAAGCCAGCACACGGGTAGCAGTTGGAATATGCAGACAAACTGCCCCTTTTTAGAGAGTCTGGGTGGATTAAGGCAACTGTGTGAACTTCCCCAGGATCCTTCATGAGTAAAATATCCACACAGGATACACCTCACAGGTGACCCCAGTGAACAGAAGGGTTTAGGACCTGAAGACACTCTCCTGCACAGCTTCCCAGGAAGGGTTGTGCTGTTCAGCCCCAACTGCTGGATCTGTCTGTGTGAGCAGAAATAAAACAGCATCCTGCTTGTGAAGAGCACTCGAGCCCAGCTGTTAGCCTGGATCAGCCTTGCATTGCAGCATCTGCCTAAAATAGAATTGGGCAACAGGCTTCTGTGCCTTCACTGGCTGCCCCTGGCTCTGCAGCTCTGCAGCTCAGGGACCAGGGAAAAACCCTGGACTCTCCAACCAAACTGCAGGAATGTGCTCTGTGATGCCATCGGGAAAGCCAGCACTGCTGCTGAGGTTTCAGACATCAGGGAAACACCATCCAGACAGCCACGGTCCCTGTGATTCCCACAAATGTGAAACATCCCTAAATCTGAGTCACTGTCAGCAAAGGAAATGCTGTCCTGCTGTCCTTCCAAAGTCACTGCTCTGACGCTGATTCAAGGCACAGCAATGTCCTGTCTGTTACCACAAGAGCTGCAGGGCTTAAATGTCTCAAAAGCAGAACAGCCAAGTTTTAACTCAGACACAGAGAGAGAGAGAGCTCACATTTGCCAGGGTTCTGTATTTCCAGCACAGGTAAATGTGTTTAGCTGTGACAGCCAACCTGAGCACCTAAACACAGAGAAACACCCCACAAGGAAAACCATCACACCAAGGTGACAAAGTAAGGCCAAGGAAATGACAAACCCCTTTGACCAAGATGTGAAAAGTGCTTCTGAAAATACTCAGCTGCAAGTGGCCTCAGGAAAAGCTTTGTAAGAACTGTAGAATGAAATGATCAGAGCTCTCCCTCCCATCCTCCAGATGCACCTTAGGATGAAAATTAAAACCTTGCTGACACGAGGCATGCTGCCTGCTCAGATCCCAGCTGCTGCTGTGGTTTCATATGGCTGAGGCCACAGTGGGTTTACATCCCCTTCCCTCCCTTCCAGGGTTCCCACTCATCAGCTAAAACCACACAAGCTCCCTTTACTGCCACTCTTCAAACACAGGGGAACTTCCAAAGAGCTCAGTTACCTGGGCAGTCCTGCTATGTAGGTCCAGGAGTCCTTCTGAGGGCTGTAGGTCTCAACTGAAGACAGGGCCCCGTTTTCATTCCTGCCACCAACAGCCACCAGCATGTCAGTGATGGCTCCCAGGTAGAAATCCACTCGTCTCTGTCTCATGGAGGCAACCTGGCAAAGAAAAGAACCTGCTGGCATCTTCCAGTGTCTGGTAAGCAGGGGACTGAAGGGCTGTCCATGACTGAGGATGGAACAGCTGCTCCTTCCCCTTTATTTGGTAAGGAGAGATTCTGGGTTTCACCATTATGTTCATACAGCACTTATTTTATCTGCAGTAGCATCCATTTTCAAACAAGGGGAAAACAGGAAACATCTAAGAGCCCGGTTACTCTATAAATGTTTGTGTTTATAGGAACTTCCTCCCAAACTCTGCAAGAACAGGCATTGGAATCACTGAAAACCACAAGTGAACCATCCAAGATGACTGATTCACAGAGGAATCATGGTTGGTTCATATGGAAACCAGAACTGGTCCATATAGGAACCATGATCGGTCCATATAGGAACAAGGAGTGGCTGATGCAGGGACCCACAAAGATGAAGGGTTTTGTGGCAGGACTGGGAGAGAAGAGCTTGTTCTAAGGGACATTTAGCACAGAGACACTTGACAGTTATCAGAAACATTTCTTTCTTACATCACACCCATTTTTGATTTATATGTACTACTGCTTGAGGAAGACGAACCAAGCAATCCCCTCTAAGTCCATTCCAGCACTATTCCCAGAAGTAATCTAAAGAATTGCAGGCAGATGCTCATCAGGAATTTCTCAGATGAGATGCCCAAATCCCAAATGAAGCTGAATATCTGCCCCAAACTCTTTTTTCTCTTTGTGTAATTTAAGCATTCCCACAAAGGACTCAAGTATCTCTCCAACCTAACTAGCTCGACTTTTCATTGGAAGCGCTGTCATGTTGACTATTCTAACAAGCCCTGTTCTTGCTGTAGAAAAGGAGAAAACCCTCTAAATGTAAAGGACTTTGAACAGAGAAATAATACAGCTCTAAGTCTCACCTTTATCCACTGGTTACAGCGGGGATCATACCTATATAGGAGATTTGACGCCGCATCCCCTCCATTGTCCCGGGAAAAGCTGCCCCCGGCTATGAAGATGAAGCCTCCCAAGACGGCGACGCAGTGGTGGCTCCGCCGGGCCGGCAGGGGCGTTTCTGCCACCCACTGTCCCTTGGCGGTGTCCAGGAAGCAGGTGTCATCGCAGAGCTCCAGGCAGCGCTCCGACACCTCCCCGCCCACGAAGAGCAGGCGCTCCTCGCAGGTGCGCAGGGCCGTGCGCTTGGTCTGCAGCACCGGCTGCGCCGTCACGTTGTTGTGGTAGGTCACGGCCTCCTCGATGAAGCCCTCGCAGTTGGCCTCCTTGGGCAGCAGCGAGCACACGGCGGGCTTCACTCGGTGCAGGAGGTCGCTCTTGGGGATCAAGGGGAAGTGGATGTTGTCCAGCACCTGGTAAGCCTCGTTCTCCCGCTCCGGGTACTGCGTGAGCCACTGCAGGGCGGCCTGCAGCAGGTCGTGCTCGCACTCCTGCTGCACGTCGCTGCTGTCCAGGTACTGGCACAGCTTCTGCAGGGAGATGTTCTGCAGGAAGTCCGGGGTGAAGGAGAGCGTGCCGAAGTTCTGCAGGATGAAGGAATCGATGTAGGAGTCAAGGCGCTTCAGGTTGTAGATGGAGGCCAGCTCCTGCAGGTACAGGTAATTCTCCTCGCTGACCTCGTTCTCCAGGTACTCGCAGCAGAAGTCCACCACCTTCCAGATCTGCAGCAGGTGAGCTGTCTCGAGCACGTAGTCGATGTTTCCTCCGTCCAGAGACAGCTCACTGCCATACAGGAAATCCACCACGGCCTTGAGGCCGATGTAGGAGGCTCCAAAAAGCTCCACCTCCTTCTGGTGGGCCTCCCTCATGCCGATGGTGAACATGGAGTTGAAGTAGTCACTGCACACGGCCAGCAGGTTCCTGTGGGCCGGGACTCTCTGCTCGTCCACCACCAGCACGATGTCACAGAAGAGGCCTCGGTGCCTCTGCTCGTTCAGGCTCTGCAGGACCAGACTGGAGTGGTCATCCCACCTGTACACCTGGAGAACACAAACAGCGTCAGGCGGGTGGCACCTCTGCCATGATCAGCTCCAGAGTGGAATGTGTTTTCCCACTAATTGCAGTCATACCTAAGTCAACGACAGCTTTTTTTTTCGTGTTGCATGTTTGAATTTATAATAAATCCTGACATGAAGTTGGCAAGTCATACAGTACGAGCCTGATCTCCTCACCTCCACTTTGAAAGGTCTATGGAAACTTCTACTGCTTCCTACTCCCCTTTTTTTATAACCTAATCTTCCTTCCCCCACAATGCTGCATTGAAACCTCCTCCCTGATGAGTTATACAGGCACAATTTTCTGAAACTCTTCCACTCATTGTCTCAGAGACATCTTGCTGACATTTCCTTTCTTCCTTGTCCTTCAAATGACTCCTTACAGAGTTCTCTCAGCTAAGCCACTCACAGAGCATTTGGAGTGGGAGACACACACGCAGCAGTACTCTGAATTTTCATTCAGCCCATGTATTGTTTGGGTTACTCCTTGCTTGACAACTACCCCCTCTTAAATCTTTCCAGAACCCTACATTTCTAAGCTTGTTAGGGTAAAATCCTTCTCTTTCTTCCCACATTATTCCAGGCACACACACTGCACTCAGAAGTAATAGCTGTTTATTTATGTGCAAAGCCACACATGTGGAGAACTGATTCCCACAAGGCTTCTCCTTGCTTCCAGAAGCTGAGGTGGGTTTTGTTTAAATGAATAGGAGCAGATATTTTTCTTCCAAAGAAAAGGGAATATGGCCTCAGGACACATCCATTAAGTGCCCTCCTGGGATCCCTCTGGTCCTCACATTCTAACCACCAGCTCTGGACGTGTCACTGAGCCTTTGAGGCGAGAGGCCAGCATTTTTGAGACCAGCATTTGCCTCTTTTCTCACAGACTCATGTCACCAGCCTCAGGATGAACCAAGATGGAAACATTTTGTTAGCCCTCAAATGTCCTGCAGAACACGGACTGAACACTGCTGGTCACTCCAGAATGCCAAGTGAAGTTTTAGGACCACCCTCGGGAGGAATTAAATGTGTGATGGCACAGTCAGGTACCTTGTGATGTCTGTTAATAAAAGCCAGGTTAAAGTAAATGCAAATACCAAATACTTTAATTACCAAATCCAAAGCAGGCAGAGCCTGTGAGAACTTGTAAGAGGAGTGAAAAGGGGTGGAATGGAAGCACATCCCTGTGTCCTACCTAAGGCAGCTCTGAACACTCCTGCCTGCCTCAGTCTTGCCCTGTCCTAAACCCCCAGGCTGCATCCCCAGAGGTGACACCTGAAAAGGTCACACAGGTGACCTGAGGTCTCTTCAAGCCTCCCAGACACGCCCCCTTTCCTTCACCACCCAACTGTGTTTTCTCCTAGAAATCCTGATTACCTGTGGCTGCCCCAGCAGAGAGCACATGGTCACAGCAGTCTGGAAAAGCCATTAGTGGGTTGATTAAACCACAGTGGGACCCTCTCTCCCCACCTGGGTGGAAAGGGTTTCATTCTTAGAGCCACGAGGGCTTTTTGAGACCCAAACTAACAAGCAAATGTGCTGCTCTTAGTGTGACATCCCAGCAGATTCTCTTTATTTCCTTATGTTCTTTTCTAAACAATGGAGCCCAAGCTGCCAAAAATCCTGCTGTTGGAATGGCTCTGAACATTCAAGTGTGCAGAGTTAAACCAGTCTAAGGGAAGAGGCTTCAATAATTAAAAGGTTTCTGGATCAAAAGTCTTTAATTTGCCCTATACTCATCACACCTCTGAATTTAAAAAGGGATCTATGGCATAGATAACAAAGTGGCTTCTACTGAGGAATAAAACTGCCAGAGATGTGTAACAGAAAAAAAATGGGGTTTAAGGACTGTAAAACTTTTTATCTGCATTTTCCTCAGGCTGGGAAAACTGATATTGCACAGGACCCTAAGCAGAAACCAGGGGGTGGAAGGGAGTGGGGGAAGAATAAATATGGCAAAGGATAAACCACACTTTTGTGGCAGCTGTAATCAGGGGTGGTTGATGGTGGCAGATGAACAGACAAGAAATAAGAACTTGCAGCACCCTCTCCTGAATCTGACTCACGGGGGAGAGGATTGAACCAAGCCCATCCTCCCTCTCACCCCTGGGAAGTGGCTGATCATTTCTCTCTAATATTCCCTAATGCCACCATCACGCATAACAAGATTACAGCGGAATATAAGATTTGCCAGAGATCCTTCTCTGCTGAGCTGGATGTTGAGTCAGCAGCGTAATCCTGCCCTCAGATCCGCCTGGCAACTCCCGAAATCCTTGTTGCCATGTGGAACTGCTGCTGCTCCAGGAATCAGGCACCAGCCCGTTCCACACTGCACTGGAGGCACTTGGAATACAGCAGCATATTCCAGCCACTTGGAGAGTTCATTTGTTCAGGACACAGGAGCTGAGAGCTGCACATTTCAGAACCAAGGCTGATTTCACACTCAACTTGAACATCCTTCTCAAGCTATTTATATTCTCTAGAACAGCCTTAGCATCATCCAGTAATTCTAAGTTTAACAGATAGTGACAGCTGCCTTCTAAGCAAGCAAATAAAACAATGCTGTCAAGTTAATTAATTTTTAATGTGATAAATTATCATTACATTCAGACTAAACCATTTAAATGGCAGACAGGATCAGCACTGAGGGCAAGATTACATTGGTAGGGATGCATTTAAAAATTAGTCCTATTTATCTTCCATCAATTGTGTTAGAGCAGAATTTCAGCTTCTCTTGGATTCAAAGATCTAATTTCCCTCAGACTGTTAATGCAGCACTGCTGCTCATCAATGGTGCAAAAGAAAATGAGATCTGGCTCATTCAGCTTTGGTAAGGCAGATGAAAGCACTGAAAAGTTGTTCTTTTCCAGCCTTTTTTCTGGTATTACAAGGTACCTGTTCTGCAGTTCCTGTAACCACAGCACAAAAGCAGCTTGCACTGGCATGAAACAAAATGAACATAATAATTACAGCTGTTATTAACATCTTATAAATCATTCTGAGGACCTGCATAAAGAGCTGCCTGAGATGAATTTCCGTGAATTCACAAATAAAAAACAATGCATTTGTGCAAACAGAGGTTTGATACAAAGAAAATGAACCCCACAAACCTAAGAAAGCAACCCAGGTTCTGTGAGTTCACTGAGCTAAGCAGGGTTTTGCAGGATCCAGACTCCCATATTGTACAAAAGCAAGACTGAATCTAAAGAGCAATCCCAGCTTTGCTTTTGTAACGAGCTCAGATTTTATGAGATGGATCAGTACAAAACCTAAACACATCACATTTCATAATTTGAATTTTTAGGATAGAGAAACTGCTGTGCTGCAATGATGTGGGTTTCTAAGTTATGAGTCATGATGAGCAGATGCCCATTTGCTGCTGCTTTTCCTTTTTTTCCCCCTTAATCACTAGGCAGCAACTTCTACCAAAAATACAGCAGGTAAAAAAATAGGTAAAATAGCAGGTAAACCACCATTTCCATCCCTCTTTTTCAAAGCTCAGAATATTCACATTCCCCCAAACCAGTCCGCCCAAACGAGACCCTCTACCCCCACCACCCCCGTTGTTTCCCTAGCGGGATTTTTTTGGGGGAAGGCGACACAAACCGTACGAACCTTCGAGGATTCACTTATCTTGTGCGGGCGGCAGATCCTGCTCTGCCGGGTTCCCTCCATGACCGCCCGATCCGCAGCACTTCTGCAACAAAGGCACAGGAGGAAGATGTTCAGCAGCTGGCCAGCCCCTCCGGAGCGCTCGCATGCATCCTGTGCTGGACGGGGAGCGCAATTCCCACACCGGCACGTGCTGATCCGCACCTCGCAAATGTCCGGCTTTAAAAATATTATTTTTCCCCTCCTCGGTGCTGTTCCCCGGCGTTGGCAAAGGTCGGTTGTGCCACCAAGTTGGGCACAGCCCAGCTCAGCGTCGGTACCGGCGGCTGCTCCGCACTCAGCGCTGATTGCCGGGGGAGCGCCGAGCGCTGCCCGGGGCCGGCCGGAGCCCCCCGGCCGCGGTCACCGACCGGCCCCGGCCCCGCTGCGCCGGCTACATCGGCCGCGGGGGAAAAAATCCCAGCGGAAAACAGCGGGGAAAACAAAGCGGTAACAAATTCCTGGAGGCTGCAGCCGCCCCTCGCCCCGCGCCCGGGACAGGAAATGCCGGCGGGGCGGGACCCGAGCGGGGCGGGACCGGAGCGGGGCCGGGAGCAGCGGGGGAGGCGCCGGGGCGGGGCGGGGATCCCCCAAGGGAGAGGACCAGAGCCGGGCAGGGATGCTCGGACACATCCCGGGAGATCGGGGCTGCCCCCTGCCCCGGGATACCCGGACAGCACTGGGAGCTTTAAGTTGTTCCCTGACCTGGGATGCACGGACACATCCCGGGAGCTCGGGGCTGTTCCCTGCCCAGGGATAGCCGGACACATTCCGGGAGATCGGGGCTGTTCCTTGCCCCAAGATGCCCGAACAGCACATCCCGGGAGTTCGATGCTGTTCCCTGCCCCGGGATGCACGGACACATCCCGGTATCTCGGGGCTGCTCCCTGCCCCGGGCCGGGGATGCTCGGACAGGACCCCTCGGGGCTTTTCCTGCCCTGGCAGGGCCTGAGGCAGCCGTGGGTACCCCTGCCAGGGGCATTGGCTACAGGGAACGCGGTGGTTGGTTTGGACAGCGGTGATTAATTGTGCAGCCAAAACCCCATCACCATCTCCTCTTGCTTACCTGGCATGGCACTACCTGAGCTCGGAAATTCACCTCCCCAGTGGGGCTTTCCCTACTTCAGTGGGACTTTCCCTCATTCATTACTGCCCAGGAGGCTTAAAATTACAAACCCTCCTGGTAAGCAGCAGGCTGAAGGTTCCCTGTCTCAGGAGGGAATCAGAAGCAAAGACACTACACAGAGCCACCGGATCCAGTTTCAGTGCAATGGTCCCCTCACAATGCTCCAGAGGAAAAGGCCCCTTGCTAAGCCAGCACTCCTGGGCATCCTGCAGAGGTTATCACCAAACAGCAGAAGGCTGGCTGAGTGTCCAGACCCCATCTGCCCTCACCAAGGACTGCCCAGCTTGGACACATGTCTCAGGTGGTGACGGGGCTGCCGTGGCTGGCAGAAGGTGATGTGCACAGTGAGTGACACCAGGGGACTGTGCCACAGCTGTGCCAGCACTTCCACCTGCCCTGGCCTCTGCCACCTCCACTGCAGCCCATGGCTCCATGGGCAGCAGCATCCAGGCAGCTCCTGGGACAGCCCAGGAAACGAGAGGGGATGAAGGGCTTGTACTCAGCTATTGATTATTGGGTCTGGAGATGGAAAGTGTTTGTGTCAGCTTTGGTCTCTCCTGCAGCCTTTGTGACCATGAGGAGCTGGGTAAAGGCCCTCGACTGTCTGAGTGAAATCCCCCTTTGCTGCCAGCCCCAATGCCAACTGTGGTCTGTAAATTCACAAGCCCCTGAAAATTCAGGGCAGCCTCTTCCTGAAGGAGAGCATTGTTGTCTCCATTCCTTTCTCTGCTTCTGCACAGAAAAGTCAGGGATGGAGAAGCAGGATTGGGAACAGGCATATTGAAAGATCGGAGAAGAAGCAAAAAAGTGGAGGAGATGGCAAAGAAACACAGGGCCAAGGCACTTGCAGGGGTGTATTTTAAGATAAAGATAATGCTCCTGGGGGCACGTGGCTGTGCAGAGCCATCCTGTTTGCTCAGCTCCCTCCAGATATTCTGATACTCTTCCTGAACCTCATGGTACAGTCTAGATAGTTGAAGGTCAGTCCAGACTCCCAGGACTTCATGCCTGCTGGAGATGTTTTTTTGAGGAGGTCCGTAAGTCCTCACTTTCTCTTGTGCTTCTTCTCCAAGGACTCCTGTGACACGGACAGGTATTTCTGCCAGGCCAGTGACATCGTCCTGACAGGATGAAAAGCCCTGTGTCCTGGAGGCCTCACAATTGCCACATGAAAAGCAAATCAGAGCTCACCAAAGTCAAAAAAGTAGATAATTTCCTCACCCCAGTTACAGCCTGATGAAACTCAGCACAATATTTATCCCTCCATGCATTAAAAAAAGAAAAAAATCCATGGAAAGGTGAGAAAGAGGAAGAGAAGCAAAGAGAAGAGGTTTGGTCCCACAAGGAAGATGTGCATTTCTGCTGTTTGGCACTGAAAAGTGTGAGGCATGAAGTCCCCAATTAAGAGAATTAATGCTTCAGCCACTGGGCCACAGAAGGCTGCACAACAAGAAGGTTCTCTCCTCCTAAGGGGGTGACATTGCAGTCACCCACCTCTGTCCTAGGAAACATCAGGAGCTGAAGATCAGGGATTGAAGGGACAAAGACAAGGACAAGGACAAGCAGCAGTGTTACAGGTATAAACAGCAGCAAGTGCCAATGGATCATAAACAAAGACTACAGAAAATACATTTATGAACAGACAATGGTCAGCATGAAGGCTTTTGGAAAATGAAAGAGTTCCTAAAAGCAAAGAAAATCTATATAAACCCAGAATTATTAACGTGTGATTATATTATCATCTAGAGCCTGCAGCCTACAGATACCGAGTGTGATTCACCCAGTGTCCTACACTTGTACTGGCTTCAGAAATATTTCCCTGTTCCTATGACCTCATCGGATCAGAGATGCACTGCAGCAGTGCCCGTGCAGGGCCCCAGAGCTCCGGCATCCTCACATCACCCAGGGACGGGGCTGCAGCTGCAAGGAGCTGCGGGCAGGGCTGAGCCTTTGGGGCACTAAAGGGTCCCTGGCAGTCAGGGCTGGCTCTGGAGCTCTTGTCCCTCCAGATGTCTGATAACATTCAGTAACTCTGTGCTAATGGGGCTCCTACTGCTTAGCCGTGGACAACGGTGATGTGAAACAAGAAATCATCATCCGCTACAAACTTTAAAAGAAACAAAATGTGATACTTTCTATCAAGGAATGTAGTTTTTATTAAATTGCAAACCCAGCCCCACGGGTATTGGATAGAAACCCCCTAAAATGCCTGAGGACTGGTTTGTAAAACTCCAGTCCTTGGGCACGACATCACCCGGTGTTGTTTATTTCCAGCCGGGTTCTGCAAAGCAGAGACCTGTCTGTATTTCTGTGGGATTGAAGCGCAGCCTTACCGGCAGCCTCTGAGGCTGGGATGCCTCGCAGCCCGCATCTCCCCGGGGCGCAGGGACTCGCAGAGATGCGGGATCGTTCCTGGGCAGCGCCGGGAGCCCGGCAGGGGGAGATCGCTGCATTGCAACGGGGCGAGCAGCTCGCACACGGACACAGACACACACACGCGGACAGACACACGGACAGACACACGGACAGACACACAGCCGGGCCCCAGCGCCCGCACACACCCGGCCCAGCAGCGGCTGTCACCCCCCAAAGTCACCCCGGGGCCGCCGTTCGAGGCCGGGGCCGAGCTCAGCGCTGGGGCCGCGGGTGATGCTCAGTCCCCGGTGCTCCGCGGCCCCGGCACAGCCCCGAGCCCCCATCCCCTCCGCTCGCCCCCCGCTCACCTGCTCCGCTCCGCGCTACCTCCCGTGCGCCCGTTCCGGCCCCCGGCCCCGCCGCGCCTCCGCCGGCTGCTCCATCCCGGGCGCCGCCTCTGCCCCCTTCCTCCTCCTGCCGGCCCTCAGCGCCTGCCAAAGCATCGGGGGACTGCCGAGGCAGCGGCGGCCGCCAAAAGCATCCCCGCGGCGGGTCCTTGCCGCGCCGGGCCGGGCCGAGCCCCGCGGCCCCCGCGCCCCCCGTGCCCGGGCTATTGCATCACCGGGAGGGGCCGGGGCAGGGCCGGGCCCAGCGGAGCCATTGGCGGCGGCGGCGGCGGGGGCGGGACGGCCGCGGATCGCGGGGCTCGGCTCGGCTCGGCTCGCTCAGCGCCGTGCGGCAGCAGCGGCGGCCGCGGCCCCCCCAGCTCCGCGCCGCTCCGCGCTGCGCCCCCTCCCCTTCGGCCCCATGGCCACCAAAATCGACAAGGAGGCGTGCAGGGAGGCGTACAACCTCGTCAGGGACGATGCCACCGAGGTGAACTGGTAGGTGGCCCCCGGCATCCCCCCCCGGACGGGCAGCGGGGCGCTGGGATTCCCCGTGCTCTCTCCCCGCTGCCAAAAGCGTGACTTCTACAGACCTTGGCCCCTTCTCCTCTTCCTAAAGGATGGGGATTTTTACAGTCTATTCTTCCCCATCTCCTCCTTTCCCTTCCTTAAGACTGTGGCTGTTCATTGTATTCTTCGCCTTCCCTTCCCCCATTCCAAAGGGCGACTTTTAAATGTGTTATTCCCCTTTCCTTTCCCCTATCCGGAAAGGTGACTTTTAACTGTATTATTCATTCCCCTTGTCTTTTCCCTCCCCGAAGGGTGACGTTTAAGTACAATGGCTCTACAATCGTCCCTGGAGACCAAGGTGTAGACTATGAAACCTTTAAAAGGAAGTGCACAGGTAAGCTCCGTCTCCGCAGCTTTAGCCCCTCTCCGCCCTTCCTGCTGCCCGGGACGAGGGGGAAAGGATGGGAGGACTCTTGGGAAATTGGGATTAGTGCTGCTGATACCCCGTGCCCGCCCTGTCCTGCGGGATCGCCTCTCCAGCTCCACAGAGTGCAACTCCCTCAAGTCCATAGTCCAGCGCGTCCTTTGTCTCACCCTTAGACTTGAGGTCCTTTGAGCCCTTTCTCGCCTCTTTGCACAATCTTTCACTGCTTCTCGGTTATAAACCAGATAAAACGCGTGATAAGCAACGGCCGCCTTGTTTGGAAATGCAATTTCACAGCAAAACCGACTCAATTGTGGTTAGAAAGATGCGATCATACAGATCGTTGGGAATTCAATACTTATAAAATTCTTCTGAAAATCATAGCACTAAAGTAACTGCAGCTGGAAGGCTTGCTGGGGTTTTTTCAAGAGCACAAAACCTGAGCGGAGGGTGGTCATTGCAAGGCTGGGCTCGAACAATACAGCCCTGCAAACAATCGCAGATGTGGCGTTGCACAACCGCAACTGTTGCGGCTCCAGGTTTAAACGTGGCAGTCGATTGTTGAGCTGCCGGCTGTGGAACATTCAGGGGAGGAACAAAGCCTGGGGAAAATGAAAATACATCGAGGAGTGTTCAGTTTCTTCTGATCGTGACTTTTGATGAGTTTCACGAAAACGGGTTTTGATTTTGATCTCAGTTTTCCTCGTGTCTTGGCTGCTAGTTAACAATGTCACCAAGTGAGGTGAGATACGGAGGATTTTTTACTAATACTGGATTATAACAAAGTCTTTCTCGTTCAGTTACTGTACAGTCGAGTGCTGTGATTCACCTGTATTTTCAGAATTCTGTGTCTGAGCTGTGGAGGAGTTGTGTTGAGCAGTCTCTGCCCTCCCAAGATGGGGCAGTTCCTGGGGACACCTCAGTAAAGCACAGCAGAGCCTGTCCGTGGGGCTGGGCTTTGCTTTACTGAGTGAAGGGGAGAACTCCCAGGAGTGTGACTGAGGGCAGGACAGATCTGATCAATCACAGGAGAAAAGTGTATTTCAGTCCTTGGAAAGGAGCCATGAGATGAAGATCGTTTTGGCTGCTCTGCTGTGATGTTGGCAGTGGGGTCTCACGGAGATTAATGCAGCCACTTGTTTCCAGCTGTTCTTGAGAAGCTGCAGGGAAAATTCTCAGAACTAAGAAAGGTCCTGTTGTGGTTGGTGTCAGAGGAGCTGATCACTGCACTGCAGGAGCTCCTTCCCACTCAGCTCTCTTTAGTGGGCAACAGAAGGGAAAAGCAATTACCTGGAAACCAGGGAATCCCGGGGCTCAGCACTTTGGAAGTTCATGGCAGTGGTTAATTGTTTCCTTGGGAAGTCAATGACTTCAGGATCTGAGTGCCACATCCTCTGTCTCCTCTCCTGGCCATCATAACTGAGCATCTCCAGTGATCTCCAGACACCTGAGGCTTGCCGGGGAGCCTTCCCCATTTATTTTCTCTCCTTGTCTCCATGTCTTTCTTCTTGTCTAAGCTGATTTTTAATGTTTTGTCTGGATGGGAGCCCCTTAAGGACTTCCTCTCCTCCATTCTGTGGCAAAGGGAATCCTTTTCTGGGGTGGCTGAGCAGGCAGAGGGGCTTTGGCAGAGCACAGGCACGAGCTGGGCTGGGTAGGATGAGGATGACAACGAATGGAGGCACAAACTGCATTCTGGTGAACACATTTGTGTTCTTAACAGGGTTTATAAAGAGGGTTTATAAACAGAGTGTTCAAACCAAGCTGACCCCAAGACAGAAAAAAAGGAATTTTTCCATATTTTAGAAATAAGCTCAGTAAAGGAGGAGTTAAATCTGTGGGGTAGGCTGTGGTCTATTGTTAGCCTTTAATGGGGAGCTAAATCCCTTAGAGCTGCTCCATTGCTTCCTTTCCCTGTTCCTTCTTTCCCTTTCCCTTGGCATGCACCTGCTGAGGGCTGTTCCCTGGCAGAGCAAGGCCAAGAAGTTGTCCTCAAACCCACCTCTGGAGCACAGCTGGGTGAGGCTTAACAAAAAGGCAAATTGAGGTGCCTGGTCCTTGGCTGGGAGCTGAAAAGGATCTTCCTCCACCCACGAATTTTGGTGTTGCAGTTGGGGAAGGAAGAGATGCAAGTTTTGGAGCCTCCATCTGTGCAGCAAACCTTCACCTGGCCTGCTAGACATAGTCAGGAATCAAACCTTGTGCCAGCAGTGAAGTTGGAGATTTCCTTCCCATCTGGAAGAAAGTAGAAATGGAGTTGGTTGGAATATTTCTACTGAAACAAAGTCAGTAAAAAAGAGTAGCAAGGGATGGGGAAAGCTGTTAAATATTATTTCTTCTTGTTGCTACATCTCTTTCCTCCTGGTCTCTTTCATTTCCTTTTACATTTCACTGGAGGGGAGAAGAGCTGCTCTCAATGCAAACGGCTTCAGAAGATGAGATTAAAAATTTTTAAAACCTTGATATCAGAATAAACTTCCTTGGTTTGAATTCCTGTTGTGTGAGAAACACTGCCCTGAAAGCCACGAAGTGCTGCAGCTTCCTCTGCTGGAAGCTGAGCATCATTTGGTGGTTGGAGGTGAGAGCAGGAGCTGGGTTTGCAAATCTCAGCGTGCAAAGAGTCACCGTCAGAGCTCGCTCTGTTCCACTTTCTGTTCGGGTGCTGTTCTGAGCTGCGAACATCCGTGTCCTCCCTTTCTTTAAGAGCCATTCTTCTTAAGAGCACCTTGGTGCACATTGCTCTCCTGCCGGGCATTGGGCGGCAGCACGGGCGGGGTCACTGCTGATTCCCGTGGCTCTGGGGCCAGGGAGGGCTTCTGCACCACTTTGGGAGGTGTTTGCCTGTGGTGGATGTCCTGCCTTGTGCAGTGACGGAGGTCAGGGGGCTTGAAGGGGCTCTTGGTAACAGGGCTCTGTTTTTGCTTTTTTTCCCCCCTTATCCATAAGTCTTTCCATGCTCATCACTGACTCTGCAAATCTCCTCGGGGAACCAGCATGGCTGGGGACAAAGGGAAAGGAGAGAAACTGAAATTGCTTCTTTTAGAGGAAGTAGCAGTTCAGGGTGTCAGAAACCAGCTCTGCAAACTTCAGCGCCGCTCTGGGGCTGCTGGAGGAGCACACACAACAGAGGTGCTGAGCTGGGGCAGTGTCCTGAGCCAGGAGCTGCTGCTGTTCCTGCTGTGGGCTCATTCCTCCTCTGCTGCACTCTCAGATACACATCCCACATCAGACCTGCACCTTACAGATCCTGGCGTGGGGGCCTTTTCTTCCTTAGATCTTCCCTAAGCTTTGTGTAGGAACAGGAAGGTTTAACAAACAGCATCATTAAATGATCACATTTTTCCCATCCCTGTTTGGGGACAGCAATTGCCACTCTTAGAGGAAGGAAACATGGAAGGAAGAGCTTCCTCAGTGCCCTTTTGTTCAGGGTGCTGGGGTGATGCTGCAAACACAGCCTGAACCCTGGACTTCTGTGTGTCGTGCTGTGGCTGCCAAGGTCTGTTTGTCCCAAGAGAGCTCAAACACTGCCTGGGAGGCAGCAGACCCTGCTTTAGAGCCAGGCATTCATCTCCTCTGTCCTCCAAAGGCCAGCCCCTCTCCTCCAGCCCATCCCAAAGTAAAGCCAAGGAGGTTGGTTTAAGCCATCAGCACATCCTTGTATGATTTGGGGGTGGCTGCTGGGGGCTCTTCCTCTTGCAGTCCTAATGGCCAATGTCCTGTCTGTGCTGGCCTTGTCTGACCCAGATGTCTGGAGACCAAAGTCGAGGACATTCACTGTGTCAGGGTCATTAAACACCCACTGTGTCTTCTGGCTGAGGACTGTTTTGGTTGCTCTTAACAGCACAGATTACCTCTGCATTAAACAAGGGCTTAATTCAAGGCTTCTGATCCATTTTACCTCCCAGTTCCAGCTCTTGCCTCTGCAGATGGCCTGGCTCCAGAGGAAGCATTAATTTGGTGGTTAGTACTACATGCCATCAGTACACTTTGAAAAAAAGCAGCTGAGCTGGTGCATTTGAAGCCAGAAAGAGATAAGAGTTGAAGGTTATTGTATGGAAGGATGTGACACCTCTTAGGACTTTTTTTTTTCTCATATGTTTTTAATTTCGAAGTCTTACAGCTGGGCTGGTGATGCTGTTGCTGAGAAGAGTGGAATGAGGTACAACCGAAATGACATCCTGTGGAACTTTTGTGTGTGTGTATTGTACCTGACTGCCCTGGACATTGCCTCAGTGTCTGTATTATGAAGCAGCAGAGCATCACATTAGCTCTGCTTGTGGTTTAATTTAATTTTTTTTAGTGCGTATTCTGCCATTAGGCAATGGAGTGGTCAGAAGACTGTACTTTCCATCCCCCCCATGCCATATGTGAACAGCTGTTTTCAATGCATCCCTGACAAATGAAATAATGAGCCTTTTATTTGGAAAGCCCCAGTCCAGATAAATAATTGCAATGACAGCATGAAATGGGATAGTTATTCATGTGTCTGAAAAGATCAGCCTAAAACCACACTGGGCATTCAGCAGCAGGAAGAACAGAAAATCTTTGGTCTGAAATAAATACCCTATAAAATCATTTGGGGTTGACATAAAACATTAGAAAATAGAAATAGAATTGGCTCCTAATAAAAATACAAGTTTTTTGGGCTCTAGATCAATTGTCCCAGAAAGCCTGGGCTGCACATTATAAATGCAGGAGCTGTGAGTTGAGAGATCACCAAGGTTACATTGGCACCTGAGGTTGTAGGAAAGATTTGTAAAAACACACGAGGACATATAATGAGATAGGTGCTTATCTGCATTTGGCTGCATCTTAAGTTGCTAAAATGGGCCTTGTAAATCAGTCTCCTACTGCTTTTGTTTTTCCTCTTCGGGGCGTTCATCTCTCCTGCTTTCCCTTGCTGGCTATTTAAAGGAAGACCTGGGGCCATGGGTGGCTTATGGAATTTGTCACCCCTGCCCCTCTGCCCTCCCTGCTGGTGTGGACGTGCTCTTGGTAGGGTCACAGCATCTCCTGGCTGTCAGCTGGAGCCCAGGCTTAGCCTGGCCCTGCCTGTGGACAGCCTGTGGGTTTAGGGAATATTCTCACTGATTTTTGTGGGAGTACCTCATCAGGTCAAGGCCTGCAGTGATGGTAACTCTTTGGTTTTGTGATGTTTAATTAAAGTGTTGTGGCTGTGGGTCTGCCTTTGCCATCCCGTGGGGGGCATAGGAACAGGGAAAGAAGAGCTTTGTCCCTTTTGCCTGCCCTTTATTTTGGGGCCTGCCTGGCCCTTCTGGCCAACGCCACCATTCCTTCCTTCAGGGAAGAGCTGGGTCCCCTTTGGCTCCCACTCTGCCCTCAGCATCTGCCCAGGTGGGGAGAGAAACCATGACTGTCACTGGGCTAGCAGCAACCCCCTGGTGGCTTCACTGGACCAGAGAAGCCACTGTGGGGTCATTTTTCCCAAACACTTGTGTCCCTGCACTCACATCAGCCACCCTGGGTCACCTGGAGGAGGTTTGGTGGCCCAGCAAAGCCCTGTGGTGGCCCTGGGGTCAGGCACAATCATCAGGAGATGATTTAATGAACACATTGGGATGGAGCAAGGCAGCCCTGCATGAGATCTGTGGGCTTAGTGCAGGGTTTAAGAGGAAAAACCAGTGTAGGAAGAGGTAGGGAGCGTTTCTGTCTGCACTTGTAGCCACGTGACCACGGGGCTGACTGAAGAGGTGGAAAATTGACAAATTAATCTAAAATTAATCCAATTGAAACAAACAAATTAAATCTTCATGGAACCTGTCATGCGCTGGAGTAATTCATGTTGGATAGAAGACAAAAGCAGGTCAGTCCATCACCTGCCTGGCTGCCTGTGACCTTGGTTCAGCAGTGTTTTTATCGTGGAACATCTCTGGCTTGGCCATTCAGAGCCCTCAGCCTGAGCACCGTGAGGGTTTTTCACAGTGTATTTCTTTCCTGCAGCTATTATCTTTTACTGATGACTCACTGCATTTTAATCGGATGGGGAAATTTTCAGTACAGCTGAACCAAAGCACTTGAGTGGATGTAGGAAAAGGGAAGGATACCATGAAGGAAATCTCTGTAGTTTGGCATCAAGCTTTGTTGACAGCCAAGGGCAAATTAATCAAAATACTTGGAAAATCCTGCCTTAGTGATAAAAGAAGAGTTTGGAGAGCAATACCAAGTGATGCTCATTAAGGCATTCATTGCCCTGCTCATTGTTTGTCCAGCCATTGTGAAAGGAGTCGTATTAATTGAATTAACATTGTTAATTTCTGCTGTCTGGATCTTGTGCGATCTCAAATAAAGCTGCCATTTCCGTTGTCCCCAGATCAGTTATTCCCTTTTATCTGCCCTGAAATTCCTGTCTCCTTGGCTGGGAAGGGGGTGGCACAGCACTGGGCAGGATTTCCTCTGCCAGAGGAAATCTATGCCGATTTGTTCTGCTCCCTTCACTCCTAAAATTCCTAAAACTACCCTGAGTGATTTTGTGTGTGAAGGGGGTGGTGGATGTTAATGCCTTGAGATTTCTCCGGGAATTGGCACTGATGGCACTGATGACTTCCAGCGTGGGGAGTTGATCTGGCAGGGCAGCACTGAGTAACTGTGAAAGAGGAAAGCTGGCAGCAGGAAAGAACTCGCGTTTTGATCCCCTTATCACTCCGAACACGCCTCACACTAATTGTGAAACTCAGCCACTTCTGCTCGGGGATTTTGACCTGCACTTGGAGAGGCTTAGACCCAGGCTGAGCTAGCGCTAAAAACCTCTCCATCCGTCCCTGATGCCCTTTTAGGAACAGAGACAAGTTAATTGCTCAGGGCTCCAGTTCACATCCCCTCTCGGCTTTGTGTGCAGCGCCATTCACACGTGGCACAGCGAGCTAAGGCATCACATTTGTGCTAAATATCCTGGGCTGAAAGCTGGGGCAGCCGAGGAGCCTGCTCTGCCTCCAGTAGGGATATAACCTCCATGGGGAGACAGGATGAGACAGGACCCAGCTGAAGTGTCACCCCTTCAAGCCCCCACAAGTGAAGCAGCCCCAGGAAAATCTGCCCAAGAGGTGACTCAGAGCCCCAGGCCAACCTCAGGTGCTCATTAAACTTACCTGGACTGAACAGGGTGAAGTAAGAGTTGTTCATGCTCGGGTGATCTCATGGATAAAAGCTGGAATTGCTGGGTTTGGCTCTTTAGTGTCACGGAGCTGCTCTCAACCAGGATGCACAAGCACTGAAAGTTCTGCTGAGCAGCAAATCCTGCTGCTGCCAGTGAGCTGTGGGTTAATGTAAGGTGGAAGTTATTCTGACAGATAAATTCATAGAATCCCAGAATGGCTTGTGCTAGAAAGGGCCTTAAAGATCATCTCATTCCAACCCCATCATAAGCAGGGACACCTTCCACTATCCCAGGTTGCTCCAAGCCCCATCTAACCTGGCCTTGAACACTTCCAGGCATGGAGCATCCCTGGAACTTCCTCTCTGTGCTGCTATGAAAAAGCAATGTTTTTTCACATTTGTGCTATTTTTTCCAGTATCTTTATTATAAATAAAGATATATATATATACATACATATATATATATATATATATATATATATATATATATATACTCCAGTGTTCAGGCTCTGTGACAGCCGTTGGTAAAAAGGGCAGGGATGAAACCCCCACAGGCTCAAGGTGGGGGCTCCATGGGAAGGGCAGTGACAGCTCTGCAGTGCAGGAGGTCCCAGCACCCCATGCCATTAAAGGGCCTTCCAGGACTGTTCCCAGAGGAGCCATAGGACAATCCTGGGCAGAGCATGGCCTCCTTTGCTGGCAGAGCTGGGGGAGCAAGGCTTGCTCCTGGATCTGTTCACTGTAACTTCAGGGATTTACTGTCTCACCTCACTTTGGGTATTTCCTGGCTGTCGCTTCATTTATGGTTCTAATCAATCTTGGGAAGAGGATTTACTGTCAGAACCAGGAGTCTCCACGTGTGTTTCTTACTGAGAGAGAAGTTTTGTTTGCCTGCATTGTTGATCCACGACTCTTTCTCTCCTTCCAAAGATCCATCTGGATTTTCCCCCTGAATATGATCTTTCTCTTTGTTTCTATTTTGAATTCTTCAGAGGAGTTTGTTTTGAACACTGTGCTGGTTCACACAACCTCTACATCCATTTTCCAATTTGCCCAGTATTACTCAGTCAGTGACAACAAAATTAAAAAGAACAGAGAGAACAAAACAGGGAGAGCAGAGGTGGATTTTTTTCAGACTTAAAAAAGTCTCTTCTTTTATCAAGAGAACTTTGTCCACACTTTGCCAAACCAAAGTGTTAAAGAAGCTCTGAGATATGTCAGCTTGCAGTGAACATCCTAAATTTTTTCTTTTTTTAACATTGATTTCTAGTAGCTTATTTTCTGGGGATGGGAGCAATTTAGAGCTGCTTCTCCCCTGTCTCCAGAACTCTTGGGGCTGTCCTGGCTGCTCATGGGGCATGCTGGGGATGTTGGCAGTCACTCCTACACCTGGAGCCTACATTTTCACCTGGTAATTAGTCAGCCCAGCAAATCCCTCTAAGGCACGTTGAACTGGTCACAACAAGTGTGCCAGGATTACCAGGAGTCTCCTCAAACAGCAGCTTTGTTCTTCTGCTTTGAGTCATCTCCTTTAAAAGGCCTCGAGTGACCTCTGAGAGATGAAGAAGCCATGATGGGGAATATTCCACAATTGCACAAGTGTCCATCTGCTCTGCTTTGTGCCACTCCTAGTGGAGCCTGGGGAGGCAGGGGGATGGTGCTCCTGATCAGGGAGGCTCCAGCATCCATCCCTTGGAGCCTAGGGATGCAGGGAGATGGTGCTCCTGGTGAGGAAGGCTCCAGCATTCCTTGGAGCCTGGGGAGGCAGGGGGATGGTGCTCCTGATCAGGAAGGCTCCAGCATCCATCCCTTGGAGCCTAGGGATGCAGGGGGATGGTGCTCCTGATCAGGAAGGCTCCCAGCTGCCTGGCTCCATGAGTCACCAGGAGATGGAGGAAGGAGCTCTTTGAGATAAGAGTCTGCAAGGTTGTCACACATATGGCCAGGCTAAATTAGTCTGGGGTGATGTCTCACAAGCCAGCGGTGAGACAAAGATCAGCACAGGACTTTTTCCTCCAGAGCTTTGGAAGGTGTAGAAAAACACACCTGGGCGAGTAATTGCAGATTTTTATTTTCCTCCTTCTTCTCCTCTCCTTCTTCATTCTACAAGTGAGCTAGAAATGGATGGAAGGAGGGAGAAGGATCAGATTTTCACAATGGCCAGTTTCTAGTAATGGTATAAAATGTGACCCTAATCCTGCTGTTCTGTAAGAGACACCAAGATATCACTTTCTTCCCTTCGTCACCAGACCTGCAGATGAACCATTTGGCTGAATGTGTAATTGGGGTTAGCTCTGTGCTCTGGACCTGCCTGCTGACTGTATTTTAGCCATTTCCACTGTGTTGTGGGGTGTCCAGCACTGCCAGTTTCCTCCCAGTAACTCAGAGAACCCAGAAGAAGCAGAGCTAACATGGGCAGAGCACACTTTGCAAGCACAGGGCGAATGAGCAGAGCCCCTGTACTGCCCCCTGATTCCCAAATGCTTGCATTGAAATATGGAATCAGTGCCTTGCCTTGGTGTTTGAGAGCAACAGGCTCCCCCTGGGAAAGGGGAAGGCAGGGATGTTCCTGGGTTAATCAGTTTGTCCCTTTTTTGCCCCCGCAGATGATGTGCGACTGTTCGGCTTTGTCCGATTCACCACCGGCGATGCCATGAGCAAGAGAGTCAAGTTTGCCCTCATCACCTGGATTGGAGAGGATGTCAGTGGCCTGCAGAGAGCCAAAACTGGGACTGACAAGACTCTGGTCAAGGAAGTAGTACAGGTAACCTCTTCATTATGCTCCTAACCACCAGCTCCCCTTGCTGTTTTCTGTATGAACACCAGCAGGAGGGAGAGAGAGGGAAGGATTGGCTCAAACTCCAACTTAGGAGTTAATCCTCTAGAAAAGAAGACAATTTCCTATTGCCTGTCTTCCTCCTAGGAAGGCTTAACATCTGCCCTTTGAGCACTCAGGCATAAAAAAGCACCTTTTGAGCTTAAGGCTGCTTTTATTTCATGAGGAGGGAATTCATGAACTCCCCTCCTTGTCACCACTGAGATGTCTCGTGTCCCCTTCCACAACATGGAAATAATTCAATATTGAATGATCGTGAGCAGTATTAAGTTAAGCAGGTAAAATCAAACAGGAAAACCCACACCCTTGTTTAAACTTCTCCGGAGGCCTTTTGTCTTTGCACAGTGAATTTGTGGAGCTAATCACCCCAAGTCTGAAGTCCCTATTGCACCAATTAACTAACCCTTAATAGCTAACTAGATGTGAGCAGGCTTTGTTTGGCCTTGGGCGTAGCAGGGGAAAGAGAAATGTGCTCAGTCCAAGTGAGAACAAACAACAGCCAAGGAGAGAAGTGACTCGAGGGAGGCTGCACAGAAGCACAGCTGAAACCTGGCTGTGATGGAGAGGATGCTGATGTTTGGCATGTTTCTCCTGGAGAAGTATTTAAAGCAAGATTAGCTCTTCCAACAAAACATAGAAGCAGCTCACCAGAGCCTGAGAACTGGTTTTGTTTATGCTCTGATGATTAAATTAATCCCCCTCAATAACTGAGCTGTTGCCTGTGTAAAGAAATCTCCCAACAGGACACTGTGAAGGGTGAGAATGAAGCCCCCTCAACTCTTAGGTAGTTTATATGACACAGAAGATTACCTTTAGATAAGATGAATGAAGAAGATAATACATTCCTGTCCTTTCAGAAGATAAACTCCAGTGCCAAATGTTTCAGAATGACAACGACTCAGAGGAGTCTGTTCTCCAAGGAAACTTCCAGAATGACACCTGAGAGATAGGAAAGCAAGTTTCTGCTCAGGGGAAGCAGCTGAGACTGCGTAATTGTAGCTGAAGACCAAATTATAGAGTGCTAAAGAATGACTCTTATATGAGTCACTAAGCCCAAGATTTTCTTTAAAATCTGTTTAGACAATGTAGTCTTGTTGAGTTGAATAGCATTCCTGAGCACTGTGCTCAGATCTGTCCCTAGGTCTGTTACATATAATTTGCAATTTCACTTGCTTCATCTTTGATTAGTAGTCTGTACAAGTTAATAATCTGGTGGAGCATTTACCATTCTTGGCTGTTACTTAAAAGCTTTCATATTCCAATTAGTCTGCACTAAAATACAAAAACAATACAACTGCTGCTGCTTGGTACACTTTTACTGAGCAACCTTGCCTACAAACCCCTGCAAAAGCATTTCTGAATGTCTCAGCAATGGTGATCTTCTGTCCAGAAGAAATTATCTTGACAAGTATTTTGAATAGTTCTTGATATGCAACTGAATCCCTCTGAGTGGAGTGAGATAAAAGCAGAATTATTTTCTTCTTCTTGTGCCTGTGACCTTGCAGATAATCTGTTGAAATAAACAAGGACAAGAAAGTCCAACTGAAATTTAATGGAGGGAATTTATCCCAGAGCTATTTCACTCTCAGTAGCTCCCTTGACCTTCATGTACCTTCTCAATATTCCTTTTTTTTAGAGAGATTATATGAGATGTGTGTTATACATAAAAAATACACTTTTTTTTTTTTTTCTGTAATGATAAACTACAAATCTGAGTCAGTGTTGGCTTATCATTTGGAATAAGTGGGAGTTTTTTGGTCTCCAAACCCTAAGCAGGATGTAGGTGTAGTTGGGCTCTGTGCAGGGCCCACAGGTGCCCTCAGCCCGTGGAAGGGTGGCACAAGGAGGATTTTGTACAGCTTTGATCTACACAAGGGACAGGCTGGGATTGCAGAAGAGCAGCTCTTCACTCTGAGAAGCTCTCAGTAAAACCTGAAGGGCTCTAACAGTCTTGTTCTATTTGCCAAAGCAACTGTGGGTCTTCCTTTAAGACCAAAGCGTGAGGGGATTCCTGCTTTGTATCCTGTACTGATGAGCTGGGGCTGAGCTCTGCTCAGAGCTGAACAAACACCAATAAATGCTGCTGTTCCTGACAAAGTGAAAGCCAGTCAGCTCAGGCACCTCCTGCCAGCACAACCCAGCCCTGGGATAAAGAGGATCCCACACTGGGATCGTTAAGGGGCTCACAGAAGCACCAGCTATAAGGAAAACACAGGGGACATTAACTGGTGAGGAGTAGATCATGGGCTGTGAACAAAGGGATGAACTATTACAAAGCAGAGAGAGGAACTGGGCTGCCCTGGCTTTTGTGTTCCTCCCTTGGGAGGGGGAGCAGGTGCTGTGAAATCCCTGGGGAGGTGGCTGGGGGAGCAGTGCTGATAGTGAGTGCAGGAGGTTGCCAGAAAACCTCTCAGGAAGAAAGAACAATTGATTTTTAGCTGTAATAACTGTAAAATGACAGGGATGGATCTCATCTGCTACAAATAGCTGTAGTTCTTCTGATCTGTGCTAGATGAGAGCCAGGTCTTCTGCCTCTACTTGGGCTTAGCTTATTACCTCTTTAATGTTGTTAAAAATGGGGTTTGAGTTTATTGTATTTCTTTTGGATTGTAGAAAAATCCACTTAAGGAACTATCAGGAGCTTTTACTTTTTTTCCCACAGCCATTTATTTTTCCATCCTTTCCTCCTTAAGTCAGCTGGAAATCTTGGCTCAAGCCTGCAGCCTGGTCCAAGCAGTCCAGCTGGGAGCAGATTAGAAGTAAGGCCAGGATGGGGAACAAGTGTTTATCTGTATCTTCTTAGGGTCTAGCTAAGCCCTACTGTGTGAGACTGCTGTGCAAATGGAGACAGGGAATAGGGGGGATGCACAGCTCCATCTTTTATCCACTGGGCTTCTCTCCATGTCAAGGACAGATCTCATGGGGGAAGGAGTGTCACAACATTTTCCATTGCAAGCTGTTGCTTAAGATGTTTTGGGAGATCATTTCTGGGGTGGAGTCTAAACCTACTCCTGAAACAATCCAAACAACTGGGAGCTTTATGGAACAGTGACTTCTGCAAGGCTGCACCTGTTTGGCAGCAGCAGCAAAGGGACTGCCCAATCTTTGCCAGTTTGTCTGATTTTCCATGGATTTTGCCTCTTCTCTGTTTTCATCAGCACTCCTTCCCCCACAAAGTCATGTGCTCTGTTATTTCCCTAATTCATATTCAGGGTAAAACAGCTCTGTTTCTGTGAGCAAATATTCCAGGCATTTTATTCATCATTATTTTTGGTGAGGAATTCATCTGGCTGTCGTGATGTCAACAGCTCTACTGAGTTCCTGCTTTGCAGCTCATGCCCAGATTCTTTTTTTTTTTGCTCACCTTTCCTTGTGAATTCCTCAGTGCACTGGTGATGGTGTTCCATGAGGGAGCACCCACTGATGGGGTCCCTGTCCCTGATCTTGGGAGCACACAGAATTCCCCGTATGTGCTTTGGTTTTCTCATCTCAGTACGGAGTCCTGAGGATTAAATAGCTAAATTAAACCAGAAGGTTTAATAGGTTTGTTAGAGACAGTCAGGAAATCAAACTCACAGGGAACAGCTATGTCACAGTGGCTTTGAGAGTTACTCATGAGGGTGAGTGAGATCCTGCTGGGAAGGCAAAATAAATTCTCCTTTTTTTGACTGTTTTTCCTGTTCTGGTTTACTGTAATGACCATACCAAATGGATATGGATTTACAAGGACCCTAGTTCAGAATCAGCAGCTTCTCATCGCCCTGTGTCTGACACACAGACTTGTGACTCTTCAGTGGGATGAAGCGCAGACAGGGAGAATTTGCAGAGCAGCTGAAATGCAGCTCTCAGTGCTGAGACAAGTGTTTGCCAGAGGTTTGGACCAGCTTCTCTCAGTGCCTGGAACTGGTCCATGTAGAATTGGCAGGGAGTGGATTTGAAGAGAGGGTTTTTGCTGAGCTGGGAGTCTGACAGCTGAGTGCAGGAGCAGGTTTGCTGTAGGCCTGGGACTCAGACCATGCTGGAACAGAAACCTGGGAGATGTCATCTCCTCTGTACTGCATCTGCACTGAGGATGAGGTGACCAGTGCATGGGAGTGGTGACATTAAGCTCAGTAGAACTGAGGATTCTGAACATCAGCAGAAGCTGCTCCAAGCCCCAGTAAAAATAAAATAAATAGAAAATGGCAAGAAGCTGCTCAGCTACCTGGCACCATCTGTAGCTGCTGAAAACCCAAGTGTCTGTAGACTATACAAGGGTTTTACTCCTGGCTTCAGGCTTCCCAAGCTGGGATTTAAAAGGGGCCTCTGCAGACCTAGTCTGGTATAATATCTGCACCACATGGATTTTCCCTTCGGCAATTTAGGGAAATTTTATGGCCCATATGCTAAACATTCAGGGCTTGGAAGAGGAAGAAAATCTACTCCACCCTTCTCCCCACCCGCCCCCCCCTTTAAATTGGCTGGAAGAGAAGGATTGATCTTTCTGCACAAATTTCATGCTTCCCAGGGAGGGATGCAGGCTCCTGCTTTGCTCCTGCATGGTTGGAGCCCTTTCAGTCTGGACCTGCTGTGAAGGTTGACAGAGGGGATGAGATTCCAAAATTGGGACCCTTTGCTGCTCAGGCACAAAGAGGAGCTGGTGCCAGAGAGGTGCATTGGAGTGAACCTCGGTATTTCTGTGTCCTGTTCACTGATCTGAGAGGCAAAGCAAAGAGACTGTGGTCACTGTTGTGTTGTGAGAGTGATAAAGATAAATGGCATCATTGTTTTTGTTATCTGGAGGCTGCTGGTGGCCGGGGTGAAGACAAAGGCTGGAATTCACTGGCAGGGCTTGCTGTGGTTGTAGATATCCTGGGGTTGGGGGGAGGAGAAGGGAAAAGGAAGTGGGGGATGTAAGATGAAGACACATGTCAGCAAATCAAGGGCCCAAGCATCAGAGTTTTGCACTGTGCCTTAGGATTTGCACCCTGGACCCCAGAGAGCTCAGACAGTAAATTCAGAGTGATGAGGGAGGCTGTGGCTGGAGAGGGTCCAGCAGCATGTTAAAATCAGAAATTCCAGGCACCAAACTCACCAAAAGCATCTCCCCTCCTTGGGGCCAGGCTTGAGGAGACACCGTGGTGGGTAAGAGCCGGTGTGAGGAGCCGAGGAGGACCCTGAGAGCATGGAATGAAGCAGAGTTATTAATGGCAGTGACCCAGATTGCACTCTGAGGGTACAAAGCTGGCACAAGAAGTGGCCAAGTCAGCTAAGAGGATATTTAAGAGTGGCTGGGAGCAGAACCCATCTGGCCACTGCTAGGGGGATGCTGTTCATTCCTTGCAAGGTGTCTTGGTGGTGCTGGTGTGAAATCGTGGCTGATGCCACAGATCATCAGCCAGGAGTTATCTGGATGAGTGTCTAGTTGAGAAGGCATCTGAATAATTCTATTTATTTTGTGGCACATGTAATTAATTCTCCTCTGTTCGGGCATGAGTGCACTTGGAGTTTTAATTTCAGAATCAGCTGGATTCTGCAGAGTGGGCATTGAAGAAAATCCTCCCCACATTTAGAAAATACATTTTTCAAGGAACATCTCTCAGAAATGGACCTGCCTCAGTTCTCACTAAAGCAGGGAAAAGACTTGCCCTGAAATCAGATAGTCCTGGATAATCTGCTTCCCAAGGGGAGGAGAATTTGTTAAAACTGGTACCATAGAAAACGAATTGAAAAGGCTCAGCTCAAAATTCACATGGGTAGCACACCTCTGTGAGCATCAAATAGCTGAAAATCCTGGGGTTGGTCTTAGCAAGAGCTGAGCTTTGCATAGATCTCACCCTGGAGACCTGGAAGTAGGTCACTCATGAGCATAAATTAAAAAAAAAAAAATTAAAAAAATTGTTTTTCTCCCAAAAGCAAAGTCTTTCCCATTTGCCCTGGACTCTGCCAAGCCGTGGATGAGTGCCTGTGCTGTCCACATGGCCAGAAGCCCCGAGCAGTGCGGGCAGTGGAGCAGGGCTGTCATTGCTGAGCGCTTTGTGTGCTGCCCATCAGCCGGAGCAGAGCACAGGAGCTCCCGGAGCTCTCGCAGCTCCCTCCCCAGCCCGGCAGCTCTCGGCAGCGAGGATTTCCTCCAGTGTGAAACACGATCAGCCGCAGCCCGGGGGAGGAGGGAGCTGTTTTCCTCTCCCTTCCATTTCTCCCAGCGCATGAAAGAGGTGCTGAGGCTCTTTCAAGCCGCATCCTCCTCCACCCCCTCCTTTACCCGGCTCTAATCCCAAACTGAGACCCTGGAGACGCTGCCAAATAAAGAGCTCTCCCATGGCTCAGAGGCTGAAATCAATTAGAACCCCCCGTTCCCGTTGTGCCAGGGCTGTTTCCATGCCAGGGAGACCCACACAAGATGCCTGCTGCTCTCCCAAAGTGCTGCCTCCTCCTCCCATCACCTTTTGGGGAACTCACTGCCCAGAGACTCGGGCACTGCACATTTCCTGAGATGTCACAGTGAAGGTGTTGGGATTTTAAATTTATTTTTGGTGGAGGGCAATGGATGCTTGTGTTTGTCATGCTGGCTAAAGCTCTGCAGGGTGGGGGAAGGGAGACTCATGCAGTGTTCTCAGTTGTGGTTAGGAAGGGGAGGAAAATGCTAAAGCAAGCAGCAAAGAGCCTGTTTGCTGAAATGGCTGTGCACACACATGGATGCCATGCCAGCCCTGCTGTGAGGCAGGAAGGACAGCCCCCACCAGGGGAAAAAAACCCCGAGCTGCCACTGCTCTGACAAGAGCCCTAAAGGCACCCTGGGATCCCATTCTGCCCCCAGAATGGATTTCTGTGTTCACAGCCTCACATCCCAGCACTCTGCCCAGGGCTTGCCCAGCTCCCAGGAGCAGCAGAGAGCTCTCAAGCAGGGTATGCAGCTCAGACACTCAGGGAAGCTGGATAACCCATCTTCGTTCAGCTACTTAGAAAATATCCCCCTTTTTTAACAGGCTTTTTCTTTATCTCTTGCAGAACTTTGCCAAAGAATTTGTGATCAGTGACCACAAAGAGCTGGACGAGGATTACATCAAGAACGAGCTGAAGAAAGCAGGGGGGGCTAATTATGATGCACAGACTGAGTAAAGGCAGGAACCTCCTGGCACCATCACCTGGATCTCAAAGGGAGGGCAAAGGCACAACAAACACACCTGAGAGATGAGGCAACTGAACTCCCCAGCATTCTGTGGCTGAACCTAAGAACTCCCTTTTTTGCATACAGCGGACTTTTATTTTCCATTCTCTCTCATGAAACATTCCTCTCTGGGGCTCTGTTTTTCTTGTTTTTCTTTTTTCCCCCCTTTTTTTTACTCATGACTCTGTCCGTGTTCTCGCACCTGTGGAATTTAGGTTTGGCTCTGCTTTGGTTCTATTCAGCCCTGTGTTTGTAGAGGCTTGCCACTGTGTCCTTCTTCATGTCTGTGTGTTTTACTTGGGCTCAACCTGGTCTCTGAGGGAAGAAGGTTTTGGGGGAGTTCTGAACATTGATTACTTTAATTTTTGAAAAATTTGTTCTGACTGATATTCTTAGGCATAACATTATTTGCTGTTCTAGGCTCAGACCAGCTTGAGATGACTTCCCTCAAACTTTGATTAAATCATCTGAGCAGAAATGTCCAGCTGAGATGTTATCTAACAGCTTAAACAACAAAGCCAACAAACAAACAAACAAATCTTTGACTCCTGATAAATGGGAATAAATTTGCCTTAAATGTTGCTTGACAGTTGCTATGCTCTGTGCTGCATCTCTGTCCCTCCCTCTTAAAAATAAGATCCGCCACAATCCTAAAGTGGGTTTTGTTGCTTTTTGGAGGTATCACAGCACAGTAAACTGAGGGGCTTAGAAATGTCTGGACACTTGGTCACTATTTTGTGTACGTTGGTCTGTGGGTTTGTATCTGACTTTCCTAATGCTGGGGCTCAGGAGGTGAAATGCATCGATTTCCTTTTTCAATGATGTCTGAAAAAAACCAGCAGCCGCTGAATCCTTCCCTGCCCATGTCCCCCCTGGTTATTTTGCAGTCAAACACAACATCTTCAGTTCTGTGGAGCCTTTGGCAGTGACCATCCATGGAGCAGGGCAGCTCCATCCCAGATGGGGTTAAATATTCAACAGCAGAGGCCCAGAAAGAACCTGGGCTCAGTTTGGTACCAAACTGTTTGTTTGTGGGGGCTTCTTTGTATGGCTTTTTATTTTTTTTCCCCATCAAAGGTAACTGTCCCCAGAATTACATGTTGGGAGAGACTGTGGGGCTTGGGAGTCAGCGCTCTAAATCCATTACAGAAATAAATGTTTTTCAAGAACACTTCTCAGCGACTCTGTTGTTCTTTTACCTTCCCTGCAACAAGCCAATATTTAGGAGGTTTCTTAATCTTTGGTGTAAAGCTTTGAGCTCCTGCAATCTTGGGGCTATCAGGAGAATTAAACACTGGCTAGGATGTAAAATGATCCCAGTGCCTGCAGCCCTTGTCTGCTCATCTCTGCTCTGAGAGGCAGAGGTGACCACAGAGCACCTGACACACTTTCTGTTCAGCAGCTCTACATCTCCATTGCCAAAACACCATGTGGGAATTGTAATTAGGTCAAAGAGAGATTCACGGCCATGGAAAATGAATGTAGAGAGGTCAGGAACAGATTTGGGAACAAGAACAACACTTTCAGACAAGTTTTGCCGCTTCCTGCACAGGGTTACATGGGGCATTACAATTCTGGACAGGACTTCCTAAACCTTGCACTGAAAGAAGGGAAATGGTTGTTTTTTTACAGGACTGACAGCAGAGACAGGCACAACTAAAGGGAAGGAGCTTTGCAGAGAGCGTGTGATGCTCTGAGGCTTTGCCTTACTGGTTCAGTGATCATGATAAACTTTAATTTGATGCCCTGTGGCACAAATCTCAGCCTGGTTTTAAAGTCTGGCAGCACTATCACAAGAAATACATCGGCACCAGCTGTGGTGAGGGCTCAAGAAGGAGCTCAGCAGAGGCAAATCAGCTTTCTCAGCCTTCAAAGGGATCTCAGCAAGACAAATGGAGTGCTGGTGTAGCCTTTGGCAAGCTGGGTCCAGGGATGGAGGAAGTGGAGGCATCACCCTGGCTCTGGTTGCTTTGCTATCCTTAATTCAGTCTTTGGAACATGAAAAATCTCATATTTCCTCTTTGAATCACCTTTGTGGTCCACAGGCACACGGACTCTCACACTGACCACAGGAATATCAAGTTTGCAAGCACTAGTGCAGCACTGCATGAGCAATACATGAGAAATATGAGAAGGAATTAGTGATTTGTGATATGAGGATAAATCCTCCTGGTGGGAAAAAAAAAAAAAAAAAAAAAAAAAAAAAAGTAGCTTAATGAATGAAAGTAATTACAAAGTATCAGTGGGGCTGGGTTTTTTCCAAGCTCAATTTCATCTTTTAGGGATAGAACCCTGCTGAAGTTATGAAGAACTTTGTGGGGAAAAGCTGCGATGAGATGCATGGGTGCATTGCTCCTCTGCTTCTGGCCTCACTTGTCAGTGCTGAAAACCCACCAGGGAGTTCTTGTTTGTACAGTTCTGTCCCTCTGACAACTCTGCAACAGCCAAGTTAATCAAATCCCTGCTTGTCAAAGCCTCAGTCAAACAGAAGATTATCTTGGTCACAAAGAATGTCCTGGAAACACACCCAGCCCAAGCGGATGAATGCACATCCCTGGGAGTGTTTGGAGCAAAAAGTGTTTCCAGAATTAAATGTTTCATTCTCTCTGTGCTTCTCAGTCCTGAGGAGTAATCTGAATTAGCCATTAAATGGTTTTGTTTCTAGAATGTTGGTTATACTTCAGTTTTAGGAACAGTTTTCACTTCCCTCAGGAGAGTGACTTTACTGGGGTTATGTCAAACCCTTACATTGGTGGTGGGAGCAGCTCAGCTGGTCCAGGGGCTGCACAGACCTGGCATAACTCACAATCTGTTCTGCAGCCCAGAACCCATCCCTGGAGTCTGCTCCTGCTTGGCTGGAAAAGCATTTATCCCACAGTGTTTGCAGGCATTCTCCTTCTGTGCTGACAATTAATAATGCAAGAGACAATTGGCAAAAATAGAGCAGCACAAAGACTGGGACATGAAGAGCAAAAGCTTGAGATCAATTATTTGGGGTGCATTTGGGATCTCACACTTGGCACACCACAAGAGCACAAAATAAATTGGGATTTGTGTCTCTTCTCAGACCTTAGAGGAGCTGAGTGTCTTTGAGTGGCTGCTCTGATCAGATCCATCAGGGACTCTGCTGGGGGTTGTATTTTCACCCAGAGTGGTGCAGACAAAGAAGGAATTGGTAATGCCTATTTTTGCTGGAACACTGCTCATCGGGAGTTCCCAGAGTGTTTCAGGAAGACAGGATCATTAAAGCTGGAAAAGACTTCCAGGATCATCCAATCCAACCTTTGGCCCAACATCACCATGTTGCCTAAACCAGAGCCCTGGGTGCCATCTTCAGTTGTTTACTGGACAATCCCAGGGATGGTGACTCCACTCCTTCCAATGCCTGATGATCCTTTCAGTGATGAAATTCCTCCTGAAAATTGTATTTTTACTTTTTGATAGAAACCAGACTGCACTAATGTTCCTCCTGGAGCACAATATCCTTGTTCAGAAGGGCCTTTCCCATGGAACTGGAGCAGGGATAGCAACCTGTGTGTTTCAGGGCCCCACAGCCTGGGAATTCGGGCTCTGGCTGTGTGCACTCCTCTCCTTATCACAGCAGTAATGGGATTGATGCTAGCCACCATATGAGGCAGACATTCCCTTTTTTTAATTTTTAAGGCATTTTTTATAGAGTCAGGTGCCCTGGTTTTTGTCCATTTAGCATTCCAAGCCTGGCTTTGCCTTACCAGCCCTTTCTTCAGGCTCTAAGGATGTGCTGAGGCTCAATGGCTGTGTTCTGTGGTGTCCTTGGTGTTGTGGCTCGGTGGGGCTGTGCCCTGTGTGGGGACC
The DNA here is from genome assembly GCA_013398615.1 of Brachypodius melanocephalos. NCBI lineage: Eukaryota > Metazoa > Chordata > Aves > Passeriformes > Pycnonotidae > Brachypodius > Brachypodius melanocephalos. The sequence goes on from VZSR01000393.1 coordinate 3,049,621, forward strand.
CAGGGCTGGGACACTCTGCTGTGCCTCCCCCGGAGCTGGGACAGTGTCAGCAGCGCCAGCAGCGCTCTGGGAGCTGTGTCTGGCAAGGAACAGATGGAAAAGGATCAATGGCTGCTTTATATTTGGCACCGCCGAAGGATTTGCTATCCCACCCCGTTAGGAGCGCGGCAGATCCGATGCAGAGTCCAGTTTTAGTAGGGAGGAAGCAACAGAGCCGAGTGAAATAGTCTCCAAAAATCTCGATGAATACAGAGTCATGTAGCAGAGGAGTTCATTCCAGCCAGCCCTGCCTGGGGGGGTTGTGCAGTGCAGGCAGACGATGGGAAGGGAGGAGGTGAGTGGGTGACACCCCAGGATGTGTTCAGGACACCTCAGGCAGGGAAAGGTTTGGTACCCAGAGGCAAAGTCGTGGATGAAACCAGGCTGCAGTGAGTCAGAGCAGCCTGCAACACGTGAGCAGCAAATTCCCACTCGGAGGAGGAAGGAGCCCTTTGGAGATGAGAAAATAGCTGAGGCAGGCAGCGCTGGCCCCTGGAAACCGCCGGGGTTTTACAGGCTGCTGTCCCCAGGGTGTGTAATGCCAGATTAGCCCGGGCTTTAAGGAGGCTCTGCCCTGAGCATCCCGGGGGAATGGAATCTCTCCAGCTCGAGGTGGGGCAGTGGTTCAGCAGCAGGGCACCGAGGAGAGGGGGCTGGAGAGGGGTGAAGGGACACGCGGGGTATTTGGGGAGTTATGGGATGGGACCGGCTCATAATTAACAATGCAAGAAACAATTGGCAAAAACGGAGCAGCACAAAGACTGGGGCATAAAGAGCAAAAGCTTGAGATCAATTATTTGTGGTGCATTTGGGATCTCATGCTTGGCATATCACAAGAACACGACATAAATTACAATTAGTCTCGGTTCAGCTCAGTTTAGATCTCCTCTGCCCCAGATCTCACACTTTTGGGTGCTCTCTGGTCTGTAAGGGTGCAATGTGTTGTTGCAGCCCTCAGCTGCCCAGGGAAGCTGTGGCTGCCCCATCCCTGGAGTGTCCCAGGCCAGGTTGGATGGGGCTTGGAGCACCTGGGACAGTGGGAGGTGTCCCTGCCCCTGGGAGGTGTCCCTGCCCCTGGGAGGTGTCTCTGCCCGTGGGAGGGGTGGAAGGAGATGAGCCTTAAATCCCTTTCAGTCCCAGTCCAGTCTGGGATTCTGTGATCTCATCCCAGTGAACCAAAACACCAGAGGAGGTTTAATTGCAGCCTGTGTATGGCTTGGTGGGAATGAGGGCAATAAATGACATTCACAGCCCACTCAGGCCTTCATCCCTGTTCTCTTCATCTTTCCCAGACATCTGTTTCTGGCCTGGAGTAGCTCACTTTGCTTGTCTTTCAAGGGCTGGCTGATTTGTCTAAGTTTATCTAGGCTGGGAAACAAAGAGAAACCTTCCAAGTTATTTCACCTTTCTCCCTCTCTCCACCATCAAAATGTCCAATAAAATTTTTCATTAACCTTAAGACTTCTTCAGAATGAGAGCAAATTTCCGAGGCAAGGCAGCTGAAGGGAACAAACAGCATCTGCTGTGCAAATATTAAATGCAGGCAGGAGATGAATAGACTTATCTCCTTTATCATGATTAGCCACATTTCGGCCTTGTAATTTTGGCCTATCACTCAAAAGAAGCTGTAATCAGGATGTAATACATCCCATTGGCAAATTACAGCCATGCAGCTGTTGGAGGCAGCAGCTGAGCCCTTCAGCAATTTAAACTCGGTTTTATTACACCAGGGCAAGGCTCCAGTAAGTATATTAGTGACAGGATTTAAAAATAATAAGAGTTGAATCTTGTCCCACTGAAGTTAATCCCGACGTCGGTTTTCGTGGGAAGAAGGGTTTTGCCAAAATCAGGAATCAAAGAGGTCCCAGGGGTGTCCTCAGCAGAGCGAGGATGTGAGAGCAAAGGAGCGGTGGTGAGATCAGCCCCGAGCAAAGGTGTGAACGCTGCCTTCCCACCGGGATTTCTGGGTTACTACGAGCCAGGAAAAGTTCCATGTCAGGAAAGTGAGATGAAATCTGACTACAGAATACAGAGCTCAGACAAGATTATAACTGTGCTGTGGCAAGGTGTGAATTTTCAGCTCTCTTCTTGAATGCAGCAGGGAAGGGTGTATTACCATAACAAAGAGCACCAGAAGTGGATTTAACTGAAGACGTCAACGTTTCAATTTTGCTGAGTTCCAAACCAAGATTAAACTAAAGGCTGTTACAATTCATGAGAGCAAGAATCCTTCAAAAGCCCCCAGAGTTTTCTGCAAAAATTCCCAATATCTTTTAGAAAAAAACCCCGCATAACTCTTGGTCATAAAATAGATTCCTATTGCAAAGTCACAAATTATTTTGTGGGTCACTAGAAGTACCTTGTAAGAGTAAGAGAAGCACAGTCCTCCTTTCCAGATGCCAGGTGACTCTTGTCTATTTTGCAGTGGGAGGGTTTCAGTGCCCTTATCTATGTGTCAATATTCCCTGCACAAGCAGCTGTTTTCCATATCATGTGCAGGCTGTCACCAGATACCATGTTCTGTTTGAGAATTATTTGCCTTTTTTCCCCCTAACACTTTTAGTTCACTTGGAATGATAGGGCTGATGGAAAACTTTTTGGGCTGAATCACAAAATTAGTTTTTAAGTCAGAAATCAGCACTTTCCTTCTCTATTAAGCTGTTTTCCATGAAGCATCTAGCATCTGGTTGTGCCTTCCTTCTAAAACACAAAGTTTCTGGAGAATCCCACTTCTGGATTCTCACTGGGTTAATATGGATCCAGCTATGGAGTGATTTGATAGGGAATCTCAGTTGTGATGTGTATAGAGCAGTCAGCTTATCTCACATCACAGCTGTAAATCAGATATAGCACATTTATTATTTTTATCTGCCTTATTTAAGAGCTCAAACCTGTCAGATGAAACCATAAATCTGCCCCTTGCATCAAGCCTCTTAATATTCCAGTTGATGTTTGTTTCCAAAAACTCTCTGCCAACATTTCATTTTCCTCTCACACTGACACTTAATGCCTTAAGTGCTTGGAAAGATAAACACTGGCTTTAAGCAGTACAATCTCATGATCAGTTTAGCTGAGGATTATTACACGGGTGCACAGAGGAGTCAGTCATAAATTGAGCACTTTTTGCCCTGGCTGCCGATTTAATTGCAGCGAGAGGGGTGGAATATTCTGAGAATCACTGACCTGGGACGTAGAGGAGATTCAAATTATAAATTTACTCAGTTAAAACCCGCTGGGGTGGGACACCAGGCTGTAAGTGGGACCCAGGCTGGGGGTGAGAAGAGAAGATGAATTTTACTGGGGGTTGAACTGGTGTCTTGCAGCTGAACACAGCAGGACAGACCAAGAACCAGTGGCAAAAGCCTGAAGACAGATTAACTGAAACAACAAAGCAGACACAAACATTTTATAAGGGAAGGTGATTAACTTCTGGAAGAAATAAAACAATTGACTGATGCACCTTTTCACTACAATGCAAAGGAAGAACTCTCTTCACTAGATGCTTGAATGAAACACCAACAATTGGATTCAACAAATGGGAAATACAATTGTCTGCAGTGCACAGATTATTAGATTTGATCCCAACTCCCTTATGAACTTGAAGCATCTTCCCTGTCTCAGGTACAATAAAACAAGAGATGATTCAAAGGGCATTTTCACAGAGCTCAGATGCATTTTCAGTGGAAAGACAAAAGTGAGCCAGCTCTGCTCCAGACTGGGCAAACAGCTGGAATAAAAGTGTTAGAGGGATCCAAAGGCAAAACTCATCTCTCAGAGCCGTGGGATTCTCAGCCTTAAATAAGGACACACAAGCCTTTGTTTGCTGTAGTGCTCTTGTTCCTTTTCAGCCCCATTTTGAATAGATTAAGTTGTCTGAAGCAGGGTTTATGGCTTATACCAAATGCTGCTTTCAGCACATCCAGAAAAGCTGGAGTCCTCCCGTGGAAAAAATATTTTAGAACTGATGTTGTATTAAAATGAACCAGCAGAAGCCCATCCCCTTAAATGTAAACCAGGCATGAAACCAAGGAAGTTTGATTTTAGTGCATGTTGGACCAAAATGTAGAAGAGAGTCTGCAAGATGTGCTGGGAAAGAGCTGTGACAGATTAAAACAAGGTATGGAACCGGGCAGTGGCCCCCAGCTCTGCCCTCCTGGCAGGTGCTGCACCCCAGGCAAACAGCTCAGAACCTGCCTGCACATCACTGAGTGTTCCTCTCAGCACATGAGTAGAAACTGAAAGTCTCTGAACAGGATAAACAGCAAGAAATAACAAATCCTTCACTTAACAGAGGCACAAAACAGAGCAGGCACTCCCATGTCACTGGTGAGGGGGTTCTTGTTACACTCCTGCTCCAGACACCGTAACTAGGACACTTCACTCAAGGCATGAGGACACAGTGCTCGAAAACTGAAGTAAAAGCAGTGAAATGTTTGCTAAATTTTCAGACTTTTCCATTCAAGGCTTTAAACTGCTCCCAGCAGGTCGATCTCTGTTTGCAGAAAGAATGAGAGTCACTTACCCATCCCTTGGGCAGCACAGCAGGGCAGGGCAGGAGGTGCTCACTGGTTACTCTGCACGGCAAATCCTGTGCAAAATGAGAATGAATAAAGGTTAAACTAAGCTCAGAAGAGTCCAGTTAGGGCAACTACTAATTAATTATTGCCCTGGTAGTGCAACTATTCCTAATATCAGTGCACAGCTCTCAGCTTTCCATTCCACAAGGATATTTTTTGGTGAGTTTAAAATCTGCCTAGTGGAGCAAGTCCCCATTCTGCTTTCACCAGCTTGCAAACACCCCACACAGGCCAAAAATCCTCCTGGGGTTGAGCTTTGTTGGAAATGTAAATCCCAACAAAACAGTTTTCACTGTAAACTTCCCTTCCAGGCTTAACTGTTCCCAAGGTTGCTCCTGGTGACACTTCTGTGCCAGTCTGACAATTCTTTCTTTTATTTGGTCGCAAACCTGTAAGTCTGATCTTCCAGAGTGACCCAGCAATAATATCATTCCTTTTTGCTGGCTTCAGTATTTGAACTGAGTGCAGCTCTGCCTGTACGAGCAGGCTGTCAGAATTATTACCCAGTTACAACTCTTCTCAAATGTACACAAATAATTCTTTCAAATTCCCATTTTACTACATTATTTATACCAACAGATGTCAAGGCAAGAACACACTGGATTGCTTCCTGAAAACTGGTACTGATTTCAGCTTGAAAAAGCACATTCTGCTAATGAAAAGCATGTTAGAGGAGAGGATGTTTTCAAAGCAACTGGTTCTGGCATGTTAGGATTTGAAAATAAAGATATGCTTTTCTGTATCCTATAAGAATTCCACGAAATTCACACATACTTGGGAAAACAAAAGATCTTTTTGTATGTGTGTGAAAATTGACCCATTGCTGGAGCAAGAAATTCAAGCTAACAAACAAATCTGCAATGAGGACAGATCGCTTGGGGACTTCTTTACTATGGAGATTCTCAGACCACTCATAGCAGTGATTTTTGAAATTCTTTGCTTTTGAAAGGTTCTTTGTGAGGGAAATGTGGTCTAGATGGAAACAGGGGTTTGGGAGCTGGAATAGAAACAGAGCCCACTTTCTCATTAAACAGAGCACTTTTCATGTTCTAAGCATGACAAACCAACAGAAATCACAGACAGGCCTGAAATTCAGTATTTGGATCCACAGGCAGATCTGCCTTTGCACTCTGTTTCAAGGGAAAGGAGGAAAAGACATCCACAGTTTATGTCCAGAACTCTCTGAACACTGAGGGGGCAGAGAGCTCCCATTCAGCAGCCTGATGTACGAGGTTGATTGGGGCATGAGATGGATTTGGGATAAACCTCCATGGAACCCTGAAAATTCTCCTCCTGAGGGGTATGGGAGTACCCAGATTCCTCAAGGACCTCTGGTATTTTCCAGGACAGAACTGGAGAACTCTTGTCTGTCTCCTCACACACTCACAGCTTCCCTGTGGCTGCACACACTGCAGGTTGTTGCTGCAGTGACTAATTAATGTGCCTCTGCAAATTACTTCAAGCAAGGAAATTACAGCAACATCTCATCTGCTGGTATCATCTGAGATAAGCTCTCTTACCCCAGGACTGAAATTGTACCTTACTCTCCTTTCCTACAGAACAACCTTTTTGTTCCACCAGGCTTTCCGGTGCAGATTATGTTTCCAGAGTTACAAATGTGGTGTGGTGAAAGCATCACCAAAGAAAATGTCTCATAAATAGTAATAGGGTGCTGTGTTACCCTCTCGCTCTTCCAGAGTGAAAGATGACTTCATTTCAACAAAGGAGTGCAGAAGAAATGGTAACAATCTTTTATTACAGGTCATCTGCTTCTTCTCTCTGTTCCTGTTGATTAAACAGAGAGGAAAATAACAGACCCAGAACTGTGATTTTTTTTTTTTTTTTATTTTATTGTGCATTCATAGCTTTATGTTGGATTCAACAATGTGAATTATTACTGAGCTACATCTGTTAGAGAACACTGTCCAGGTAAAATCAGCTTCTACTGGCTCCTGTTCAGATGAAGTCAATAGGCTTTTTGCCATCATTTTTATAAGCCCAGATATTGCTGTAAAATGTAAGGGTGAAATATTTGGACAGGCAGACACATAAGATGTGTCCATGCAAACTGAAGCCAAAGCTTTTCCCCCTCCAGCGAGATTGTGTTCCTGATTAAGTAGAAAAAGGAAGGTTAATTTGATTCAGGAATAACATTATCTGTCCTCCACCTTCTCTCACACCAGAAGGTGCATTTGGTTTCACCATCACGAATCAAAAGCACAGAGCATCCATGTGCTCCCCTGCTATGCTGGTTAAAAACAAGCTCTGATTAATCTGGAGCACAGGCCAGGTGTCCTGAACTGGTTTTCAAGCAGTGAGTGCTGCAGAAGGGGTGGCTGGAGATTGGGGAGCATCCTGGGGATCTATTAAATGGAAATGGTGTTTCTCTGCAAGGTCACCAGGCCAGGATGCCCGAGTTGGTGAGTTCAGGAAGAAATAATCCCTGAAAGAGAAGAAAAGATCCCTGAAAGTGAAGAAAAGATCCCTAAAAGGGAAGAAATGATCCCTATAAAAGGAAGAAATGATCCCTAAAAGGACTGTATTCCACTGCTCTGGCATTGGCAGCTTCATCACTGCAGTGTGGTTGCATTTCTATGCCTCTTTTCTGTGTGATAGTTTTATATTAACTTCAGGCTTGCCACTGACAAAGGGCCATCTTCACTGCTGGGATTGCTCTGTAGCTGCAGAAGACGAAAAGAAAGTTGGTTTCAAAGGTAAAATCCTTAGAAGGCTTTTGGAAACACAGGTGAGGAGAGGAGACTATTTGGAGTTGACCAGAATATTTTTAGTGGGAAAATGAATTCAACAGCCACAATTTTCTGTCTCTCCAACACACTGGGATGTTTCACATTAACGTTTAGGAACAGATGTGTATTTTTTCCCTCATTGAAGCATTTACCGTCTTCCATTTTCAGAGCCCTCTGGAGTGCTCAGATAACCCCTCTCTGTAAGTCAATCCCAGCAGGAGATTATTTAATAAGACTCTTTTTAAGATTAAATATTTCTACAAAGGTGGAAATAATGCTGTACCTACAGTCCTTCTCAAAGGAAGCAGAACAAGAGAATTTCGATGTGGGAAACCCCTTTTTGATCACTCCAGTCCCTTTCTCTTTGCTGCGGGACACAGCAGTGACAGAAGTATGTGATATATGGTTATGGCAATCACTGAGACTCATCTGGAGACCCCTGAATTCCATTATTCTGTTCCACACCATTCCCACTGACCCTGCAGTGTCCTTGTACCTGCTCTGACCTGTCTGAGAGTGGTGTCAATTTGGTTGCTAAAGGATCTGAAAAAGAGCTGGAGCCCATGCTACAGCTCCTCTGTTTGCCTTCCTGCACCTCTCAGAGGCAGTGACAGGGTAAGGAACAGAGGAAGCTGCTTTGTCTGCTCCAGATTACCAGAAAATCCTCTCTTGGTGTCTCCTCACATGTGTAAGTATACTCCTCCTCTCCTGAGTGGGCCTGAATGCAATCTAAAATCCCATTCTGGTAGGGGCTTTCATTTTCTTCTTGTAAGGCACTTGGCTAATTGAGCTATTAATTTGTTTGTTATGTTGATTTTGGGCATGTTGTCTCCAGCCTTCAGAAGTTATTTTCTTGAAAGCCAGGAAGAAACATTTTGCCAGCTTCCCTCAGCAGGTGTTTATTTCTGGCCTTTGAGTGATCTGAGCTCCCAGCTTGTGCTGGTGTGTGCCTGTGGAAACCAGCAGTGCTGGGCTCTCCTGAGAATTGGTTTTGCTGCCCCTCTCTCTCTCCAGCTGTGCCTAAAATCGAGGAGAAATCTCAGCCCAACATCAGATGAGTAATCTGTGCCAGACAGGAAATCTTCAGCCTTTCATGTCCCTTCAGGGGCAGGAAAATCAACAAAGTGAAAAATGGTCAAGGTCTCCTGTACTGTCCAGCAGCACAAAGTACCAGAAAACAGGAACTGGAAGTCTTTTCAGTTTATTCATCAATGCTGCTCTCTCTGCCTCATACACCCACAAGATAAAAGGACAATAGGACATCTATTCTATATTGACTATATATTCTATATTGACTACATATTCTATATTTTCTATATTGACTATTCTATTTTGACTGTATTTCAAACTATGAAAGTTTTAAACACAGCCAAAACTTCAGAAAATTCTCATTGTTTAGAGAAGAAAAACTCAAACCACAGTAATTGTGATGCTTACAACACAGCAAAATATATTTTTACACAACCAAATCATTTTGTGTTGATTTTGATATACTGTTTGTGTAAGAAATTTTGTCTTACCACTGACATTTCTTCTATTATTAATTCTTCATAGAGCAATAATAACAAGTACTATAAAAAATGTAAACTATTCAACTTATCTTTTTTTCTTCCCTGATGAACTGAATTGATGCATTCCTGGGAAAGGTTTTAGTTCTGCAAAATCAGCACGTCCCACAGAATTTTTGTTCCCTAGGAAAAATTTTATCTACCTGCATCCGGTAATTGTTCTATTTTTCACCTCAAAAAGACCTCGATTGGCTCAGGTCAGCTTTCCTATTCTGGTTTACATTTATTTCCAACAGGAAGCCACATCTGTCAACAACTGAGTATTCTGTTAGCAATTAGAATCCCATCCAGCACGTGATAGCGTTTTCTAGCATGCTGCAAGAATGGAAAAAAGGACATTTTGGATGAATTAAAGGCACTAATATGAATGTGTGTCACACACTGGGCATTGTTGATTTGCCATGACAATATCTCCATGGAGATTTCTAAAGCACCTATTCCTGGTTAATGTTTTAACTGTTGATCAGAGATTCATTCAAGACTCAAAAATTTGGTGTTAATACGGGTATCCTGGGTTCTAAAGGAAGTACAATTAGTTTGGATGCAGTTTTCAGAGATTCACAGAATAGCCTGAGCTGGAAGGGACCCAGAGGGATGATTCAGTCCAGCTCCTGTCCCTGCTGGGGACAGACACCCCAACAACCCCACCCTGGGCATCCCTGGCAGCGCTGTCCAAGCTCTCCTGGAGCTCTGGCAGCCTCGGGGCCGTGCCCATTCTCTGGGGAGCCTGGGCAGTGCCAGCACCCTCTGGGGGAAGAACCTTTCCCTAAATCCACCCTAAACCTGCCCTGGCACAGCTCCAGCTTCCCTTGGGTCCTGCCACAGGTCCAGAGAGAAGAGATCAGTATTTGCCCTTCCCTTTCTCCTCAGCAGGAAGCTGTAGACTGCCAGGAGATCTTGACCACCCCACTGTTTCTGTAATCTTTCCTTTCCATTTGTCTCACTTAAAAAAATAAATAAATATTGGCTGTGATTGTTTTACAGGCTCAGGTGTCATTATTTTTTTTTTTTTTTGCCAGGAAATTTATTGCCAGGAATCCATCCACTCCAGGAGTTCTGCGATTTTGATTGACTCTTAAGAAATTGAACTACTGTCTTTTGTTACACAATTAAATTCTGTTTGCTTTTGGAAAGGTTTTAGGATTATCTGCTGGCTGACCTTGGCTCGAGCAGAACAAAACACTCTGTGTGCTCCAGGGGGTCAGTGTTATGGCATGGGAAAGCTCCTCTCTAGAGCTCTCCTCCAGTGGGTAAAGTCTTGGGGCTGCACTATGCTGTGTGCTCTGCATAGAAACTGTGCAGGAAAACAATGAGCATTATCACTAATGAACTCATTGCCATTTTTTTCCCCTTTCAGCACAGATTATATTTAACAGCTATAAAGCCAAAACAGCTGTAGGCGAATAACAGCAGAGCTCAGAATGGACTCTGGCCCTAAAAATGTCACTCAAACCCTTCAGATGTGCAAAGCTCCCTGCTCACTCTCCATCAGGGATGGAGGCAGTGCTGCCACAAACTGCTTCAATCCTCTGCAGCTCGGGATAGACTGAGCTCACTGTGAAATGACTTTCTGGGAAGCCTCTCCCTTGTTTATTGCAATTCCTTGTTTTCTGGAATAGACTCTGGGATTGTTCTGGCTATTGTGAATGTGACCTTAGAATGTCTTAGCTGTTATTTCTCTAGTTGGGAGGATTTAGCAGCACTACTCAGGGGCCAACAAAGAATGTTCCCAGTTAGTGTGAAATGTTCACCCGGTGCCTGTGTCAAAGCGCTCAGATGGAAATGGACAATAAAATTCATGACACAAAAACACAACTCCCAGAGATAAAGTGTTGAAATAGTTAAAGCAAATGTACAATGGCTTAGGCCACCAGAAAAAAAAAAAACCCAGAAAACTCAAGCAAATTTGCTATGAGGGATCAATCCTGTTTCCCAAAAGGAGCTCAGTCTGGAACTTCTAATAATGAATCTCCAGGATTTGCTGAGCTTCTCCTTGTTAGACAAAGGATTTAAACTATTTCAGGCCTGACTTCAGGCATTTACTACCGGGGCATGTTTGGCAGGGGCCAGCTGAGGGAATCCTCATGGCATGGACTGGGGAGGAATAGCTCCCTGTTGCAGCACAGCTGGAATGTTTCACAGCTGCTTTCCCATTTGGTGATATCTCACTGGACTCTTTCTGTGCTTCAGGAAGAATTCTTTGCAGCGCTTTGCCCTCGCCGCTTTGCTGACTTCCCTGATGGAAAGAGCAGGAGAAAAGATTGCCCTGCTGTTCTCTGAGTGCCTCCGTGAAAGCACTGCTGTTTTTTCCAAGCATTTTCCCAGGCTGCTGGGGCAAGGCCCTGGTTCTGGGATCATTAATAGCAGAGCTCTGCTCTGCTGATCTGTCAGAAATACCCACTGGATGTGGATCAGACATTGGCTCAGGATTGTGTTTCTGGTGAAATGCTGGGTGCAGGACACAGCATTCCCTCTCACTTTCCTCGCCTGGAAGAGGACAGACCATTTCTGATAGAGCAAAAATGCTGGAGCAGTAGCTGCAGGAGATGCCTCATTAGGACAGAGACTTCTGGTCCAACATAAACTTCTCATTACTTTTTAATACATCCAAATAGGCAAGGTTGCTTGCTCTGGATCAGTGCTCTGTGTGATGTGATTGTGTGTCATGACTTTTCTGAGCTGGCACAAGGAGCCCTTAAGCTGGATTTATTGTTTTGTTGAATCATGACCTCAGGGATTTGTGAGAGAAATGAACTGCAGCCAAGGGCTGGAGATTTTAAGGCAGTTTACAAGTGGAACCTTGGTCAAGCTGAAGTCAACAGCAAATCTCTGCATTCTTTTTTGGAGCAAACCCACTTGATTGCTGAAACATGAACTTTCTGTGAGAACATATGGAGCAGGTTTGGTGTGGCTTGAATTTCTGACCTGAGGCTTCCAGGAGAGGATATTCATCCTCTCAGAATGATGGAGAGGCCATCCCAGCCTCCTTTGGGGTGGGGGCTGGAGCAGGCTCACATCAGGATCCTGAGCACCCTAAACTCTCCCTGCCCCCTTCTCTGACAAAGCCACTCTGCAGTGTTTCTGCTCCCCTGCTGCAGCTGATGCTCACACATTTACTCTGCTTCAAGCACGAGGCAGGAAACACTCAAATGATCCTTGTTTTGGAATAGGTTTCTTGGATCCTCCTGAGTCTTCCATTGGTGTCCTTCCAGCCAGTGGCTGAGTAGTCAGAGCTGGATAAAAGCCACTTCTCCCATCTTCCCCCGAGATTCTTTTCCAAGACATTTTGAAAGGCCCAAGATCCTTTCTACTGCAGTGTGGAATATTTTAGAATACAAGGTGGCTTATATAAAACTAGAGGATGCAGAACACAACCCCATTCAGATCCAATTAAATATTCCCAAATATTGATATTCTTTGGAAATTTTCCATGTTTTTTCACCAAACTTCCAGAATCACTAAACCAGCCAAGTTACTTTTTAATGTTACTTTGATTAAAATATTATTTTTCTTTCAACCAATAAATGATCTTAGCCAGAAAATAATTTGCATTAGTTGAGCATATGGGTTGACTCAAAGACAAGCTAATTACAGAACACAGTGCAGAGAACCTTTGCCTACTTCAAGGAGACTGCTACAAAAAGGAAAAATGAAATACGTGTTATCTCTTTTTAAATTAAATTGCCTGTTAACAGGGAATGCACTTTATTCAACATGAAACAGAGTCTAGATGAAATCAGGAAGGAAAAGAGAAAATGAGACTGAGAAGGCATTGGGAGAAGAAGAAGAAAAAACTACAAAATAAAAGGCTGAAGGAGAGAATGACGGTTTTTTCTGTATTTTTCAAAAGGTCCCAAAGGAACTGAGGTATCACTGAGAGATGAAAGATGGAACAGAGCTGTGCTCCACACTCTGCCGGGTTAAGAGAATTTCTGCTGCACATGCTGCAGCTAAGTCAGAGCTGAGCTCTGATTCACACCAAGAAAAGAAAGTTCTTAACCCAAACAATTCCTGCCACAGACTCCTCTGTAATTGTCCTTGGGAGCAGGACAAAGCCAAGGCCACAGCCTGACACACCAGGCTGAGCCCTGCTGTCAGCTCAGGAGATCTTCACGCACAGCATATAATTTCAAAAGCCAGAATTAAACACTGGGATGATACAATTCTGCTCTCTGTGATTCCCCCGGGTCATAGATGTGGATATTAATTATGTAAATAAATTTATCATTCACGTAATAACTACATATGGTCATGAATATAAACATGGAGTCATGCCAAAGGGCAGGGAGAGGCTCTGCTGAATTTCAGAACGAGACCTTCTGGTCCCATTTCAGTCTGACAAGAGGCTCTGATGAGATCAGAGAAATCTTGGTGCACATTAGAGCTATGTGTTCCAGTATGAGACCATTCAGAACTGGGAAACATTTCCAGGCTTGACCTCACAGGTGTGAAAATGGAACTCCCCCAGAGAAGAAAAGATGAAAAATGCAGGATAACTTTTCCCCAGCCACGTGTACAGTGTATACTTGCAAAGAGCCCAGTAACTTTCAGGGCCATTCTCCTTAATCTCAGTGTACAACCCATCTCCAAAAACCTACAGGACCTGAAATACTTTGTGCATGAATTCTGATCAATATAATGAATACCAGGTTGTCATCTGTCTTTTCTGACATTGCTTGTGCAGCATAGAAGATTATAACATCAGAGTTTCAATTATCTTACCAAAAGCTTTGGATTTAGTGCATTGGTTGGGTACATGCAATTCACTCTCTTATTGATCATTCCTCATTCAACCTTTTATTTATCCCATATCTGGAAAATGCACAGCCCATGAACCTAACACCAGTTCACATTTGATCTCCCTCCAAGAGCTTTGCTTAGTTTGATTGATTTTTGAATATATCTTCAGCTCTAGGTCACACCAACTGTGGCAATGACAGCTCTTCAGAGGCATTTCAGTATCTCTCATAAAAAGGGATTTAAGCCCCTGCTTCTCACAGTACATCAGCTTTATTGTCTGTGTGAAAGGTTTAGACATGGCAGCTATCAGCCAGCCCTGCTCTAAAGCACTGTTTGATCATAGGTAAGAAAAGGAAACTGTTCCTGGAAATATCTGGAGATTTATGGAGGTCTAGGAGTGCAGTGGATCTGATTTATACAGTGAACCAGTTGATGGATTATGGCCCAATCACCACACAGACACAGCACTTTTATAAAGCCTTTCCAAGGCATTTCACACATTTGGATTGTCTGTGTGTGGGAAGGATGAGCTCCAAGAGAAAACCGGATTTCCACATTTTTTCATGGCCCTAAAAGATTAATATCTAATCCTATAACCCAGGTTTTGGCTGGCATCTCTAGATGCACTTTCCTACTTAAGCTCCACAAATCAAGAATGTCTTCATAATTATTATTCTTTGGAAAGAATAAACTGATTCAAAGATGTCATTAAGGGCATAATTTAGTGTAATAAACCATCACTACAAGATAAAACCCAGCCTGGCTCAGAAATTCTTGCCAAATTACACCTGAGTCTAGACTTTGCTAGTGTCTGTATTGGCAAGGCAACGTTTGGGGCAATATGGGGAGATTTCTGTGGGGAAGGGCAGCTCTGAGCTCTGCACCAAGCGGGCTTTCATTGGCCTCAGGTGCAGTGGTACTGAGGCAAATCAGGCACTTTCAGACGGACCCTGTCCTATCCCACAAAGATAGAGGGAAATTTTAGATGTGTAAAGCTTGAGGAACCGTGCAGGAAATTTTGATTTTGGCTCTTTTTTTTATTTTTTTTTTCTTTTTTTTTCCCAAATCCATCTCGTTCTAAACGAATTCTGAACATGAGCAATCTACTCAGCATACAAGGACTCTAACCTAAAGCAGGGACATCCCTCACCCAAACAGTGCTCAGATGTTTAATATCAGAGAGTTGGCTCACTAAAAATCTATTCAAGAGCAGGTGACAAAAAAAAAAAAAAAAAAAAAAGGCTTTCCAAACCAGTGTGTGTCCAACTGGGCTGTGCTGGCCAGGCAGACCCAAACCCAGTGATGCCAACCTGGTGCCAGTGTTCCCAGCAGTGCAGGATGCTGGGGTGGAGCTGATGCCTGCCTTGTTTACATGCTCCCTTCACTGCTCTCCTTTGCTCAACAAGCAGCTTTACAGAGTGGCTTTGGGACTTTCTCACATCTGAGCAGTGCCAGAGAAAAGTCGAATTGGGGAGGTCTTGTACAGCATCAAAGTCATAGCAGAGCTGAGGAAACAGAGCACTTTGACCCTAATTTGACACATTATTAAATTCAAAAAGGACAGGGGGAAAAACATCCTCGTGAAAGGGGACCATGAGGAGCCTTTTTTCCCCCAGAACTTGCCAACCCTAAATTAGTATTCCATGCTCTCTGAAGGAGGAATGTTTTTTTTTGTGCTGTGCTACTTCAAAATGGCCCTTCAGAAAGTGTTTCTCAGCACGCAGGGAGCAGCTGAATGTCTTGAAAGAAAAGAGTGCATTCAAACCAGCACTTGCAAAGATTTTGGCTTTCTATAACCCCACTCCTCCTGTTCTTCTACAACTAGTATCCAAAAAGAAATATTTTCATCCAGCTGGCCTCCCCTGTAACGAAACAAGCCAGAATCTTTGTGTTAATTTGCAAACTGGGTGCTTCTCTAGGATTTGGGCACTCCCAGCTGTAATTTAGTCCTTCATGTGACATTTATTCCCAGCATAGGGACACTGGCAAGGGCTGCAGCAGGCCCAGCTCTGGCCAGGGCAATGTGGGCACTTGCCAAGAGAGCCACGAGCTCCTGCCCCTGTGGAAGGCCTCAAATGGCCACGGCAAGGGGCTGGAGGGAGAGGAGTTCTCTGCTCTTGCAACCCCTCCATCCTGCTGGCAATGGAGCCATGAGCCCTTCTCCCCAGGGACATCCTCAGCTCTTTGTGTAATTCTGTCTTCCTTTCTTCTGCCCTTTCACCAGACAAGGGACTCCACACCCAGACCAAATTCACAGAGTGGATACCAAAAACCTTGGATGGATACAAGTTTCCAGCTCATTTCCATTGCTTTGATTTACTTTGACATCGGGTCTTTAATTCGTCATAACCTTTAAGGTCTTTTACAAAATTAAATAATTTTCTTATCTGTTACTGATCATTTTCTTCTGTTCCTTCCCTGGAAGATTAAGTGAGATAGTATCTGTAAGCACTTTGAAGATGTTAGAGTGCTTATTACTGGATTTGAGAAGTCAACAGAATCATAAAGTTACAGGGTAAAAATATATATTAAAAAAGAATAAATCCCAGACGCCACTCCTGACTCCTCAACACAGCTGGATGCTGAGTCCTTCTGACCTTGGATCGTGTGCTGCTCTTTATCCCACCGTCCAAATCCCACTGAGTGCTCAGGTGAGGAAAAAAAGGGGCATCATCTAATTCAGATTCCCAGCTTCATCCAAAAGATATCCCCATGGATCCAAAGCTTGTTTTTCTCTGAGCAGAAAGGGAATTTTACATCACCAGTTTCTGGCCTTGCATATGTAGGCAGACAGCTCCAGTTTCACAACTTCAACATCCCGGGCTACAAATTACAGCCTGATTCAGATGCTGCTTCATATGTGGCTCATCTGTGCCTTCTGCCAGCCCAGGAATTGCTGGGAGTTAGGCAGGGCAGGGCTTGGAGCCTCAATTTAATCTCTTAGTGCCTGGCTGTCAACGCCCCGAGGGAATGGAAAGGAGGTGCAAAGTGGGGCCCTTCCAAATTCAGGTCAGGAAGAGTCATAAGGACACAGAGCACTCGACAGATGGATTTCCCTGTTCTGCAGTCCACAGTAATTGAAGAATTATTGTGCAATTAGTGGCCAAATAATACAGAGCAGAAAATGGATTCAGGGTAGATGTTAATATAGGGGAGGGGACATTTAAGGTGGTGAAAAGTCACTTGGTTTATGTCCCTTTATCTCCTGCACATAACCAATCTTGGGGACAGGAATATAATCTGGAACAGGGGGTTTGCCTTCACTCAGCAGTTTTTGCAACCAGGCTTTCGAGGGCTCCTGTAATGAATCCTCCATCACCTGCACTGCACTGACCTCCCTGTGTATTTTAAAAACTTGTTTTCCTCTCAGAAGTGTCCCTCTTTGCTTCTCCGGAGCTTCTCTTCAGTCTTGCCCTCTTGGAAAGACTTCAGTCAAACCCATCAGAGACAGATTTGGTTTTCCTTGCTCACATGTGACGTGTCTTGCTGACCTTTTTGCGCATCTGTTAACCCAGGTCACCGTGACACTTCAATTATCCCAAACAGAAAGGAGGAACAAAACCCCAAAGGGCTTCATCTGCAAAGCTTCCACCTCTGAACTCAATAAAACAATGTTTAAATTGGAGGAGTTAATAAGTAGCAGAAGCCTTTTTTTAGACCTAAGAGAAGTGCAGAGAATACAGCAAAGGAACAGCAATATCTGCACAACTGTGATTCACATTTCTTGTACCTTCTTTACAGAGCTTTTCTTGGGTATTAGTTTCATCCCTTGTGCTTTGTGCTTCTCCAACACTGAGCAAAGCCTGCTCAGCTAATGTTTTTCCAACTCAAAGAACCTATTTTATCTGATTATTTTACAGCCACTTGAAATTAGGGTTTGAAACCGCTCTTACAACGAGCCATCTGAACTGATGAGAACGTGAAAAAATAGCTCAAGTGCCTATCAGAGAAATATCCTGACTGTCGGCTGCTTCTGGGGAAGAAACGACTGCACTGAGCTACAAGAGGAAGCACCAAGAGCTCTTTAGCCTCCTTTCTGCTCCTAAACAGGAAATTGCGTGAGCATGGTTTGAGGAACAAAGTGGGGAGAGCTGAGGTGTGAACTCTGCTGAACCCCAGAGGTGATGGGACTGAGCCTGCATTTCAGCAGCTCGGAGAAAAACGCACGGAACGGGCTTTTCATTGATCCCAAACACAAGGACAGAAGAAGCAATTCAGCACCTTGTCTGGGTGCAACAAAAGGGAGAAGAGCAGGAAAGGTGTTGTGCCTAATTCTCCATCGCTGGTAGGATTAAGGAGAACAGCTCTGTTAATGAGCTGTCTCCATGGTAACTGTGCATCCACTGCATGCATTTGCTCACTGTTTTTTGCACTGCACAGGAAATACCTGTATCTTCTGTATGAACTCCAACATCTGTGGATTTTGCTGATTTCTGACACTAAAGAGCAGAAGTTGTGCAAAAAAAAATTTTTTTAAAAAATGGAATTGTCTTATTTCAGATTTCAGTTTTGGAGCTAGACTGACAAAAATCCTAAAAATGAACCAGGTTTTTATTGGTGGGAAAACAATGAATGGGAGAGAAAAATTCTCTCCAGTGAAAAGGTCTTCTGTGGGCAGGAAAAATTTTTTTTTTTTTGCAATGTGCACTAGAGCTGTGTCTCCTTTCTCTTTCACATGCCCACTGTCTCAGGCACGGATCTAAGGAGAAGGTGTACATTTTGTGTCTCTGAATGACAATTTCTTCCAGGCATTATCCAAAACTAGAGTGCCTTTGCCTCCAGCTTGTCGTACTCATATTTGAGTTTCCACTGGATCTTTTTGGAATTCACAGGACTCATCTGGACTTCTGTGGATCTAGCCCCAAGGAAAAGTTTTGGATCTGCCGATATTTCAGCTCCTCAGCACATCAGCTCTTTTTCCTGACACAAGAATATTTCACATCCATTTCAGAGTGCAGAGGTGGAAGGAAAGGGTGATGGTAAAATCACAGATTAAAAGCAGTGATAGAACTTTTGTCCATTTGTATCTCACACTCAACAGTGGCTGCACCACTGGCCTTTGACCATGTTTTTGTTACTTGTTTCAGTATCCACTTCCCCTTAGAGTCTCTCCTCTTTCTCGGTTCCTCTCAGAAACTGTTCCCGCCCCAACTGCCTCAGTCATTTCCAGTCTGTGCTTACACAGAAAAAGGGGCTCAGCACAATGTGAATCCTGGGAGGTCAGGGGTCTTCTACCTCTGATAATTTCCCAAGACTGAAACATGAAAGTAGCCCAAAAACAAAAGTGAAAAGGAGCAAAAAATGATTATGCTAAGAAGGACTGAGTTCATGGCAGATTCATTTGCAAGGGGGTTTCCTACTTTTCTTTCCAAAACCTCCCAGTTAATCTGCTTAATTTACTCACATCCTGAAACCATTAATAAAACCATTTGGGAAGCCAGTTGAAAGTGATGCTGTAATCTCTTTTTAATTCTTGTAAGGTCTCTGGAAAACATCACAGTGGGCTCTGCTCTGAGTTCAGGCACCCACAGAATGGCTGCAGCAGCACAGCACAGTAACACCAAGTCCTCCCCAAAATCTCAGGAATCCTTTATTCAAGATCCTGAGCTGAAGTCTGCAATCATTCTTGTGCTTATCACAGAGTTTCATGCATATAATGTCCTTTTTTCAAGGAATTGGTGGCCTCAGCTGACTCCAGTATTTATAACTCACGTTTTTGCTAGTGACAGAGGGAAGTTAATGCAATTTTAAAATATTTTAGGTCAAGTTCATCCATGTTTAATGCATTGGGGAATTATATGGCCCATTCTGTGCATCTCAATTTGTTTAAAACAGCAACTGTGCCTGTGTCCAAGCAAAGAACAGGACTTACACAATCAAACCTATATCATTTGTGGATTTTACTGCACAATGAAAATGCAATGGCTTTGTGGCTGTGTCCTGATGTAAACCAATGGGTTTTACTGTGACTGGCTGGAGCTCACCGTAGGTGTTACAGAGAGCAGTCAGGGTGGGAATGTCAGCAGGCTGGGGTGCTGAGGACTCTGGAATTTTGCCTGTTTCCTCTGAGCAGTGGCTTTGTGCTATTTCCTGCTCCCAGCCCCAGGCCATGTCCTTTCTGCTCATGCCTCCATCCTTACCCACTGACACTCCACCTTTCCACTTCCTGCTTTTTCATGCTCTGCTGACACAGCAGGGCAGCAGCAGCAGCAGCTCTGCTTTTCCTTCCAGCCGCCCTCCTACTTCCTGTCCCATCCTCCCTCAGATCTGGGGGTTTGACCCCAATTTCCCTTCTGATCCCTTCCTACACACGTTTCTTTGTTTCCTGAAATGTTGGTCCTGCTTTGCTGTTTTCCTGTTCTTGTTTGACTGCTGAAAGGAGCCTGTCCAGGAGTGTCCCAGGAGCTCTGACCATATAAAAAATGTGACAAATGGCAGCTGGTGAAAGAGGGACGATAAGGCCCAAGCAGCAACTGAAGGATGAGGATGAGTAAAATGATTTTGACAAAAACACAAATCAGATAGGTGACAGCAGTGAAGAGAAATATTTCACACTCGGAGCAGACTGAAAAATGGAGAGGAAATTCTGGTAAATTTACCTAGTGTTGACTCAGCTGATGTCCCCAGGGTGATCCTCTAGATCTGCCTTACAGTTTCCTCAGGCTGTTGCCTCATATTTGAGTCTTTATTAAAAAAAAAGCTTTCATCCAACAAAAAAATCCAAACACTCCCCACCTGACACTTTCCCCCTCAAAAAAAAACCAAACCTCCAGAGGGTTTGTCTGCAAGTGTTCTTTGGTCTGTGCTTTGTGCTGAGCCTTCCTGGAGGAGATGTGCTTCCAGGAACCACTGATCTGTCTCAGGTACTGGCTGACCAGCTGGAACTGGGAAGAACAAGCTGGAAATGCTCAGCCGAAATCCTCATTACTGAGTGTTTGGCAGAATTATGAGCATTCATTCTTTGAAGCCAGTGATAAATGCCAAGAAAAGCTGAATTTCTAGGACTGCCTGTTAAAGTGCCTCCAATGCCCACATCCCAGAGTGTGTATGCATGCCAAAATATCTGATTTAATTACTACATCTGACATATATCAACAAAAATATTTTTAAGTAGATGCTGTAAATCGCAATGCAAAAAGAAATACACTAAATCCTCTCCCACTTTACTCCTACAAAGGGCTTTTAAAGCTTACAAACCTCCCCCAAAGTCCCTCAGACAGGGCTGTGTGTCCAGTGAGACGCAGCTCACTCAGGTGAGACACAGAGTGCACAAAGCAGCAGTTGCTTATCAAGGATATCAGCCCAAGAATAGCATCCATTAGAAACACCAAGGAGAATTCAGGTCAGCAGACCGTAATTATCCAAGTTGGAGTTTGTCCAGGTTACCTGGATTACCACTGCTATAAAAAGCAGAGTGGGACCATCAGTGAGTGATTAGGAGCTGTGTTTAGCAAGGCTTTGGGGGATCCTAACGTGAATTAGTGTTCCATTCCAACCAACTTTTGGTATGAATTGCGCATCCATTTCATTAAAATCTCCCTTTTATGCCATGGCATTCAGCAGCTGCTTTCTGGCCAGTCTGATTTATATTTTTCTAAAGTTTCAGTGTAAAAAAATTACATATCATTAAGGTCTTCTGCACTGTATAAATAATAAAAACTACTAAATGTTAAAACATAGGTAATTAGTCATCCCTTGTGGGGTTTTTTTGGGTTCTCGGTGGTCTCAGCCCTGCAAGGATTGAATAGGATTAAGGACTCCCCTTCCTATAAGCCCTAAATTGGTGTCTCCAGCTGTAAACCCATTAGAAAAGCAATCAGTTCCCCCAAACCTACTGCAATATGCAGCTGTACAGCACAGGGTATTTCCAGATTTAGGTTAAGAGGGCCAGCAGGGTAGCAGCCTTTGCCTGGAGGGTGATTTGGGAGAACCCCTCTGTGCAGAGCTCACCTCTGTGCTGGTGCCAGCTCAGGCAGCCTGACCTGCTCCTCACAAGCCAACACTTCTCACTGCCTTCCCTGCACTTTGCTTTCAAAGAAATTAAAAATAAACCTCTCCTTCCCAGAACAACAGTTATTGCTAAAGGAAACGGAGGCAGACTGGGGCATGTTCAAGGTTGAGTAATTCCTGACAGTTTTCCCTTCTGTGCTGGCCTGTCCCTTGCAGACCTATTTACTCTCTTTGCTGACTCACAAATCCATGTGGCAGACTTAAAAGACTTTATTATAAATACACCAATAATCTGAGCTGTCACTCCTGCGAGCTGCTAAGCTTCTGCTTGGGGCACGGGTAATAATGAGTTCTTATATTCCTTTATTTTCCACGAGGGAGAGCTATGCAAGGATTTGCTATCAGACATCTGCCCTGTGGGATTCTACAGCTACTTATTCCTACTTCCACATTCTGGAGAAGGATGGATTCCCTTGGTTATTTTGCTTGTGAGCAGAGAAAAAAAAAAGAAAAAAAAAAGAAAAAAGAGCAGTTAACGCTCCCTCTTTTGTCTGTGTGAATTGTGGCATTCAGCAGTTCCTGGAGGGCTGTGGTGCTTAAAATCCAGGGAGCACGAATCCACGATTCCACAGCACACTGAAAGGCAGAGCAGCCATGGACAGGACTGTACAAGGTTCTGAGGGAGAACACAGTCAGGAAAGAGGCTGTGACTGGAGCTTTGCCATGAACAAGGGAAAGGGAAGTCATGCTAAGCCTCCAGTGAGTAAAGGTTCATTACCAGCTGTTCTACCCACAAGGTTTTGCTGCCCACCCTCAGCCTCTCTGCACCTTCCAGCTCCTCAGCCTGGGGCTGCCAGAGTAGAATAGCTCCCCTATTCACATTTTTTATTCTGAGATGTTAATCGGGTAGGCTAATTATATACATGCCAGGGTTGACATTGGCAGGACTCATGGAACTGGAACCACCTCCCACCCCCTCACACCCCCGTGCTGTTCAGACCCAGGGTATTATTAATCCCCTAACACCCAAATCACTTCCATTCTGTTCTTTCAGTCATGGCAAATGCATGTGCCAATTAGACTTTTGCCCCTAATTTGCATGTGCCCCTGAGTTTTGAACAGTATGCCTCAGGAAAATGGGTCAAAATTCAATGAAAAAATATTCTGGATCACTGCTTCTACTAAACCTCTGCTTTCCTTGAGAACATGTTGACTTCCATTTGTTGGCATGAAAAAAAAAACCTCCCCCAAACATGAAGCACTTCAACATAGTTAAATTATTCTGCTTTGGCTTTGTGCCCAGGAAATATTTTTGGGGTTTGTACGTAGAGTTCTCTCGTGCATTTCCATTCAGAAGCAATAGGATTGATACTGCAATGATTGGGGGATTGCTGTGCTCTGCAAACATTTGGAGTGTTGTCTGCTGGAGACAGAGAGGGGGTAATCACTCATGAACTATTTCTGTGGGAGAGCCTTCATGCTGCTCCAGCCCTTTCAGAGGCACTGCAATTTATTCAGTGTCAGAACTGGCACTGGAGGGGCTGCAGCTGCTGGGATCAGAGCTGGGATCCGAGCAAACAGGAGCTCTTCCCACAGTGGGCACTGCTGAACCAACCTCACCATTCAACAGAGGCATCCATAAAGCACAATTCTGTAGCACCATGATTAAATACTGCACCTTCTGTCTTTAAAGCTCAGGCAATAATATAACCCCTCACAGTGCTTTTACTTTCTTTTAGCATTTTGCAATTCCTCAGATTGTTCCTATTCACTTTTGGCCATGTTCATCTGCTACTTCTTAAAAATAAAATTAAAAAAAACACCCCAAGATCTCTCTTCATTATATCAAGTAAGAGGCTCTCAAAGCCAGATTTGTGTGGGAGCTCCCCAAGACATGTTCTTTAGAGAACTGAAAAGGTCTTTTTGATTCAATTTCCCCTATTTCCCATTTCATCTGCTATTTCCCCCCAGCCATAGAGCTCATGCCCCTCTCAGCCAAAGGATGCAGGTACAAATGTGTTGCTCCAAGTTTTGCACACCACATTTGCTTGTGTAAAATCTTAGCTGGACTCAGAGAGACTTGGTCCAGCAAATGGTCAGAATAAGTCAAAATAAATCAGGGAAATTTGTGTTCACACCTATAAAGATCCTCCACTTTCTGCTGTCTGATAATCCTGTGGCAAATTCTAGGTAGGGAGTAGGATCATGAATTGTGTAACCACAGAGCCACAGATGACATCCAGTGTGACTCAGAGCAAATAAAGAAATTTTTCCTCAGAAGCAGAGAAAATATCAACGCTGTAGGAATCCCTGCTCCACCTGGGGCAAGGACATGAAGGTCAATGGGTGGAGCAGAATTGCTTTCCACATTTCACTTTGGGAGAGGAAGATGGCTTTGAAATGCATTCAGCATCGAGAGGATAAAATAAAATGAGAGATCCCCCAAGCTACTTTGCTGCATTGTGGGCACACCAAGGAATTCCACAAATCTCCTATTCATCACCAAGTTCATCTGATGGGCAGAGCTTTGTGTGCACGTTATGAGCGTAAAGTAGGACAAGGACAGAAAAAATAAAGTTCTATTTATACCACTGTAAACAGATATCCACGACAGGACCAAGCAAGCAGCCAAAGGGGTAAGACCACCCCAAGAAGCAGCCAAATAAATTCCCATCCATGGAAGCTCACAGTGCTCTTCTCAGCTGAGGCTGGAGGTGTGCACACAGCTAATTAGTGCTTGCTTCTTCAACTAAATGAGTGACCTTTCAGAGCAGGGTGTAAGGAATAGATAGACAACCTCCCACAACACTCCTCTGGGATTGAACAGAACTCTTCTCCAGGGCTCTGAGATTCTGGCACACAGAAAATGCACCAGTGTTTTGCTGGCTGCAGCAAGGGAGAGTTTTTGCAAGCAGAGCAATGCAAGCCCAGCAGTTACAGACCTCACCCCACTGGGATGCTCTGGAGCTGACAAGAGCCACCAGACTGAGTGGTTCCATTGCAAGGACCCTTCTGATCACAGGCATTGGGAAACAACCTCCTGATATTCCCACTGACTCCAAGGGCAGCTGTGTTAGCTTAGGCTCAGAAATCAGGGAACAAAGGGCTTCCAGTACACAAAGAGTCCCTGATAAAGCTGCTGTAGGCCCATCTGCTCAGAACTGATTGCTGTGATGGAGAAAATAAGAAAGAGTGAGAGAAAGGGAGAAAAGCCCCCAAAATGTGAGCCTTTTTGGGTTTTAGGATGAATCCTTTGCAGATTGTGACTGGGGTTGCCAGAGCAATCCTGAGCCTGTCTGAATAAAGGTAGAGCTGAAGGCACACACCAGTGGGCAGAGTTGTGCCCTCTCTGGGGCTGCACACACCGAGCAGCTCTGCTGGGCTGCCTGGGCACCTGCATCTGCTGGAACATCACCCAGCAGGTGCCACATCAACTTTGGGGAAGGATTAGTACAATTAAAAGGTAGCTTTTAATTTTGTACAATTAAAAAGTGTCTTTTGAAAACAAATTCTCATTTCAAAGGCTCTTCCCAAGGCTCAGCCACCTCCTGACTCTGGAAAGGGACAGAGGTTGCAGGGCAAAGGCATGGAGTGGTCTGGCTGGGGAGACTGAGGGTACAGCAAACCTGGGATCTAGGCCTTCACACACCTAAGGAGAGTTTGAAGTTACTTTGAACAATAGGACTGGTTTGTAGATGGAGAGGGAAAATACTAAATTTCCCCTTCTTTCCCATAACAGACCAAGGTTCTTCTGCAATGAGCTGAGAGCCTGCACCCACTTGCTCACTGAAGCACACCTGGAATCCCAAAGAGGACCTCGAGCTCCAGGGACACATGTGGGGTGAGCACACAATGCCACAGGCAGTTGCTGTGGAGTCAAACACAAAAGCAAGCATGCAGCTCTGCTCTGGGATAAATGTAGAGAGATCCCATGGCAACTTTTATTGTGCAGCTTTCAAACAAACTGTTACAGCAGGGAGCAGGAGAGCACGGGCTTGGGCGTCTGCTCTGTGTTGCTGCATCCTCTGCAAGGGCAGTGATCTTGGACATTATGGTGGTTTCTGCATTAAGCATCTGCTGTGAAAAATCGGAGAACTCCAGCTGAGCAAACTGCTGGGTGTTGTTGGGGCTGTGGTCATATACTCGAGTGAAAAAAAAATCAAATCCACCTCTCATGCAAGCCTTAACAAGGGGCTCGTGTGCATGCCAGCTGTCAGAATGGGGAAAGCAGGGTAATTGGAGCGATTAAAAGCTCACAATGGTTACAGACATGCTTTTGCATTTAAGGTGGAGTGAAACTGTCCTGTACCAGTGCCATGGCTGCTCTGGGAAAGCCTGTGAAATCCTATCTGTCATCTCTGCACCAGTATTTTCAGTTCTGGATCCTTGACCCCACCAGTTGGCACCTACATAAACACCTCCAGGAAATGCTGGGGAGCAGCAGCACAAAGGGATGTGCTGAGCCCCAAGCTGTGCTAAAGAGCTGGGTTTTAAAAAGATCCTCCACCTGAATACATTATGAAATAGTGGCATTTCAGTAGCTAATGTGAGGTGAACACAGGAGGGCCCTTATTCATTATTGCAAACAGTGCAGGGAAGGAGAAATTTCCACGTGTATTTGATAGAATTCAGTGAGATCTTAGAAATAAGGATCCAGAATCTCTGCAGAAATCAGGACAATGCAAAGCAATGACATTACAGTTCATTTGAGTGGGATTTTGCAAACTAATCTGCTTCTTTGCCCCTCAAAGAGTTGACTTAAACAAAATGAGTGTGCAGGACATCTGAATATTAGCTAAGATTTCCAGAAAATAGTTATACCTTTCTGGAGCATAAAGGAGACCTTGAGGAAAAACAAACAGTGCTGTCCTTTATCTCCAAAGGGTTTCTGTCCATGCACATTTCATGCTGGATAAAAATAGCCTTAAACCCTGGGTTAAGTAAGCTTCTTATATTGGAAAAACCTGTTTCAAGTGGACAAAGGAGACAGAAGTGGCACACCATAAAAAGGCCTTTGGTTTCAGTGTCTGCAACTTGAAACATCATCCTGGTCTCATTTTTGGTGTCCAAGAGGGAACTAACCAACACTGGGCCATTGATGACAAAGAGCAAAGTAAGCATGAACAGGGTGTGGGCTGTCCACTTCTCCTTTCTGCATTTCTCTCTCAAGATCACTTTGTTCAGTGCAGGAACTGGTCTCAAGGCACTGCAGAAGGGGATCATTGCCCCCAGACCAGCAGTTTATCACCTTTCAGGATCCTTCTTCTGAGGGAGCAAGTCTGTGTGAGCAGTACCAAAGAAATCCCTTTAAACTAAGGTTTTTATATCCCAACCTGATGCATGAGCCGTATATTAGCACTGAGAACTGTCAGGGAGGCATTTCAGGGTTCCATGTGGGTTTTTAAATTCCTCTTTTTTTCTGCTAAAGAGTTTACCGAAGAAACATCTTGGAAAGGACAGGCCTCCTGTGCCTGTTCAATAATGAGTCATGGGCATGTCTGACTATTTTTTAGCACATGGAGAGGGATTTCTCCTGCTGTGACACAGCCCAAGAACAGATAAAAAGCAATTAGAGCTACATGAACAACATACCTGAGTAAGCCAGAAGCAAGCAATGCAAAACTCTGGAAACTGCAGATCTTCCTGGAATTTTCTCTTGAGCCTTCCATGGGAGATTTTGCCAGCATGGAAGAATCCTTTGAAGCAATGGAACAAAAGTGTGAGTCACTTAAAAAGTTGTCATTTTAAGCAAAAAAGCTGAATTACTTGCCCACTCTAATGGGGACAGATATTAGGCTGAAAACCATGACTCCATCGATTCAGCACATTGGTGTCTCAGGAGACAACAAAATGTTCCTGCTGTCCAGGCAGGCTGGGAATTGCAGGAGAGCAGGAAAGCTGCCCTGCAATGCTTTACAGGGCCTAAAACTGATAGCAAGGGAAGCACGATTTCGCTAAACAGACAGAACTGAAGCGGGAAAAACACTAACTTGCAGTCTTAATTTATTTCAAAACATGGACAACATAGATTCATCTGGATTGTAACAGCTTTGTAGAGGAGATGGGCCATGCCTCTTCTATCAGAAATCAGCAATGATACTGAGCAAGTGAAGCCACATATCCAGGGTCAATCTGTACTTTTACATGTCTACAATTAATAAAATACACTTATTTTAATAAAATACACTTAAACTCCTTAAACCAAGGAGTTTAAGGGCACCTGTGTTAGAAGGGAAGAAAAGAGAATTTACAATTGGAACATGATTATTACATGGCTCAATAGAAGAATTATTTGGTGAAACTGTGTAGCTTTTGTTATGGAAAAGGCAGATTAAAGCATTATAATGAACTTATTGGATTAAGAAAATTGTAGGGCAAACAAGAGAATGAAAGGATAAAAAAAGCAGCACAAAAAAGGTTCGACAACCATCACATTCAAGGTAACACAAGCAGATAACACAGGCAGTGTTTCCACACACCCCACCAGTGCTTTCCCAAAACCAGAGCTGTGACTTGTCTCCCTCAGACTAAACAGGAAACAAGAACTGGTTTGGACTGGAGCCACATATTCACAGTAAAATGATTACTGGTGAAAGCATTTTGTACCAGTGTCAAACCCCAGTAATAAGGCAGATTGCTCATCTGCTTTATAGTACAAAAGAATAGATTATACATGAGCAATAGATTGCTCATCTATTTTCTTTTCTTGTGTATGAACAGGAACTTCATATAAAATTTTAAACATTGCTTTCTGTGGGGTTTTCACCTGGAAAAGCACGTGGCACTGGTCTTTAGGAAATTGTAGCATGGTGTGTATGCTACAGCAATGAAAATGCAGCAAAACAAAATGATAGCAAGCAGAAGATTTAGCACAGGAAAAGACAGCCTGAATATTAAATTCCTAGAAAACACATTTGATACATCACTATTAATATTTAAATCCCTTTCCTATTTATTCCTGTTGAAATGCATAATGCGAAACTCATTTTGACTTTTCCCTCCCCATCCACAATTATAGGTGGCACTTCTCAGCTTTGAAAATTTTAGCTCTGAAGATGTCACATATCTGCTCTCCTTTTACAAAAGTGTTTTACTAGAGATAGTCAGACAACGTTGGTTTCCAACCTTCATTTTCACCTCTTGCATTTAGAACTGAGCCCATGCCAGCTATTAGACAGTTCTAGATGCTCTCCAGTCAGAAATCCTAAATGCTGTGGTGTTTGAGAAACTGCCACTCTGGTAATTTATACATCCATTGCTCCTAATGAGTACAGTCTACCAGCAAACCAGGATTTATTTATTCCAGAGATTATGAATCATTTCTAACAACAAATCCATCTGAGAATTTTGCAGTTTGCCAGCAAACAAAGGAAGTGGCAGAATTTCTCAAATTAATTTTAATGCATTATTTACCAAAGCTTCTTGTACAATGAGGTCGGGAACAACTCTCTGTTGACAGACAGAACTAGAGTAACAATCTATACAGGTATTTTTTCATCTTTTGATTCTACAAAATGGCAAGGACTAGAAACATTCATGTTTGTATCCTCCATCACCTTTATCAACACTGTGACCCAAAGCATTCCATGCTACTTAATATGCTTAATTAATATGCTTATATGCTACTTAATACATAGCATATAATGAAATATTTACTGACATGGCATCCCATCACTGATCATACTTTTTGCTAATAAAGAAAAAAAGTGGCTCTTACAAAATTAAAGCAAAATATCTCAAAAATCTTTAAAAGACCTTATCAGAGTCTACTTTTCAGACAGAGCATTTCCTTCAGCAGTCTCACTCCAAGGCCTGTTCAAAGCCAATACATCACTCCTCATCCTCCTCATCATTTCCTCTAAGCAATAGCTGCAAATAGCCCCATCTGCTCCAAAAATCAAAGAGCAGCAGCTGGTGATCAGCCCTTTTTTAGAGCAGCCTGTGAGACTTAAGGATATTGTCCTGAGCAACTCAGTCAAAATTAATTATAACCTAGATGGAATTAATTAGAGGCTATCTTTATTTCATCTCCATTGTTGTGCAGACAATTGTTTCACTACTCCTCACATGGCTTGGTAATTACAGTAAGATGAAACCACTTAAGATGAAATGTCCTGAATGGGTTTTGATTCAGATTTACAAGAGTGTGTTTGCAGAGCTGGGGGAAGAAGAGCGCTGTTTGCTAAATACAGAGCAGATCTCCACACACACACTCACAAAAGGTTTGTCAGCTCTTATTATTGCTCAGTTGGGACAGCAAAACAGAAAAGTTTTTGTTAATTAAAAAAAAAAAATTAACTGGGAACAAATTATCTCTGGCATAGAGAAATTGTGTTGGAATTCTGCTGTAAAATCCAGATTTTAGATTCAGGAAGCCCTCACCTCGTATTTGAAGGTGTAAGAAGCTTCCTGAGATCTGTTACATGTTACCAATAGTTTTATCTTGCACTGTGGGAGGGAGTTTCTATAGACACTTTAATTCCAATCCACATCAAATGGCTCTAATCAGTGTTTTTTCAACCTTTTATGAAGGCAGGCAAGTGACTGCATGTGACGCAGATGCTTCCCAGATGGATTTCAGCTAAAAGGAAAGAGTCTTATCAGCACTGAAAAGAGACAGTGGCAGATTTCTATTTGGTTAGTGACCACTGTTCTCCATATTAACATCTGTGATTAGATTACAGGAATAAGATCCTCTAGTTTGATAGTATAAAACCCATTTGAGGACAGCAAAAAAACCCCAAACCTTGCATTTAAGAGAGAGGAAAACATCCATCTAGTTGTAATCTACTGAAGTAATTTCCCCCTAGAAGCAAAACAAAGCTAAATTATTCTAAAATACTAATGTCTGTTGCACATGGGCTTGGGGGAGGCTAAATGGAAGCTGACCCTCTCTGTGGACATGAGTGTTTCATGTTTCCAGGGGTAATAAATAACATATTCCCTGTTGGAAGCAGCAAATGCAATGCCTGGCACTCCTGGGAATTAGGCTAAACTGGGTCCATGGCACACAAGTGAAGGTGGAGCTGAGTGATTCATTCATGTGGCGCCTGCTACAAGGAAGATACAGAGGCCCTGCGTCATGGGGACATTATTTTTAGAGTGAAATGCTACGAAATTATCAGGGCTTTCACATGTATAATACATGAGGAGGCAGGGAGGCTCACCTTCATTCTGCTTCTTCTTACCAGCAGTGGTTCTTGAGTGAATTTTTGTTTCATCAGTCATGTGACAACCTCAGGAGAAGGAAACAGCAAAGACAAAATGGTTCTTGATAGCAGCCAACTGTTCTAAAAGTGCTCAGATTTCTCCTTTCTGAAAAAAACTCACACAGGAGAAAGGGTTAAAAATCAACATGAAAACCATCAGGTAGTTTTTGGGACAGGTAACAGCCACAGGCATTTCAGTGGGAGCCCTCCCAGGAATTACAGAGCAATCCAAGACTTTCCTGAGGTAATTCCAGTGAAAATGAACACTCTGTGTCCATCTCTGGTTCTACAGCAGTGATTTTCACATGGAGGTACAGAGCTATACCCAGCAGTAGACTTTGGGTACTAAAATGTTCCAGTTATACAACACACACGGAAAATGTTCAGAAAATTTTAAATTGAAAAAGTACACAACTCTCTTGTGGTTGTCACAGATATGCAAGATTATCTGAGTGTAGCAATAAACGAAATAAAGATGCATAATTTCCTTAGACCCTAATAATCCTGTGACAATCTGACTCAATTTCCAAACGAATTTTCCCATTTTTTATCCTCTGGAGAACAACTGTTTACAAAGTTGCTTCCCAGAAACATTGCTGTAAAATATTAAAACTCCTATAAGCAAGAAAAGGTCATCGTGAACATTACGTTCAGTGGAGCACAGAAAAACTCAATTCATCCAAATAAACCAAATTATATGTGTTTATATAGAAGCTATGTCTGCCCATTATGTAATTGGTTTAATTAATAGGAATTTTAGTCTAAATCCAAACTGGTCACAAAAGAGTCTTCATAAGCTAGGAAAAAAAAAAAGGTGATTCATTTATGTGTGTAAAATCCTAAATATTTCGCACACCATTGTTCAAAGGATGTTTCTGTGATTCCAGTCTCATTTAAATCTTAACAGCATGACAGACTATTTACAGTTCCTCCTGCTCTAGAAGAGGATTTAAAAACATTGTGCCCCAACCAGCCACACTATAATTTCCCACATTTAATTAGAAAATAGATGAGATCCGTTTATTTGAACTGGTACTTGAAGTAAGCAATTAAGTGCTTCACTTAATAGGAGTGTGTGCTGTAAATCTGGCCTTTCATTACATGTACAGCTCCCCACACAATAGGTTTCTAGTCCCAGACAGAAGCTTGCAGGCGTTGCTTTAATAAAAATACACTGTTTAGGAATATTGTGATGTATTTCCACTGTCCCTGAGGGACTTACACTAATACAGCCTATTATCTGTCCTTATTACACAGAACTAAGTATGCAATTAATTGGCAATCTGTAGTGGATTATGGAAACCTTCCAGATGGATGGGGGTTTATCACGGCATTTTGTTGCAGCAGATACTGTAATTTGCTAAGTTTGGGACGCTGACTTTACAAGAATTAATTTCTTTGTCAGCTAGGTCTTGTGAGCAAGAATTTCCATTTCCTTTTGCAGCAGATGTAAGGGCCGGAGATGCAGCACAAAGCACCCCTGAGATAACACAGCATTGCTTCAGCAGACTGTCTTTGCTCACACACAATGGGATGTGTGGGCTGCACCTCCCTCAAGAAATGAAAACGCAATCAATTGACTCAGTTAATATTTTGCTCTGTGGGAAAAACTCCATCAGACAGTCTGGAGCTCCACTAATCCGTGGCATTGCATGAGCTGTGGCAGCCTAAGCAGGAGAAAGCCCTTTGTGGTTTGCCAGCCCTCCCAGCCTTTGGGGGTGAGAGGGGGAGTTGTCAACCTTTCCATCCTTGCCTTCCATTGCCACTGCAGCTGGATAACGCAGGATAAAGCTGGGATGAGGTATCTGGAGCTGTCACAGATGGCTCTACTGCCACGGGAACCTGTGGCTGTTGGGAAGGGAGCTCACCTGGGAGCTGAATCCAGACAATATCCAGAGGAGAGGAGCAGTCCTCAGCAATGCATCACAGAGCAGGCAGGGGTTTGGAGCACACCACTCTCCCGGGAAGTGTTCTATAAGATATTCAAATAAGATGTTATTGTGCACAAACCTCATCGATGTCTTATTGACAGAAAGGAAATGTACAGAGAGCTCTTTCTGCCCTTGACTCTTTCAGCCCTTTTGAAACCAACAGAACATGAGCCCCTGTTCTGGGGCAGCAAAAAGAGGGAGAGGCCATAGAGAAAAAACTCTCTAATTGTATCACACTTTGGGGCAAATTCACACATTTCCCTTTGTGCAGTGGCAGTAAGTATTGGTATTCATTAGATTGCCCAGGTTTGCTTAGATAAAAAGTCACCTTCAAACAGCATCCATGTTATGCAGCAGCTCTTACTCCATGTCTCAAGAATTCTGTTTTCTCCCCTCAGCATAAATGCCCAAGAAAGCTACTACAGTGCATGGATGAGAGTTGTATTCTTGCTTGACTGGGTATCAGTTCCTAAAAGGGAACAGCTCACTGCTTTTCCTATGCACTCAGCAAGCATCAAAATTCTTGTGTTTATAAATGTGTATCTGCATTGACCACAGCTCAGCCAAGTAACCCAATCCTCATGTGAACAACACGCTCTGTAGTTCATGCTCTAGGAATTTTCACTTTAATGTAACTTAAGATATAAATCTGACTGTGAAGTAAAATATCTTTTGATTCTTCCAGCTATACCTGAGTCTCCTGATTCTCTCTCCTCTTTGGCACTTGCCACTCTCATTTATTTTCAGACTGGTAATTGCCCCCTTAACATTTCCATCAACAGACCCCCACACATCCAGCAAATCTCCAGATTGCTCTTGCCATGTGTTAGGATTAATAATTAATGAAGCCAGCTGATTGTTCCAAGTGACCCATTATCATGTCAGGGCAGAGATGAACTAGAGAGAAGACAGGATTCATTTCTGAACCTCCAATTTCAATATCAAAGTTCAAAATCAAAACACCACCAGCAACATAAATCTATTTCTCTCAAGAGATTTTTTTTTTTCCAGAGCTGGCCAGAACAGTCCCTCAGCCTGGAAAGCAATATTCCTATGCTCAGGGCTTTTCAAACATAAACTACTTTTTCTCCAGTATGTGGCATTTCTCAGGGCTTTTCTAACATTTAAGTATCACCCAGGTATTTAATGATAATCAAGAAGAGAAAAAGAATGGGAAAGGGAAATGCACATTAGCATGAAAGATTAAGGGAAATGAATATGTATAGCACACACACAAGAATAAAAAGCTGGTACACAATGGGATGCCACAGAGCAGAGTGGGAGGGCTTCTGTTCATTAAGTGTTGATACAGTGGATTTAAATAAAATTGAATAAAATCCAATTTAAATGCCAGGATAAAAAGCCTTGAACGATCAGGCAGGGAACAGAATGGATTTCTGTCCCTCAGAGTTCAGATCAATGCCTGACCAACAGCAGCTGCAGATGGTCGACAGCAGAAGCCTGAAAAAATTAAAAAATTAAGTGGTTAGATCAGGTCTGCTGATTCTTGTTAATCCCATTCTTTGCTGTTCCTGTAACATAATATTTACCTCTAGTATAAAAAAAAAAGTACCTATCACAGGTGTCTTAATAGAAATGGTATCTTATTAGTTTTTATCATGTCTCAAACCACCTTACTTTCTACATGCATAATCCTAAAACAGTACTATTCAATTATACAAGAATAATTGATACTTCAGCAAGAAGACAGTAAATTCACCTGCTGAGAAAAAGCAAACAAACAAATAAATGACAGTTCATCAATTTATTTGAAGCCATGAGCAGAGCTTCACTGGAGATAGCAGTGCATAGTTTATTATCAGCCTGCTGTTAATGTAGGGCTCCCTGCTTTGAGATTATTTAAGGATGACTAACTCATGTTACATTTATTTCCTCTAAACTTGCTCTGGGCTATATGAAAAGCAGGAATCAATTAATTATTTGCAGGACCATTCAGACAGTGCTGCAAACAAAAGTTAGGGTTTCAGCACAACACTTTCGTGGGGTGGAATATCACATTTAGTTGTATCAAAAGGAATGAAAAAAAACCAGAAAGGTAAAAATTAATTTTCCAATGGGCTATAAAGCCACTGAAGCGTTTTAAGTGTGAGATGGAAATGTTGATATCTGAAAAGTTCAAAGTGCAGATGGAGTTGCATGGGTTTCATTGTTTTCGATCATGTCTGCTTTCTTCACCATTCATAATTAATATTTACAGAATGCAAGGCCTTTCTTAAGAGCCATCCTACTGCCTCAGGATCAGTATTTTTTCAGCAGATGACTCACATTTTAATCCCTTGAGAAGGAGGGTGCTTATATTGTCTCTAGCTGGCTGCACAGCTGAAATGGGGCAGCTGTGACTTCATTGTCCCCAAGGGACTCGCTGGTTCGGCAGCAGGGGCAGCATGTTTTAGTCATGACAGAAGGCAAAACCTGTGCGTGGTTATTTAAGGCAATCACTGAATCACTTTTGTGTTGTGCATGGTATTGATTCACTCTTAACTGCTCTTGGCTTTCAGCAATAATCTCACTTTATCCTGAAATGTGTCAGGGACTGCACAGGTGGGGACAGCAGAGTCACAGAGCAGCCTCTACAGTAAATTACAGACAGGTTACAATAGAGTGGATAAAACATCCTAAATGAGATACTCCTGCCTTTTGTCTTAATGAAGAATACTTGACCTACTCTTGGATTTCTGCTTCAAAAATGGGCTGGAATCTCCAGCGTTTGGGTTAGACACTGGGAGCAATCCCATATTAGTTTAAGGAATGGGTAGATGATTTATTAAGCTGCTGCCAGCTCAAATGAGATTATAATGCCATAATACAATGATACCTTAAACACTGTGGTAATAATGCCTTTTACCCACATAAATGAAGAAAATTGCAGTAAGTAAAAGAGAGAAGTTTCATCTGAAAACTGAGTGGACAGCACATTTGAAGGTATTTATTACCCAAAAGGATGCAGGTACATTGTGCTTCTTCTCTGCAGGGAAAAGGAACCAAGGCCTCCCCAGAGATTTTTCTGAGGAGTTTGCAAAAAAGGCCTTTTTACCATTTTAAAAGAGCAATTACTAAACCACTTCAGCCATAGAGTACCAGCAGCTGTGTATCTTCATTTTTCCTGAAAATGTTAAAAGTGCATAATCCACTGGAAAGCTCCTTGCAGAGCAGCTGTGGATTATTTATGGTGCCTTTACTACCCATGGTCTCAAATGCACTGTTCCACATTGAAGGAATATGCCTTACCCATGAATGATCTGTGAAACAGACAGTCCTAGCAGTTCAGTACTGAAAACAGGATGTCTTGAGGGAAAAAATAGAGTTAGTGAGAGTATATTTCAAATAATCAAGTGCATTCAGTACTAATTAATCTGTAAAGTGACAATATGAACAGACTGGTTGGATCCTCTTTGTCTGGTTATTTTGCTGTGTGCCAACACAGAGCTATTCAGGGATACCAGAGCAGTTTGTTAAGTACAGGACTGGGTGGTATATGACTAAAATTTCCTGGAATTACACATGCACTTGACTCTTCATGTACAAAAAGTCTGACTCAAACCTGTGCTAGGTTAGCAGTGCCATTCTTCTCACTCGTGTTTGAAAAAACTGGCTGAAGTTTCTGCTTTCAAGTCTGCAGATTTTTCTCCAAGACAACCATTCTGTTTGCCCATTGCACTGCTACTGGAAGGGGACAGCAACTCTTCTCCACCCAAGACGAAGTAAAGGGAAGAAATAGTCTGAAAAATCAGACCTGTTGTCATGGAAACCAGAACAAGGATTTTCGAGGCCAAAATGGATGCACTTATAAATCCAAGACGAGGAAAATCCCACCCTTTTATAAAAGTACCTTAAGTGGAAAATGTCTTTATCATAGGAAGTCAGATATTTACTAGCTCAACAAATGCTGCAGTGTAAAGCAGTATACAATTTTTTTTTTCTCTAATACAATATGATCTCATCAGCACCAGTGGTTCATGCATTTGAGAGAAAGGCAGTAGTAGCCATAGAAACAGCCTCCTCTCCCTGAGTGGCAGAAGATATCGTGTGACACCCACTTTTGGTGGTGGCCTCACACTCTGCCAGATTTGTGGCTGCTTTTGAGTGTGAAGGGTTTTATTTTTTTGATGCACCTCAAGCCACTGGAGTTTTATTTTTTTGATGCACCTCAAGTTTTATTCTGTGCAGCTCCACAACTTGGCATTCCCTCTAAGAGGAGGTACCTAAGGGAAGGAGATTCTTCCTGCAGGATGGGAATAAAAGGTGGCCCCAGGGGTGCTGTAGAAACAATGCTGTTATTTTTTCTCCCTGTGATGTTAGAAAACACGTTGCTAGAGCACTGGAAGAAAATCAGGGCCATTACACCGTGTACTCTCTCAGTATTTGTGTGGAGAGATGTACAAGTGAACAACAAATCTGCCTTAGGCCATAGAGCAAGACAAGGACAGACCTTGGGAAAAAAAAAAAAAAGGAAAAAGAAAAAAGGTTTTTTCATTTTTCAATCCCAGCCATTCTCACAAAGCAGTTCACCACTTCACCTTCTTTTCCCCACCACCTTGATTCTCCCCCACATCAGCTGCCAGCACAGAGCCCTACCTAAAGACAGAGCTCGGCTTGGACTCTAATCTCCTGTGACATATTTTCTGTTTAGTGCTGGAAATCGCTGCTTTAAACTGCAACTTGATCCCTGTCTGGGGACACACTCTCTGAGTCACCTCTAGCAGCAGATGATTTACAGCCCTTCAAAGCTGTCCCAGCTCACTGTTACTATCTCAATCTCACTGGTACCTCACTCAGTATAAAAGCACAGGTTCTCCTCTTGCTTTTTGCAATGCCTAATTAGGCCCAAGCTGTAAAAAGCCAGGCTGACCTTTAACAGCTCT
Organism: Brachypodius melanocephalos; assembly: GCA_013398615.1. Taxonomy (NCBI): domain Eukaryota; kingdom Metazoa; phylum Chordata; class Aves; order Passeriformes; family Pycnonotidae; genus Brachypodius; species Brachypodius melanocephalos. Next base: position 3,087,265 of record VZSR01000393.1, read on the forward strand.
TTGTACTTGGGAGACCAGTTGGACTTGCAGTTTAAGACTGCTTGTTGATAATGACAGTTTAACTCTCCTATGATAAAGTACAACTTGAAAACAGAAAACACAGAGAAAGCTGCTGTGTTCTGCTCTGGAGAACACCTTGAGGAGACACAGCTGCCACGTGTGTTTTATGAAGGTACTGGAGTACCCACATGTGGAAGAAACACTGAAATAGAAGCAGTTTATTGCCCTAACTTCCTCCCACAGCTCATGGCCCCAGCAGGCAGCACAGCTGGATCACAAAGGAAGGTGCTGGATCAAACAGGAAGCTGCTCCAGAACCAGGTTTTTATAACCCAAAGTTTTGAAAAAAACCCACCAACCTGGAACTGATTGAAGTAATTTGGCAATGCTGAGATGTACATGACTGCATACTACATATAGTATATATATATACGTACACCCCTGGGAAAGGCATGAGGCAGGAACAGCTTCCTCTCTCACACTTTAATCTGGTGTCTCAGCTTTTCCCGGATACTCTTGGAGCAGAGATCCCAGCACTGAGCAGTCAGCAGCAATTGGGTGCTCCCACAGCCTGCTCTGGTTTTGCTTTGGGCAGTAACCATCCCATCGTGGGCACTGGGTTACTCAGTGAAAGGTAAACCAAAGGCTTTGGACTCTGAGAGACACACTCCACACCTGGGCAGAAATATGGAAAGCAGTCAAAAAGATGAGTTATGGTGGAAAACAAACTGTTCTGCACAATAAACAGAGAACGAATAGATCAAATCCAGCCTAGGTGGAAGGGATGAAGCTGTGTGGGAAAAGGAGTTGCACATTACAAACAGTGCAATGCCACTTGCACAAACCCCTGAAACTGCAAGAAATTCATTTGTTTACTCAATGGCTCTTGGCATCACAAGCCATGATCATGTTTCCATCACTTATTTTCAAAACTTAAGGGTTTTCCATACAACAGAGGAGAAAACACTGGTTTCTTGTTACATGGTGGGTGTCAACACTGCACTCTGCCAAGAAACACAGCTGCCCTGCTGAAAAAGTCTGCCCTCACAAATCTAAGATGTTTCGAGGGGTTTTCTCCCACTGTTTGGAGAAAGAGTCTGCATTCATTAAAGAGGTGAACAAGGGTGAAAATGAGTTCAGGAATGCTACCAGAACTTTCCCATCTGGTACTCAAACACGTTTTTGTTTGCCAGATGCAGTGCTCTAAAACTGTTTGATGTTTTTCACTGTGTTTTCACCTCATTGTTTCTGATGGCGGTAGCACTTCCAGGGTTTGGGGTGGGCAGACCAAACAGTCTGACCCCAAGGACACAATGGTGATAACACCCTGTGAGGTGACCCATGTTCAAAAACAGAACAAAAAGTCTGGGCCACAGTGCTACTGTGTGCAGTGCTGCCCACACTACAATTGAAACAGACGGAATTAAGCTGTGCTCTGAGGAAATGACACCACCTGCTTCCATCTGGAGCAAAAGGATTCTCTGCTTTCTGTCCTGCATTACTATATATAGAAACAGCTAAAGTTATATATTTTCTATGGAAGACTTCTTCATTGGAAAGAATACCCTCAAAAATCCTAAAATTCCTTCAGAGAAAGCAGCCTGTAAATGAAAAAAAAACCCCAAAATCAAACCAACCAATCAAACAAACAAAAAGAAGCAAACCCAAAGACTGTTGAGAGAATTCTACCATTTGACTTCTTTACTCAGTTGTAGGGTTGCTGTACTCCTCTACAGTTTTCACTAAACACAGACTACAAACCTTTGCAAACAAAACAAAAGAGTTGGGTAATGCTGTAAGTAATCTGGAATTTAATTCAAACTAGGCCTGGGTTAAGCAGAAAATAAACAAAAGGGGATGTGTAGGGTTTCTCAGCATCAGAGGTTGTATATTTGGTGGAAAAAGTTCTCTTGTTAAGGACTGTTTGCCTTGTTAAATTGGCTGTGGTTTATATGAGTATTATCCCACCTGTAAGGACATTTTCTAAAATACTGCATGTTCTAATCTCTACTCATAATCACAGAATCAGAGAATGGTTTGGAGGTGACCTTAAACATCATTTAGTTCCAACCCCAATAATCAGATTTATCTGTTCACTGCACCCTTTCTCCTTTTATAGAAGAGTTGGCTAGCAGCAGGCAGAGGGGTTTGTAAAGGGAAGTTTACAAAGACTTGCAAAACCCAGAACTTCCTTTGTGGCTACCTAAGGACTCAGTTCGGGTGAGAATCAGACTTTCTTTTACCCTTATATGGCAATCCCACAAAAACCCGAAGGCAAATCAGGTGAGAAGCTGTGAAGGTACAGCTCCTACAGCACCCAGTTACAGGCAGAGCTGAGCAACACGGATATAAAAGGGCATCAGGGGTGTAGGTTTGGACTATACCTTTTAAAGCCAAATTTTGTGCTGAGGTCACCCTACAGATGATCAGTGGGCTGAGCCTACAACGAGTTTCATCAAATAACATTATTGCAAGATTGCACTGTGACTGCAGATGGCTTGTGAAACTTCACGTCTCCATCAAAACAGGAAACACAGAGCCTAATGGCATTAAAAGAGGTGAAATGACTGTTGTGTTCACCAGATCCTAAAACACGGCTATGGGTCTTTTATAATTTAACTCTTTTAACTCAAATGCAACCTCTCTTGCAAAGGCCAGAGTTCTGCAATATAACTGAAATGCTGAGTAATAACTGGGAAGTCAAAAGCATCAGACGTGTTTCCTCCACGTGACTTACAGCAGGGCTTATCTACACTCCAGGCTGCAGGAGGCTGGAAACCTCATGGCTTATTTTGACCTACAGTCCCAATCTCCTCTTCCCAGAAGGTGAAATACCCTCAAAATACCCTGCTGAAGAGTGCCTCCGGTGTGATATCACCATTTTTGGAGCTCTCGGATGCCTGTGGCTGAGAGGGCTGGAGTTCTGCTCACTGCATGTGTGAATGCAGCTAATTATAAGCTCTTTGGAACAGAAATCCTGTCTGTCTGCACAGTCTTTGGCACAGCAGGGTCCCTTTCTCAGCTGGCCTTCAGTGAGAACTCAGTTCTAGGCATGAATCATATCAAAGGTGAATCAGAACCGTTCGAATCACTGACACCAGAGGGTAATAACTTTAACATGTGTATACAAGATGAATGAGCTGCAAAATTTCTCAGTTCCAACTCAAGAGAGGAGAAAAAAATAATTCTAAAGAAACTAAAAGATAACTGAGGTGAAACAGATGTGCTTGATATAGACCCACAGCTGCTTAGATCATCATTTACATCCTGTTATCTTGAAATAATTTACTTTAATTGAAGGAGACCTACCTGAACCAAGAGACTTGAACTGAAATGAGGATTACCTGGAACTAAGGTCACCTAAATTTTCTGCGGTCTTGGCAAACTAATAAAACCAAACCTACTCCATTTCACTAAAGTCAAAAGTATATAGTCTTTTTAAATAAAATAGTTCAGTGTTTTGTGCTTTTGTTTTTTTCACTCTGCAACCAAACACACGTCTAACTAAATTAACTAATTTAGTTCACTAAATTAGCCACAATTGTTCATAGAACCTTCTTGTGTTTTTTTCCTCTTTTCTATACACCAGCATATTCCTGAATGTCCTTAAAAGGAATCTTAGTGTATTCTCTCTTTCTTACTGGCAGAAACAAAGCACTGGAGACACTTAACCGGCTCTGCTGAGTAGCTGAAAATACACATGAGGAAGTGACGACTCATTTAAAGAGAGCTGCGAATTGCCGCCCTTATGCACCAGCTTTCCAGCTTGACTTTTTACACTCTTGGTGCAAAAAAAGGCGTTGAAAGGGTGTTTGGCCTCTGACCTGGAAATTCCCCCACAGCAGGAGCGTAATCTGTGCGATTTAGTGTGAGTATCTTGTGGCTTTAAGAGCTGGTTACCCTGCAGTTTACAGCCTAATGTCACAGCCAAGTGACAAAACCATCCAGGAGCAGCAGGAAGCTCGGGTTAGACTGACGGGCAGGGCAAACAAACCCACAGTTCACAGTCAAAAGAGGATAAATTTGACCTAAGCCAGGCCAGGTACCTTTCAGTAGCTTTTGACTGATTCTGAGCTCAGTAGGTGGAGAAAAAAGGTCATGAAATCATCATTTGTTTGTGAAGATGATATTGGTCAATCAGAATTAGCTGGCTGGTTGTCAGTCTCAGTGCAAGGTCAGTAAAATGAATCTCTAGTCTTGGATTTCCAGATTGAAAAGAGGTCCCAGAGAAAGAGATAAATATGAAACACAACCCGTAAAACAAGCAAATGTAAAAATCCAATTGCATGTGAAGCAATACATCCACAGAAACACTAACCTTTAAAAAGAAATTAAAGGAGTAAAAGTTAACTTGAATGAAAAAAAACCCCTTTGTTTTTCTCATTCTGCATGTTTCACTTTTCTTCTTGGGCATCAATTGGGAAGTTCATTAACACTGATGGAAACCAAACACATAGCAGACTTTTTCTAGAACCTGCTCACGTAGTACAGGGAAGGACTTCCACCAAGAACCAAGTTTTGTCCTCACCGTCATTACATGGAGTTAATAGGAAAAGGATTAACTAATTTATTACACAGGTTTTACTTCTAACACACGGTGTGTAAACAGGGGAATCCAAACTCACTTGGAGCTATGTTGAAGCCCGCAGTGTGGGCTCCACAGAGAACTTCCTAAACATGCGATGCCATCGTGTGGGCAAAGACATCTCCAGCAGTTTCCAGAGGAATGTCATTGAATCCTGGAATGTTTTGAGCTGTTTTGAGTTAAAATGGTCGTCTCAACCCTGCTACGGGCAGGGACAACTTCTACTAACCCAGGCTGCACTCACATCCTATGAACGTGCCATTAATTCCTTAATTTTTACTTGCTATGTCCTGACCTTGCTGACAGGAGCTGGATAACTCCTGTGCCTCTAGTGGTGATCAGAGAGAATCTGAAACAGCATCCACCCCAGAATTCTGGTCAATATGTTTCTAAGTCTGAGCTGGCAACAAGAAGACTACTCTACAGGTTTTTATGAAATTTTGCATCCGTGAAGGTCAAAAAGAAAAGAGCAACCCACAATTAAAAAAGTGTGGTTTAACTTGATATCAAGATTTTTACTCCTTCTTGCAAAAGAACAAAACAAAGGGAGCTCTGCCATGGTTAGTACAGATAGAATCACAGATTGGGTTGGGTTGGAAAAGACCTTAAAGCTCATCTCATTGCAACCCCTTTCACCATCCCAGGGTGCTCCAAGCCCCATCCTGAAAACTTCCAAGGATGGGACATTATTAACTTCTCTGGGCAACTATTTTTTTTTCCCCTAAATTCTTTTCTTTTGTACATTTCTGCTTTTTGTTAAAAAAACACTGATTGGGCTATAATTAAAAGCTAAATGCCAAAGCTGCTAACCTGTTCCATGGTACTTCGTTCCAGGAACACTTACACCACTAGATTTGTGGGAATTTGCCCATCTCTCCCCATCTGGAAGGAGAAGGAGGCTTCACACTAGGCTCAGTCTGCAGGAAAATCAACCAGAGTCAGCATGGACAAAAACGGTGCCACTGCTGTGAATGTGAAGGCCTTGGTGTGCTGCAGGAACCGAACCCTGTGGCTGAAACAACAAGGAGAATAAAGTGAATAGGATGAAAAGTTGCCAACCTGGAAAAAAAAAAAAAAAAAAAAAATAAAAGTGTGTTCTGGGACCAGAGTTTTGCAACCACTGAGGTTATAATTTTTCCTCCCAAGTACTCACACGTCTGACTGAGGGCACGGCCAGTCCGTCACCTTGCAGTTGTCCCTTAGCCCGTGTACAGCCTTTTTACCTCTCAGCCTCAGACCAGCCCGATTTTGCCAGTCAGCAGACAGAAAGGGAACCTATTCATTGAGAAATTGTTGTGCTTTCCCTCCACTCCCCATGGCCATTGAAATTCACCAGTGTTTACCCCGAAAGTGACCTGTGTGTGTATTTATTACACACAGGCACACCCAGCTTCTCCCTTCCCAAAGGCCACCAGTTGTTTCCAGCACAGATCAGGGCCAGCGACATCTCCCACAGACCTTTCGGGATACTTTTTGGGATGCTTTTTACAACACTTCAGCACAGGGCACCTGGCACTTACACGAGCTGCGGGGGGGTGGTCGCTGTGTCCCAGCTAGAGCTCTGAATTTTTACTCTTTTTGAAGCAGTTTTTAAGGCCAGGGAGGCTGAGGGAAAATGGATGCCTCAGGAAGAAGGGTCTCCTCAGGGAGGTTTTCCTGGAAAAGCAGGGTCTCCTCAAGGAGGGCCATTCCCTAAAGGAGAGTCTCTCTAGGGAAAAGGATCCCCTCAGGGTGGACGGTCCCCTCAAAACGGAGACTTTCCTCAGGGCAGAAGATTCCCTTAAAAAGGAGGGAAGGGTCCGCTGAAAAATGAGGGTTTCCTGAGTGGAAAGCGTTCCCTCAGAGAGAAGGGTCTCCTCAAGGCTGAGGAACCCCTCATGGAGGCGGGCTGGCCGCGGTCCCGCTGGTCTCCGGAGCTCTCGGGCTGCCTCCTCACCGCCTTCCACTGCGGCCTGCGGCACCGCCCGCCCGTCCCGCCGAACCTCCGGGACAGCACCGCTGCTCCTCGACCTCCCGGCTTCCCTCCACACCTTCCCCGGCTTCCTCCACTTCCTCCATTCCTTCCCTGCCTTCCTCCATCCCTTCCCTGCCTGCCTCGCTCCGCCCGTCCCTCCCCGTGGCCGAGGGCCGGCCCCGCGCTCCGCCCCGGCCGGGCGGGCGGAGGTGCCGGATGGCGCCGGCCGTGCCCGGGCCGGTATTACAGCACTGGGGCCATCCAGGGCAGGGCCCAGGCTGGTGTCAAAGCTCGGGGACATCGGGGGCTGGGTCCGGGCCGGTGTCACAGCGGTGACACAGCGGTGACACAGCGGTCACCTCCCGGTAAGCGAGGGGCGGGCGCCCCAGCTCTGCCTCTGCCTCGTCACCAGGATGGGGCGGGGAGGTGCTGCCTGCGGCTGCGGAGGGATGGGCAGCGCTGAGCTGGGCAGGGCGATAGATAAACCTTTCAAAGACCCTCTTTATCCAGCGGTTCGCTGCTTAAATTAACAACATTTCCACGGTCTGTCTTCTAGGCTACAGTGGTTTCCATTCACTCCTCGGTGTTTACCCCACGATCGGCGTCTTCCTCGAGAAAACAAGGCTTTAGGCCTGAAGGTGAAGCAGCCACAACCCGGCCTCTTACCTACGGTAAACAAAGTTACCGACAGAAATACTGTGTTGGGCTCAACAGCGTGTCCTTCGGAGGCGGCTGAAGGGCTGCGTCATGGGCTCGTCTACAAAAGAGAGGTGTCAGGAAGGACATGGAATTTGCAGGAAAAAACCTCTACAAAATGCTCTTTTTATTCCATATCTGATCTTTTTCATGTTGTCACCCCAGACTTGTGTGTTCCCCAGACAGATGGGAAGGCTGTTGGCAGTGGTGGCTGTCACTGCGGTCCTGGTGGAATTTGGTGTTTCAGGCGCTGCTGGGTGTGTGCTGTGCTGCTCCAGGGAGAAAGGCAGAGCACATGGACCAGACAACACCAAAAATCATGTCTCTGTAATGCAGGTGACTCCTGGGACATTGAGAGAAACAGTTGTACCACTAAAAGTGTAAAACAAACAGAGCAACCCCAAATCAACCCCCCATCACCAACTTTAGATCTGTGGGTATCAACTCTCAGAGATTGATTTCTTGGTTTTATATGAATGTGTGTTTTTAATGGGTCTTGAGTTGTATTCCTAAATGGTTTTCTTCCTTTGTTTCAAATTATTTTTATAGAGTGTCCCTAAAAAGCCCACTCTCGTGTGATTTTCAGAGACTGCAGTGATGGTGTTTTAGTGCCACATCATATTGGCAAACTTAGGTTCAGTCCATTAATACACCAGAAAGATGCAGCATAATCTGTCATAACTAATCGATTATCAGGCTTTTCCCTTCATGTTAGGGATGTATTCCAGCTGTCAAACTCACGGTGACTTTGTCTAAACTGATTTAACCGTTAGATCATATTGGTTTTTCCATTTGGTAGAGACTTGACTGAGGTTTGCATTGGTGGCCAGGGTGGTTTTAGCCAAGAGCTGTCAGACTGTCAGCTTTTAAAGCACAGTTACTGTTCACAGATGTTCTCCAGGTTCATTGAGCCTTGGTGAATTCAGAGACTAAACAGTAGTTTTAATAATTTCCTGTAAGGCTGCTAATTTGCTCTTGTAAAGCTTGCACTGGTATGTCAGTCTGTTTGATGTGTCTTTCATGGCCTTTGTGATACCTTTCTGTGTTTAATGTTTCTTTTGATTTCTTTTTTTCTTTGATTCAGGTTGAAAAGATGGGGAATGCTGAGAGCAATGCCTATCAGAATCACCTCTCCAGATTTCTTCCTGAGGAGCAGTCTGACATTGATGGACTATTCGATACCTTATCAGGCTCGAGTGGCTCAGCTGGAGCAAAAAGTGCCAAAGCTGCAAAGAAAACTGTGACTCTGGCAGCACTACAGGCAAGACAATCTATTATTCATGATATAGCTGGGATGTAGTGCATTGAACAGAATTCCAGAAATAAACTATAAAGATGTGGTATTTTTTAAGGATTGCTCATCTCAATTTAAATTTTCATATTTTGGGGCAGGATGGATATTTAACTTTTTCTTGCAGTTTAACCAGAGTAGTGACTTTCAAGTTTGCATTTATCTCTTAAATTGAACTTTTGGGTCCATTTTCAGCTTTCCTGATTCTGAAGTAAGTTGGGGTGTATGGAAATATTTTCACTGAAAAATGGGAAAACTATTTTTACCCCTGGAGTCTGTAGTGTGAGATCATTTACAGATTGTCTTGAGAAGCTGTCACAAAGTCAGTTATTATTTGGTTATGCCTGTCTCCCTTGACATATCACTGTCTCTAATCTCTTCACTTGTACTAAAAGGAGAGAATTCAATTTGACTTGATTAAGCTGTGCCTCCCTGTTTTTGCTGATTAACATGCATTATGCTTCTGATTAACTTTGCATTCATTTTCTAATCAAGAAAAGAGAAAAATGAGTCATTAGGATCCTTAATAACTCCAGCTAGTCAGGCACTAAGTGGCCAAATGAATGTAGTGGTAAAGTGCAGTTTTATATAGATTACACAGATAATGGAGTCAAATTAAAACTCATTGAAAGCAGCAGGTTATTTTAAGGTGTTCAGCAGTGCCTGTGCATACAGACCAGCCTCAGCCTTCCTGCAGCCTGGCTGTTTGTGATCTGTCACCAATTTTTGGAACACCAAGTTTGGGAATGATGTTCCTGCTGCCTGGTTTTTCAGCACTAATTCATCCAACGTCCTGGGTGCCTGTTGATTGTTTGGGACCAGGCAGAAGTTCTGTTTCCAGCTTTGCCCTAGATCATTGTGATCTTTGATGAGCATTTGCCTTTCCTGCCTTTTTGTTTGCCAGCTTAAATGAAAATCTTTTGGAAGACTTCCTATAGGTGCAGGGGGAATGGCAATGGCATTCCTGCCTTGTAGGTGACAATGCTCCTGCCTGAGGTGTGGCAGATTTGACCCAACAACAATCTGGTACCACTGGTGAGGCCCCAGCATCACCTGCTGTGCTCTGCTCAGGGTGCACATCTGGGCCAGGACAGGCTGCACTGCATAGCTTGGGAAGCAGCTGGAGCAGGAGCCTCTTGATAATTCCCTGAAGCCTCTTTAAAACAACGGTTCTAAGCTGTCAGAGGTGTGAGTTAAATGGTTATTAAGGATTCCTTTTTTACACATCTCCTTTTTTTGCACCGCAGGTCCACTCTTTGGAACAGCTAGGAGCAAAATGAAACAGCACAGTGAAGTGGTGGGATTAGGTAGGGAGTAGGTTGGTAATTCAGCAGTGTGAAGTAAAAAGCCCTTGAGTATAATGTTTTAGTTGTGTTTCCTGCTGCCTCTCCCACTTCAGGCTCATGTAGAATTTTTAGAAAGCCTCTCAAAGGCAGCTGTACCCCCTATGAGCATCCCTCCCTCGCTGTGGAGCACTCTGTGAAAGGCCGTGCTTGCTATTTCTGCTGCTGCTGGGATCAATGGGAGCTGGAGCACTGACGTCAGTGCAGGCAGCACAGAGCTCAGGATATTGGATCTCTCATGCCCAGCAACAGCCATTAACAGCAAATAGCAGCAGCCCAGGTGGCTTCCCAAGAGTGGTATCGAGCCAGGAATCAGCAATAGCAGCTCCCCTGAGTGGAGCTGGAGTTGGGCTTTTAGGCAGGTGGGGCTCCACTGATTTCAGCACAGCCCCACTGAGCTACACCCCGTGTGGAGGAGGCAGGTCAGGTCTGCAGCACGTCTCTGCACAGTGAGGACACTGGGTAATCACATCCTCCTCTGTGCATGTACTTGAGATGATTTATTTCTAAACTGTATAATTATCTTGAACACTCTGAAAGTTGAATCCAGAGTCGGTTCTTTCCCACAGAGCTGTGATGGACGATGATGTATTCCAGCTAGATTTCAATTCAAAGGGCCAAGCGTGCAATCCAGATGAATAAGTGCTGATTTTGACTCTCTTAACGCCAGGGATACTTTTTAAAAATCAGGTGATCTGTGCTTTAATTAGTTGCTATGCAGGGGGAAATTTTCAAGGATTGTTTCTACACGTGTATGTGGGGGTTAAACACTACATTGAGGCCAAAACCAAGATATGGAAAACACTCCACTTTGTTTTTAAGTGAGCTGCACTGTGGAAAGCAGAATTAAAACACAATTTTGAATGGTTTACTGGCAGAACTGTAAACCTTTGCACCAGAGTTATCACCTAGAAACCCTTTGCTAATATGCTTTTAAGACTTTACAGTGTTGATTTTTCTGAAGCCCATGGCGCTTCTAGCAAAACAGTATCAACCTAAATCCCTTAAAAAATCACTATAAAATTAGGCATTTTTAGTTTTTCTCTTGGCAAAGCAGTTCTTTGACAAAAATTTATTGCTGATACTACAGACTGTGTGTCAGCCCAGATTAACTGGAGTACCTCAGTTATTCCTCATTTGTAAAATGTGCTCTTTGCTGTTTCCCTCACTGCAGGCACACACCCGGGAGCCCCTGCCAGAGCCAATGATTGCTCGGTTGTACAATGGAATGAAAAGCATTGACCTGCCTGGCAAATCATCCGGGCTGAGTGAACAGATTGCTAAGGAGCAGTTCGTAATTTTTATGTCAAACCTCCTAAAAGGGAATGCAGACGAGAAGATTAGCATCATAATGAGAATGATCGCCAAGACAGGAGGGCCTCTGAAGGGCAAACAAATCCAAGAGGTAAACGAGCAGTTAAATGTGTATTGGGGGACAGTAAGAGAGCAGGGCTGTAGGTAAGAGCCAGCAAAGGCTGTGGTGTGGCTGGTGCTTCTGGGAACTGAGTAAAATGCTTTCTAGAGCTTTAGTTGCAGCATCAGCTACGTAGCTTTTGAGATATCACAGAACAGTAATTCACTAGCAGCTTCTACACTGCAAACTTGACCTTCCCCTCCCTCTTTCAATTTTCTATTTTGTGGAGGAGCTTTGTGAAGTAACGTGTGTGAAATCTCTTGGAAAAGGATCCTTTTCAAGGCCTGTGACACTGAAATAGCATTTCTGTAATTCCTGACTTGTCCTGGCAAGAGATGTTTCTGCCTTTGAGATTACAGCATCACTGCTGCTTGACTTTGTTTTCACATGGTCATTTGAAGCTCTTGGAAATTTCACTTAAGAAATACCAAGCTGGTGATATTTTAATCTTTTAAGTTCACAGAGGATCTGATCACATCTGTAGTCCATGTGCTGAGCTACAGGAAGGAGCTGAAAGGTTGGAGTTTGGAGAATACGAGGGATTCTTCAAGTGGAGTCAAAGCTTTGGCTTCTGAGCTGCTCTCAGAATTGAAGCTTCCAGGTAAGCAGCCCTGATTCAGCATATCCCAGGGCTTGTGCAATCACTGATCTCATCAGAATTTCTCTCTTTAGATCATATCTTTGAATTTAAACGATGAGACCAAAATTTCAAACCTAGTGCTTTGAAAATGACATTGGAATTTTAGTTAGCTTTCTCCCCTAAATTGAGGTGAGGTTTGATCTGAAGTCACAGTTTGTTGTGGAACATGTCTATTTTACAGATACTTGACTTGCAAATGATAGGAATGGGCATCTAAATAACATTTATTTAAATAAAATTTATCATGTATTTTTGACTATGTCCTTTTATAAAGCATAGGTCTATCTTTGCACCATTTTAATAACAGATTTTGGTGTCTTATAAAGAATATTTCGTGAGTTGTAGCTTGGAGTCTGTGTTCCTAAATCATGACAGCCCAACCAAAGAATGCCATAGGTAATTGTTTCTCAGTTTTGTGTTGCATTTATTTAATGTAGTTGACCCTTTACTGTTCCTGACTCCTTTCATATTTTTCTGTCCATTACAATAATGGAGTATTATGTTTACACTTAAAAATACCTGTTTATTTTCCAGATGAGGAGACTTAACCCCTGTCCCTGTGTGTCTTATTCTTTAGATGGGACAAAACCCACAGGTTCTCAGCTGCTGGATACAAATTTTGATCAAAGTGTCATTGAGGATTGGGTATACAGAGTTCCCCAGATCTCAGTTTTCCTCAGTGTTGTCATCAGGCAAGGCCTCCATGTCCTGCATTCCCTCCCAGACCAAACCAACGACATCCTCAACCTGATCCCTCACTGCAAAGGCATCAAAGGAAGAGGAGTTGTCAGTCTCTTTGACATCCCAGCCATCATCTACATCAACTCCCACCTGCCTGCAGAGATGCAGCACAAGTGGCAGCTTTTATTTTCCTCCAGGCTTCACGGGGAAAGCTTCTCCCAGCTGTGTGCCCACATAGTGAGCAAAGGCCCTTGCCTAGTGATCATAAGGGACTCGGATGGTTTCCTCTTTGGTGGGTTTGCATCTCACTCCTGGGAGGTGAAGCCACAGTTTCAAGGTAAAACTCTCTTTTCTTTCTTTAGTATCTCTGGTGAATTCCCTGGTTTTTTTTGTACAAGCAGAAGAATCTTATCCCCTTATTCTCCCTTTAATGACACAAAGTGTTTCTTACACTTCCAAGTGAATTTCTCTGTGGCAAAAATAACACTAATTTTCAAAGAACATAAAACACATGCAGAGTTACTCCTAGAATGGCAGTAAGGCATGTTGCCAATTAATATTTATAGTTTGTTATTTGATAAGGCTTTTAAAATTGCAGAACTTAGTTACCACAAAACAAGTTTTCAGGGAAATCTATTAAGCCCTGTGGCTGCTTAGGTTGAAAATTAAATGCAAGTGAATGAAGTAGAGCAGAGATGATGAATTAGTGTCTAAATAATTTGTCCACAGGATGGCAGTCCTCCATCAGGAACACCTGAGCCTCCTCTTGCCATTTGTGCACTGTCTTTGTTCCCCATCTAACTAGAGATGTCTCCATTCACATCAGTTTGTACAGATCTGTCAGCTGGCCAGTTTTAGGTGACATAATACAGTCTGGAGTAGGTGACACAGTGACATAATGTCCTAGTGGTGCCTCTAACTCTGCCCTTGATCACAGCCTGTAATTGCATTGATTTTTGTGACTGCACAGAGTTCACTGAGAATAAAAAATACACTTAAACCTTGATGGGAGATCTACCAGCTTTCTGAGATGGCAGCTGCTGTCTTTGAATTATTCAGCTTAAATTATTTTTTTCTAATTTATTTGTAGGCAAGTTACTGCTTGACCTCTTGTCTGACCTGAGGTGCTTCTCTCTTTGCAGGTGACAACAGATGCTTTTTGTTTTCTGTTTTCCCCACTCTGGCTGTATACACATACACAGGATACAATGATCACTTCATGTATTTAAACCATGGCCAACAGACTATGCCAAATGGACTTGTAAGTACTCAGAAATGATGATTTGGAAACTGGATTTGTGGCTGGTGTTTGGAAGTGTTTTATGGGGTTTTTTCCTTTCTAAGAGTAGACTTATTTCACTTGTTTTTCTCTGGGGAAATTTGCCTGCCTGGAGCAGCACAAAACGGTGATGTGTGTAACTGAGGATTTTTCTGCTGGCTGCTCTCCCTGCCACACAGAGAGGAGAGTGTGCAGTGGAGTTTCTACGGAGCTACAACACACCACCTGTCTTGGGAATGCTTTACAGTTTTGGTGCATTATGTGCCCATAACTTTGGGAATTGCAGCAGGCTGGAATTCGTTTGCTCTAGAGAAAGTGAACAACATCAAGTTACATTATTGGTTTCTGTAGATACTTTCCTAAATGGAAAGGAGGCAGGAACCCCAAGCACTACCACTCTGTTTGAAATGGAAATGTTAATAGTCAATAAACAAAAGCCAGGAGCTTAATTTCTGGCACAAGTCACAGCTATTTGTATTCTCTGAAGCACAGAGGTAGGGCAGCATCACTCAGGTAAATTTTCAGTATTGAGGAATAATAGATGTGGGTACACAGGCCCAGCTCCACTCACAATCCTGTTTTCTCACCTACCCACAGAAGTATGGCATAAATACTGACCACAGCAGCTTATTCTCACGTTTCCCAACTTTCCCAGTCTGTTTTCCTGTGCAGGATGTGTTTAATGTGCTGATTTTCTCCACAGGGGATGGGTGGACAGCATGGCTACTTTGGGCTCTGGATAGACAGTGACTACGGGAAGGGCCACAGCAAAGCCAAACCTCGGTGCACCACCTACAACAGCCCCCAGCTATCAGCCAAGGAGGATTTTACACTGGATGCCATGGAAGTTTGGGCAGTGGGGGACGCCCCTGAGAGTGCAGGGGTAAGTGGAATTGTGAATTGCACCTGTGAAATTGTGTCCTGGTTGGAACAGAAGGTGTGAATGCAAAGCTCACAGTTGCAGTTTTCTGTTTAAGCACTTGCTCTCCATTGTAGTGAATAATATTTTCTTTACCTGGCCCTGTGGTGCCATGTGTTTTGTAGCACCAAATAGCAAAACTTGTAGTGGAATTATTGAGGGTGTCAACAAGAAAGAATATCAGGAGCCATGAGGTGATAGAGTCAGAATAGCAGAAATTTGAATTTCAAAAGGCATTTTTGATACTGAGGAAGGCTCTCCGGGAAGAACCTGCTTGGAGTGAAACCCAGAGTTTCTAAAAGCACTGGAAGTTCTCAAGTAAAGTCTGATCTGCAGTTCAGGAAGTGACCAAAAGCTTTCTTTATCAGTAGTTTTAAATTTACTATTGTTTTACCATAAATTTATGTAAATAGGTTTATGGCAGTCTTTCTGCACTTGGTTTATTTATGAGAATGAGTAGAAGCCCTCTCTTCAGCCTCCTCTATCTCTGCAATTTATATGATCTTATTAAACTGTCTGGTCTATACAGTTCGGTGGGGTTTTGAAATTAATTTTTTTTTTAATTTTTACTTCTTTTCATACTGAATTCATGTGCCTCGACTTCACTGGACACATAGCTCTAAGTATAAATAGAGCAAACTGTTTACAGTTGAAAATGTTGAATTGTAACTGGATCTCTTCTTTAAAAACTTCACATCAGCACTTCAGACTGAGGTGGGGTTAACCAGGATGTCCTGGATGGCTTGTAACCTGAATAAACTTGAAATAACTCACTGTCATCTTAGGAACAGTTTATGGCTGTTTTATGTAGCTGCAGCAATAAAAATCATTTGATGTATTTGTGAATTTTGAAATTGGAAATATGTCTTTTCCATTGTGCCAGGCTTACAGACCACATCACTTACACCCTTTTGAGTGTGTCCCTTCCCTGTAGCTTGATACAATTTTCAATTGACTGTATTTTATTTTGTTTTGTTTTGAAGAGAAAAGGTAAGAAGAGTATCCTGGATGTGGATCCTCAGGCCCAGGCCCTGCTGGAAATGGCTGGAAAAAGCCGCCAGAGCGAAGGTCTGCGGGAGCCCATGGAAGAGGATGAAGAGGATGATGAAGAGAACTAAAGGAGCCACAGTAACACCAAAAACCTTTACTTCTATTTGCCTCAAGTGGTGATGATGTTTCTTGGACAAGATATTTTTCCCTTTTTTTCCCCCATGAATTTACCTCATTGTCTGGGACAAAGCTTAAGCCTTGTACTTGTGTAATATTGAGGTCTAAAATATCTAGGTACTATCTATTTAGGCACTATTCTGCCTGAAGGGTTTTGTTTGGGGAGGACAGAAAAATTAACTGGGGACATAATCATTAGGCATGGCTGAGCTCTAGCTGAATATGAATCTGCTTTCATGCCCTGTAGATCATGTCTGCACACTGAATTAAAAGCAGCAGAAGTTATTGACAGCATGGCTTTCTGTCCTGGAGAATTGATATGTACATAGTTAAGTATTTATAAAACCTGTTCAAGGCACTGATTAAAGCTCTTATACCTCAGCTGCCCATATTTATTGGCATGCAATGAAATCAGTCAGCAAAGCTTACAGACTGTAATGATGTCATACACTGGGGAACACAGAATAGTCCACATGATGCCATATGAAGGGTGCTATTAATTTGCATTGCTTCATTTAAAGCATTAAATTCCAAGCTTTCTAAGTCAGATTTTCAGCAGGTGATTCCGTGTGAGCTGTGGGATGTCCAGAATAGTTATACAGCAACAGGTTTTATAGTACTACACTATCCCCAGAGCATCCCACTTCAGCTGTTTCTGCAGAAACTTGTCTGTTCCTTTTTAAACTTAGACCAGAATCACTGGAGCCATATTTATCCTAAAAATGGGCCATACCTCCAGCAGAATTCTCTAGAGAAGGTACATTCTTTAGCAGCCTCATGAGACTGGAGTAAAAGATAAGGCTGTAAAAAAGGTTGAGTAAGAAGTAGCCACGTTTAATTGGGAATAGGATCTGCAGATCCTTTGTGAAAGAAATATAAATCAAGGTTATGTCTGTAAAATCTGTAAAGAAGATTGCTGTACCCTTTATTTCCACAGAAGGAATGATTACTTTATTATGGAAAAGAATCCCCACAATATGAAATGCAGGTGTTGGGGTTTGTGCTCTGTTTTGTGACTGTTCACCAGTCAGAACCAGTTTTGGCAGGTCTCTTATACTCAGGACTTCTTCTACTTGAATTAGTTCTCATCTCTCAGTAATTATTAGTTTGGCCTTGCTAATTCTATGTGTAATTAACTTGTCAAAAATAACCCTGATTTCTACCAGGGGCTGTAATTTCTAACTCAGCAACAATTGTTTGGTTATCAGTGTCTCTGATTGTCAGTCTTTCTCCTCCTGAGGAAGAGGACTGTGTCCAATCCCCTTTGTCTTGGCATGAGTTTGTCTTCTTTGCAGATTAGAGAAAAACAATAGAATTCTATAATTTCTGCTCATGTGGCCTTCCTTAAAATTCTTTCTCTTGGTGTTTTCTTGCATGAGATTTTTTTCCCCCACCTGTTGTTTTTCCATAGAGAGCCAGGTTTGAATATCCTGAACAATCTGCACTTGTGCCTTAACATAGATCTCATTTTTAAAAATCATATTAAACAACATGAATTTAGCCTTGAAAGGAGAGCATGAAGAAATCACTCCAGCCAGGCATCCTAGGACTCAACTGTGTGTTTTGTAGAGTACCTGAACTAATGCTTGGGACATTTATATGCTGTTTGTTCCAGTACAGAGAGTGCTGTGAAAGGCCTGTAAATGTCCTTTCATGCTGGATTTGCTTAGAGAAACCAGAAAATCTCCCAAGTCTGTAACACACAGAAAAAAAAATGAGCATCAGAACAATTGCACTGATACTTTTGTATAATTTTCTTCTCTCTATAGATTAATAATAGTAAATTTTACAATGTAAGGAGTAGTAAGTACATGAGTCTCAGAGGTCTTTTTCACTTACTAGTGACTAAGCACTACTATATTAAACACTCCCATGTGGATGGCATACAGGATGACACAGTTGAATTGCTGCAGTTAAACGTAAAATAAACAGCTAGACTTTATATTCTTTCCTTTACAAGGCAGAAGCTTGTTTTGGAGAACTGAAACCATCTGCAAGGGTATTTAAAAAAATTTGAATTGTACAAGGTTACTCTCCACCAAAAATATTTCAGTGGCCATATTTTCTTTGATTTTTGATGAGTATCAGTATAGCTGTTTCTTTCTAGACTATGAATCCAAAATACAGTCCTGTTTAAGCTTCATTTTGTGACTATCAGCATAGCATTGTGACCTCTGAAATTGTAGTTTTTTGACAAGTTTGTGTCTGAGACTTTTCACTTTGAAGGTGTTAAGCTGGGGCAAGAAGAAAACTGACACTGGCACTTTAGCAAATGTCTCTGTGAAGATTATTTACTAGGATACCACTGATCCAACCAGCAGATGGGGTTATTCCAAATTGTTAATTAAATGTAAAAGATGGGCTTGGGAGAGACCAAATTTTTCTTTTAACCTGAATCTAATCGTTTAGACATCTGGGCTTCATGCTCATGCACCTAAAAACGTCCAGAAAGCTTTTGTCAGCAGTGGGTTTAGCTATGATCTGAACAGTTCAGCCCCTTTTGTGCAGTTTTGACCCAGCTGCAAAGCTCAACATCCCTGCTCTGTTCCTGACTCATTTTTAAGTGATTCCCTTTCCCATTAAATCCATCCACTGCTGAGCTTTGGGTCTGATCAGCCTTCCCTTTTTCTCCTGTCAGTCACACAGGTATCAAAACTGGCAGCTGAGGGTTTGCACTTCAGCTCCCTGCTCTGTCTGACAGCTCCCCACAGCTTCCTTGAAAGTCTTGCTGAGTCAAGCCTGGATATCTGGGAATCCACAAACACTATAAATTGAAGGAAAAGAAATGCTTCAAGGCAGGTCTTTTCCACTCTTCTTGTTAAACATTAAAGGACACGTCTAAATTACGAGTCTCACTCAGATACTTGTCAGTAGATTTTATTAATAAAAATGAATTTTGATTTAAATAAATAAAAGTTTATGCACAGTAGATTTTTCTGTACAGACGTGAAACTTCTTTTGTCTGGGACTAGCACAGCCTTCTGGAATACAGATCAGTGTTATAAAAATACACCTGCTCTTGGTTCAAACCAAGAGCCACTCTGGAGGTTTCTGCAGACAGCTCAGGAGTGGGTACAAGAGTCTCTGGCATGAGGAATGTTGGTACAGCTGCACCTGAGTACCTTCAGGAAGGATGTGTGGGTCACAAAGCCCTGGATTGGGATTATCCAGCATCACAGCTCTGTTCCAAGTGTGTTTTAGAGCAGTCTCAGTCAGTTGTGACGTCCCTTTGTGTGCTTTGGGGGGCAGCAGCGCCTTTCACAGAGCTTGACGAGCTCGGACACCACGAACACTGAGGAAGCCAGGCCGGTGAGGAACAGCAGGTCTGGGACAGGAGAGAGTGCAGATGAGCTCAGCCTGGCAGGAATCCCATCCCAGAGCCTTCCTGCAGCTGGGAATTGTGCTGCTGAACCCCTGGATATATGTCCTTGCTGTGCTCTTGCCAGCTGAGAATTGGGGACACCACTGCAGCAGACAAGGGCAACCCACAGCTGGGACAGTCCCCTTGGAGGGTGGAAACAGGAATCATTTGAGATCCCCGCCCCTGATCATGACAGCAGCCTAATGGAGATGTAACACGGTGTGGCAGGGTGCAATTTGCTGATTTAAATTAAAATCTGTGTTGCATTTCAGCTGGGAAACTGAAGTTTAACCCTGCTCTTTCCAAAGGGAGTGTCTGCATAATGATCTGAGAAATACGAAGAGCTGGAAATTCTTGGCATGTCTCAATTTACTTGCATTTGGGTGCAGTAAATCAAAATTAAAAAAAAAAAAAAAAAACAAAAAAACCAAACCCCAAAACATTGTTTATTTTGCAACTTACCTAACACTCCTAAATTCTCTGTCTGGAAGATCTTTTGTAGTGGAGGGATGTAGATAACAGCCAGCTGTCCCAAAAATGACCCAAGCACGGAATACAAGAACATGCGGTTTCGGAAAAAGCCGATTTCAAATATCAACTTTGTCTAGAAATGGGAAAAAAAAAAATAAAAGTAACTTATCCCAATCTCTGTTGGAGCTAAATGTCACCCTGTTTCTTTACATTTCACCTCCATTACTTTTTAAGTTACATAAACACTAACTTAGAGCTACGTATTTGAAAGTGTAGTTGCACTTGAACCGTGATAGGTAATTTTATCTATATAAAAACTTGATAAAAATCATATTGCTTTAAATAACATTAAAAAAACCCTTACTATGCAAAATGCTGGTATTCTAATGTTTATGTTTGTGATTTGAGACAAGAAATTACTGCTGACAGAGCCATCTCACCTGAGAGCGACATGTCAGGGCATTGAAGAGGTCAAAAAACACAAAACAGGTAAAAGTCATCGTTGTGGTTCGAGGAGTTATGCCCCCTTTCGGATTCTGGAAGCACACAAAAATTCAGGGGTTAGTTTAACCTTACAAAAATACACCAATTCAATACAAGAATTAAATGTTCCCTTTAATGAGGGCAGTCAAATCAAAAGGTAGCAAAACAAAGGAGTAAATCTAGTTCTAGGTATTATAGGTAGCATTCAGTTCTCTCTGCTAATTTTAAAGTTTATGATCTTATCAACTGTATTTTAAATTCTTAAACTGATGTGGACTTTGAGCAAAGAACATTCTAAATTAAATGACTGAAACTTAAAGTACCAACAGCAATCCATTGTACTTGGCATTTTCTGCTGGGAAAACGGAAGGCTAGAGGTGAAAAGTCCCTTAAAGTTTTACTCTCGTCAAGTAATAGGTTTCCTATTCTGGTTTGGAAGGACCAAATTTGGGGAGGAGGCAGGAGCAGAGCTGAGAGCTGATCCTGCTTTCTCAGCCCTCTGCCCACACTGATCCTTCCCCAGGGGATGGATTCCAGAAGGTCCTTCCCATGTCCTTCAGAAAGTGCCCTCACCTTGTGCTCCACCCACCCTGATGGAAACAAGATCCCGGTGCAGATTTCCCTCACCTCCTTCCAGAAGACAAACAGGGTTCCGCTGATGATGATGAGCGCTGACATGAAGATTTTCAGGATCAGGGATTTGCTGAGGATGGTGTCCGTGATGCACCGGGGGGGCTGCTTGATGGTGTCCCTGTCAACAGGTTCAACCCCCAAGCTGCCTCCAAGAGAAGGAGAGGGATGTGTTAATTAGTGCAGGGTGTCCCAAAATGGACATCCTGAGAAGCCAGGATGGAGCTGGAGGATGCAATTCTTTGGAACACAGCGTGAGTATTCAAGCTAGGTGACATAAGCCCCAAATTTGTCCATGACACTGATACCAAAAGTCTTTTCTGCATATTGAGCTTCTAAAATAACATTAGATCATCAGACCAGTATCCCAATCCAGAGTGAGAGCTAACTGAGAGTTTGCATAATGTGGAAGCTGTAATTGTATTTAGCTGTAGTTGTAATTAGCAGTTGGAGGTTCCTGAATCTTGTGATTTTGGGGCATATCCCCACTATTCCCTGGCCTTTCTACCAGCAGGTGATGCTTTCATGATAACAGGCCATTCCTAGCCAAAAAAGTGGAATTAGGTAAGTGATTCCACTATAAAACAGGAAAATACAGAAAACCTCAAGTAAGTGTGAAGTGCTTTTTGGAAGACCAGGAGGGAACAAAAGTGCAGCTTACTGAACCACTGATGATGGTCGATGAGGAATCACAACAGTTTGTGTTCCTAGGCCAAATTCAGACACATTAAACCCAAGATTATTTTGCTCAGTGGCCTCTTCCATACCTCTGTGCTGGCGGCCCATCCATGATGATGTTGATCCACAAGATCTGCATGGCATTGAGTGGGTTTGGTAGGTTGAGCACTGTTGACAGGGTAATTAGGCTCAAAGCTGAAATGCTCCTGCAAAGCACAGAACATTACTCTGCAGGGCCTCACCCCCAAGGTGCTTTCACAGGAGCTGAAGCGAACAGGAACTTACGTGCTCAACTGGAACCGGACGAAATTCTTTATGTTGTAAAATATTCCCTTTCCCTCTTCTATTGCATTCCTGGAGGGGAGAGGGGAGTTTGTTAGAGCACTCACGCAGTTTTACACTGAGCTCCCCGTGACACTCAAAACACAAATTCTCTTTTGTATGCCTTATTTCAGTGGAAATTCAGAGCCCAGCTCAGGAGGAGGTTGTCAATGCAGCTTCTCACTTACAATTCCTTTATCAACGAGTAGATCTGAGAACCTGGGTCACGTGGCCAAGTTTTGGTTCATAAAGCAGGCCTGGGACCTATTTATAGACTCACTGTACCCTGCCCACTCTCTCCGTTGTCATGAACCAACGGAGCATTGCAAATTATGTTCTTCCTCTGAGCTTCCTGGATGAGGCAGAGCATAAGGTAGAATCACAAAGGTTGGAAAACATCTCCAGGATCACCGAGTCCAAATTTTGACCGAAAAAAGCTCTGATCTACCCAGATTTGTAGGTGCTGTCAGATCCCCAGTTAGCTACAGCAATGAGAAACCAGGGCTTTCAGGGGAAAGATGTCTTGGTCAGCATCACTTGGCAGGAAAGTCATTGCCATGTACACATCTAAAGACGAGTCAGAGCCACCCTGGGGCTCTCCCCTTCCATTCCCAAGCCTCCTCACGCAACAGGCTTGCTGCAGTGTGCAGCCAGAAAGGAGCTGAAGAGTAAAAAAACCTCTGAACCTACATGACTTTAGAGAAGTCATCGTCCACGAGGATCATGTTGGCAGCCTCCTTGCTGACGTCCGTGCCCGCCTGTCCCATGGCGATCCCGATATCCGCGGATTTCAGCGCCACGGCATCGTTGACCCCGTCCCCTGTCATCGACACCACGGCACCAGCCCTCTGCAAGGCCTGTGGAAGGGGACAGGAGAAGCCAGGCTGGGCATTTCAGAGTCTGCACTCTTTGCTTTGCTCTTTTTCTATTAAAACATCAGAAGCTCTGATGGGCTCTGGGGGTAAAAACAGGCTCGGCACCACACTGAGGACAAAGCTCAGACCGAGAATTTAGGAGACTGCTTTTTCAGGAGTTTAGGGAATCTCACAACTCCAGCAGAAGTTAAAAGAGGGGGTAAAACCCTCAGAAATAATTCACCTGATGTTACAGTTGCTAATACCTCACTAGTGCTTTTTGTGCGCCCAGGCCCAGGCTTGCGAGAAAAATCATAAAATCATAGAATATCCTGAGTTGGAAAGGACCCACAAGGATCATCAAATCTAATTCCACAGCTAATACCTTCAGAAAAACAGTGCCAAGTGCTCTAGCTGGGGTTTTACAGCCCTTTGGTTTGAGTTGATGCTTCTGGGGAAGAACCAGATCACCCAGAGAACTGAGGCCCCCTCCCCCTTGTTTTTGTGAGATGTACAATGAATTTCAGAGGCTCTGAGTACCTTTATTATTTTTAGTTTGTGCTTTGGACTTGTCCTGAAGAAAATGGAAACCTGAAAAACAAACAAACAAAAAAAAGGACAAACTATAATCTCATATTAGATGGAAGCTATTGGAAATAGGCTTTTTTTATACAATCAAAGCCATTACATTTTGGACAGTGGAGGAGAGCTCTGCCTCTGCCAGTTGGTCCAGCTCTTCCCCAGACATGGCTTTCAGCTTCCCATTGCACAGACCAATATTCTGTCCTGCAAAGAAAAGAGGCACTCACACTCTAAATATCAGTGGATTCTATAATGCTAGCAATGCTATCTGTGTTTTTTAAGTGCCTTAACACTGAGATTTTGTCATTTCTGGTGCTAAAATAGTGGAACCAATTTACTGGAATTTGGCCCAGAGTTCGTAGCTGCTCCATACTCCTTTTAATGTTTGTTTCGATGGAAAAGCAAAAACTCAGTGACCTTTAAAGCCTCTACTGCCCACACAAAAACGATGATAAAGTGGATTATTGAGGGATAAACCGCTTGACTGATGTGACAGACGTACCCCAGACCCCCAGGAAAGCAGCAGAGTTTGGTACCTATGGCCACAGCTGTTTCCAGGGCATCTCCAGTGATCATCTTCACTGCCACCCCAGACTCAAACAGGACTTGAACAGCTTCTCTCACTCCAGCCCTTGGGGGATCAATTATTCCAACCAGACCCAGGAACGTTAGCTTGCCAAGTTCTGGACCTGAAGCCAAAGCAAGGACTGGTAACAGAGGGGAGAAAAAGAGGACAAGAGTGAATTGTTAATGATGTATTTCCACGCTTTAAAAGGAACATTTAGAGAAGATATTAAATCGCCTGTTTTCCAGCAGAAAAAGTCAATAAAAGCAGATCTTTAGTCATTACAATCAGATCTTGTATAGACACAAAAATTCAGTCCATTAAATGTTAGTTTCTCTGAATGAGAGCATTCCTGTTTGACATGTTTCTCTTAGGATTTCTTTCTTTCTAATTTTAAGCTGTCTACCACGTCTTCCCTAAGTGCAGATGGATTAAATCTAGGCAGTGTTATGTTAAACCAGACACTATTAAACTACTATGTTAAACAATAGCATTCCTGCAAAAACTTACACTTTTTTTTTTTTTTAAACCTAAAAATGTGAAATGTAAATTCAGTTAAACCAGTGAAACTCCCATCATGTAAACACCCAGGCTCTGAACATTTTGTCTCCTGTTCTTGGTGCACACCCGTTATCATTCAATCATTCTTAAATCACTCCAAGATATTTTGCCAGGGGTTCGTGTCAGTGTTGCTTTGATGATGGAATCAAAAGCTGCAGCAGCTGCCTGAGTTAATCACTTCCCTTCAGAGCAGTAATTTGCCATTGCCACGAGGGCAGATGATTTGGATATTGTAAATCAAGCGCTGCACAGGAGTTCCTAACCACAGGACACGGGGTGGGAGAATCTGTACATGAGCTACACCATCCTCCAGATCCAGCTGCCAAGGCTTTTCTCCTCTCCTTATAACCTGGGAATGGTGTCTGCCTGGGGATGGTGACTGTGTGAAAGTCTGAGATGTTGCTGAGGGGATGTTTCTGGTGATGAAGGAGATGACACGTGTATAAAACTCCCGTGGGCTGTGCACTGACAGGCAGTTGGGATCAGCAGATTGAGAGATTTGGGCCTGACAAAGGATTGAACTGAGCTTCAAACAGAAATCTCAATGCCCAAATCCATCTTTGGAACTCCTTTCAAAGTGGCTTTTTGTTGCTGTCTTCTCCAAAAACAAAACCTGGCAGAGCAGCGCTTAGATCGAGCCCAGCACAAAGCTCTGCAGTGCAGCACCCTGAGCATATCCCAGACAATCACAGCACTCCATGAAACAGAAACATTCACATTCCCAGAGTTTATTTTCTCCTTTCAAACTCACTAATTTAAACCCAGAAAAAAAAATTATAAAAATTGGCAGACCTAATACACAGCCCTTGGCAGTGACAATGTTGGGAAGAGATTATGAAAGTGATGCTAAGAACTGAGGGGGCTTTAAGCTGAAACAAGGGAGATTTAGATTGGAGATTAGGAAAGAATTCTTCTCTGTGATGGTGGGAGGCCCTGGCACGGGTGTCCAAAGCAGCTGTGGCTGCCCCTGGATCCCTGGAAGTGTCCAAGGCCAGGCTGGACAGGGCTTGGAGCAGCCTGGGATAGTGGAAGCTGTCCCAGCCATAGCAGGGGTGGGATGAGATGAGCTTTAAAATCCCTTCAACCCAAACAATCCTGTGATTCCGTGAGGACTGAGCCTCTGCCCATCCTAACCACATCAGAGCAGGAAAGTTTCAGGCCAGATAAGCTGTAAATTTAAGGGACATGGGCAGTGAGGACTGACCTCGGAGTCCTGAGGAGCCCATTCTCTTCTCCTCCTGCTGGTAGAGGGCTTTTTGCTGGGGCGTGAGGGACAACGAGATGCCACCACTGTTGTACAGTGTGCAGTGCTGGATGACTTCTTCAAATGCTCCTTTCATAAAGTAAATATCTTCCTGATCCTTTAAAGCAAGGGGAGAATACACTTCATCCAAAAAAAGGAGCACATTTTAAATGAATAAATCTTTAAGGAAAAGATCCTCTTTCCCCTTTTACCTGTTTCGAGAGATGCCCAGGAGCATTTATTATGGATAGGATGGGATATTTTTGCTCTGGCCATTTTTCATGTTCTGCCCTCACAGGCAGCATGGTAGTGAAAAAGTTGGTGAGTTTTTAAACCACAGCATAATATCAGCCAAAATGATCCCTTAACCCAGTGAGGGATGGAGTTTTCTCCCAAACACCAGACCTCTCTCTCCCTGTCAGTTATCTCTGAAAAGCTTTTGTTTTCCTGCTCGAACCACTGTATGAGAAGTGTCCCCTCCTCCCATTCAAACACAGTTTTATGAGCTAAAAATCCACCCAAGCTGGGAATTTTGAGGTTTGCTCCCTTTTCTCCCAACATAGCTAACTCCTGAAAACATTATTTGCCGAAGAGATACCATTTCATGCCCATTGTTGAGGTGTACAATTAGAAACACGAAACCAGCCCCTGCCTCTGTTTGCTTTACCTGATTTTTCAGTGTGCATTTCACAGCCCTCCACTTCTGCTCGGAGCTGAATGGAATTTCCTTCTTTCCTCTACACAGATGTTCTTTATGTCAGCTAATTCCTGATTTACCTGATTTTTCAGTGTGCATTTCACAGCCATCCACTTCTGCTCGGAGCTGAATGGAATTTCCTTCTTTCTCACATAACTGTCCTTTATGTCAGCTAATTCCATCTGAAGCAAGGTAAGACAAAAGGAGCACTGTAAGGCTGGACATTGCCAAAGCCTGGATATATTTTCCATATCACAAGGATTGAGTGTTGACTGTGTCCTCCCAGGCTGTCCGATACCGCATAGCCCAAGAGAAAACAGGAGGAGAGCAAAATTCATATTTCAAGCCCATTTTTTTCCTTTTGGTGTGCCTGATGTGGGATGAATTAAACTGGCATTTGAAGCTTGATTCCTGATAAATTTTTATAGAATTAGGGAGCTTCCCTGCCTTTTTGTGAGACTTTGGGTCAAAGGAGGATCAAGTCCATTCCCTAAACCTATGGCAAAGCAATGGGCTGAGCAGATTTCTGGGTCTCTCTTCTGGGTTATTTCCCAGCAACTCGTCTTGAAAGAAGAAAGGAAATAGCAAATAACAGAATGGTCAGTTGTGGATGTGGTTTTGAGTTGTTTCCTGATGAATTACACTCAAAAAGCAATTCACAACAAAACCTTTCAGCCCAAATCAATACACTCCTGCTCCAGCAGGGTGTGTGGGTGTTCCAGGTGAAGTGGGAGAGGCTGGAAGCTACTTTTGATCACCTTTGTCCCCAGCTCCCACCAACTCAGTAACACTAAAAAGAAAAATAGGAAAGACAACCTCCCTGATATTCTGCTCTTGCTTAGCTACAGAATTCCAGAGCAGGAGGAAGGCTTTCACTCAGCATTTGGGGAAATGAAGTGCCATTGTTTAAAAAGAAAAAGAAATAATTAAAAATCGTGATTTCACTGCTAGAGTCAGGAGCTTTAAAAGCAGGAGGTAAGATCAGTTGTTTGCAGGGGCATCATTTCATCAGGGACTTCCTGTGCTTCACAGCCCACCCGAGGGTTGAGGTCACAGCTGGGTGACACTGAGGAGGTGACACCTTGAGGTGTTTCACGGCTCTGCCCGGGAGCGTGAATTCAATATTCATAAAAACATCTTGTTTTACATGATCACAGCTAGGAAAAAGTAAAAGCCAGCAGATGACCCAAAATGAGGGTGGCACTGCCATGCAACGTGGCCTGGCCTGTTCCTGCCCGTTTTTAACTCTTGTCTTCCTGCTGGACTCTCAATTGGCACGTGCAGGAAATGTAAAAAAGGCTGTCTTGTCTGAGCCCAAAGGAAATGCATTACCCAGCCTAACTGCAGGATCAACCCAGCCAAACAAAGATTTCTGTCAGCACAGGAGCTCCAGGAAGGTGTTTTTCCATGACCAAAGGCTGACTGGGAGTCGTAACACCTGTGACCTTGGGCAGAGGAAACAAGGGAGGACCAAAACCAACCTGGGGGATTTAAAGCAGCCTCACTCTGCTGCCAGACCTCACCCATCCAGCTTTTATTCATTTATTTATTTGAATTGCAGGAAAATGTTAAACTTCCAGGCTCTTACCTTCATTGCCAGGGCAATGAGAGCTCCTTCTGTGGGTTGTCCTATCACACTGTTCTTCCTGATAACGGCGTTATTGACCACACAGCCAGCCTGGAGAGAGGGACACGTGCACATGGGGCTGCTTTGGTCATTGCTGAACTCACGGATTTTCCATCTCTTTAAGTGAAATGATGGAAGATTGGGAAATGAAAAGAGCCACATCCCAAAAGTTTTTGGGAAAAGGTTCCCCCGCAGCAGCATCACTTGAGATCAGTCCCTGTGTTTTCTAAAGCCACTTAATCCATAACATACACCAATATCTTGGTAAAATATTATGCTTTGGATAAATTAGCATCAAGAAAACACGAGTTATATCTAATGAGCTTGATAGATCATGAAAATGGAAGCTCGGTCTCTCCTGCTGTTGTTTCTAATGTGCAGTATGAATAAAACAGGACCTAATCTCCATTTGAGGTTCCAGCTCAAATCATTTCACCACCCAAACACTCCACTTTAGCCTGCGGCTGAATGTTCAAAATTTTATGTAAAGCTGACACGAAACCCAGAGAACATCACGACAAATTTATAAACTGACTGTGTAGCTGGCTAATGTCTAGAATCTATGCATATTAAAAATCTGAACAGGGTAAAATGTATTGGTTTCTCCTCTGCCAGAATTTTGTTTTTATTCAGACTATCGTTGACTTCTGAAGCAGATGGATGTGGTCTCTCCCTGCATGTCTTATGCCTTTCACTGCTAAGCTTCAGGAATTGCATCACACTCAGCCTTTCCATGAGAAGGTTTTAGCAAGACAATCTATTTTGGAATTAGAAAAGTAGGGTTCTTTTCACACTAATTATCCAAAGTTATTTGTGCAGCTGAAAATTGAATGCAACTAGGATGAGCTAGTTCATAATTTATACTACTTAATACTAAATAATACTTACCTCCACGAGTTTCCCAATGGAGATGTTGGAAAATGCTTTGAGGATCTCCTTGGATGGCAGAAGATAAACATTTCCTTCTCCGTTGTAGCCCACCCCGCTGACCTGAGGGAGGGAGAGAGAGATGGGAAATTTGCCCTTTGCCAGGCAGGACTGGAGTGCAGATGTGCACAGGGAAAATTTAAGAAAATTCTCATTTTCAAGGAGTGCAGGGCTGCTTCTTTCTCTCTCAAAGCAATGCTTAAAGGAAAGGCTGCAGATAGTGACAATATCACATTAAAATGGCTTTTTAGGGACAAAAGGAGTCAATTTGTCCTATAGAGAATTTGTTTGCCATGATTCCAGAAGTCTCCTGCAGCTCAGGGGAGAGATGCAGAGCTTTGGCACCGCTGGGTTTGTTCAAGCCCTGCCCTGTCTCCTCTGCCTCACATTTTGCATGGAGAGGAGCAAAGCAAGCAGAGAAGGAAGCTGCTCTTATGACAAATATTCCTACAGGAGATGGAGCAGCAGGGGTCAGCAGCAGGTTTCAGTATTTACAGCGATTGCAGGGAACAGCAGGTTAAGGCAATGAACATCTCTGAGCAGCAAAAATCCCTTCTCTTTATGGAAACTGCTCGGTTTGGGGCTGGGCCAAAGGCAAATCCAGAGCTGCTGGATTCCAGCAGGAAGGCCTGGATCAGCTGCTGGTCCCTACCTCAGCCTGGCAGCCGTCGGAGGTCAGCAGGCGCGTCACTGTCATCTCGTTGGCAGTCAGAGTGCCCGTCTTATCCGAGCAGATGACATTGCAGCAACCTGGGATGGGATGGCTCGGGTCAGAACCGGGAGATAATGCAGCCCAGAGATTGGGGAGAGGGAGAACAAGGTTCACTAAATGTTGTGTTTAAACTGCACCGGTGAAAGGGAGAGAAGATGGAGAAATGGATGAGCTTCCTAAGAGGGAAGGGAAGGATTTGAGTGCTCACTGGGGCACTGTGAGCATCATTTGGGTGTGAGGTGTGGGAGGGGACACCTGAAGAGGGTCACACTGTCATGGTCAACGTTTCTGAGTTCCAAAAAGACAGACACAATTCCCACTCTGCCAATTAAGCCAATTATTTAAAAACAAATAGTTTTGTTTCTCTAAATCGGGACTAGCAGCCCTTCCCTGCCTCACCAAGGCACTGTGAGAGGAGATGGGTTAAAGGCTGTTACAAAAAATACTCAAAGATTGTCATCTAAGAGCAGAAACTGCCCCTTTGCTCTGCTCTGTGCCAATCCTGATCCAGTAAAGCACGTTTTTCCACAGCCCAAATTTACAAAATACCAAAAAGGGTGAATCAGCAGAGCCCCCACTTTCCAGATAGTTTCTGCTCCCAGGAAAGGGAGAAATTAATACAAAATAGGGATCAAGCTGCAGCTCCCTTCTGAGTGTGAATATCTTCCCTGGCTCTGGAGGTGATCACAGTTCTCAGGCACAGACCCCACGAGCACCACGACCTCCAGGTAAAAGCCTGGAGAGCAAATAAAGCAGATTGGGCTGCAATTAAATGAATCACACCTTAGAGGGATTAGCAGAGAGCAAAGCTCTGACCTCCTATACCTCATTTTCAGTTCCTGATAATTAAAAAGGATTGTTTTTCTCCTCCTCAGAAGTTTAGCAGACAGTTTTGTCTGTGCCTTCTCTGCACCTGCAGTTCTGCCTCTGTGGGCTCAGCCCTACCAGAACCAATTCCCTCCCGAGGGAAAAGCCATTTCAGATGTTCTGGGTCAGGGCAGGGACAATAAAATCGGGCTGGTAAGATTCCTTAACTGCAGAACAAACAAGGGCACTTCGAACAATAGCAGTGTTTCCTCAGAGGACAGCTTTCAGCCGCAGATTTTGGGAACTGCACTGGTGTTTGTTGTGCATTTAATGAGTGGTGCTGCACAGACACCGTGTCTACTCCTTCATATCCCTGCTGCCCTGAGCCCAGCAAAGCCTGGAGTACGGGCACCTGGGAGAGAGGGACAAATCAGAGATAAGGGGAGGTGGAAGAACAATTCCATTGCGGCTGTGAGGATGTGCTGGACGCCTTCTCAAGGTCCCCTCTGTCCCTCTCTCTGTGACTTTTTGGAGAGCAGGGAGATGGCCACCCAGCCTGCAGAAGGATAAATGCCTTTATTCATGCTGCCAAGCTTGACTTGAGGGGCTGGAAGGGTTTGTTTTTAGCCAGACACTGAAGAAGTGGATGGGATGGATCTGCAGGAGGATCCCAGGGCGTGGAGAGGAAGGAAAAACAAAGATTTTAACCCAAAGTGTGTCTGCAGAGGGGCTGTGCTCCCCGTGGGCTGGGTTGCACCATTCCAAGCATCTGCCTGTGCTCGTGCCACCAAAATAAGGGAAAAGGATGAGAAACACAGGGTAGAAAATGTGTTTAATTATGAGAGGGTCGCTCTGGCTAAGCCCATTTTTTCTGGATCAGACCAAGCCTCCCAAGGCCAGCCCATCATTGTCCAGCTCAGATTTTGGAGCCTGGCAGGTGACCAAGCCCTGGGGCCCCTTTGCAGCCTTACCTAAGGTTTCCACAATGGGCAGCTTCTTCACAATCACCTTTCTCTTGGCCATGCGCAGCACTCCCAGCACCAGCGTGACGGTGACCACGATGGGAAGGCCCTCAGGGATGGCAGCCACGGCCAGGCTGGGGACACCAGAGACACAACAGCCTCAACACGGGGCCCACACCATGAGAACTGACCCTAAGGTGCCAAAGGGACTGAGTTTTCCTGAGGGTCTGAAGGGGATAACCACTGGGACAGTGTGAACACAAAAGCAGGCGGTTTATCCAGCCCTTCGACCTCCTCCTGGATGATTTTTGACAGAGCAGTCATTTTTCTTCTTTCCACTGCCAAGGAGCAGTGATTTCTGGCTAAGCAGGGATTTAGAGGCTGGGTTTCATTTCATTTATTTAACTTTCTGAGGATGGGAGCTGAATATTCCTTGGCATGAGGGCTCACATGTCAGCCGCCGGCTCCTGGCCACGTGCAGCCCCTCACCTCCTCTCTCACCCCACGATGTGGGGGACAGAACCAGCTCCCCAAATGTCCCCACCATCAAAACCTGCAACGCCTGATACGCTGGAAAAATCCAGCCACAGTCTGTATATTCGATATTAGATATTCCTTGGGAAACTCTGAATGCAAAATGTAATCCAGGAGACTTTACAAAACCATCACCTGCCCTCCAAAACTCGGGACTAAACACTTTTCTTTGCCACCACATCCCCCTGGGAAACAGGCACTGGGTCAGATTGGCTTCTCTGTTGTCTCCTCACCTGGGATTTTTTTTTTTTTAAATTTCCATAGAACACATTTTAAAATACTTTTTAAAGAATCGATTTTAGAGCCACGACAGCCCCAAGTTAAGAGGTTTTATGGGCACTACTGAAAAGACATTTTTATTGTGTTTGATTAAGAAGCTGTGCATACTTTTTAAGCTGCATGAGATGTGCATTCCTTTATTTAGATGTAAATCCTGTAGGAACAGCAAAGAGTAATATTTGCTGTTGGTACACTCCCACTAAATTCATAGCACTGATAGATAGCAAAGGGCATTCACAGCAGGATGGGGCAGAGATGCCAGTGAAGAGTTTCAAGATAACAGTTTACAAAATTAAATAAACCCTCAAGCCTGGTTTTGTTTTCCTCCACTCTGTTTAAACCTTACATTAATTTTGCCAGTGGGTGAAAAATATGTATTTATGAAAGGTTTTTACTCTAGTTCTCTTATGTGAAACACCCACTGTTTTGAACAGGGAATTTCATTGGGAATCAAAGGGAAAAGGGCTCTCCAGTGCTCACCTGACTCCAATGGTGAACATGCTGAGCAGACGCTTCCCTTGCAACCAGCCAATGAGCATTATCAAACCTGGGGGGGGTGAATGATCTGATTAAAAAGAGAATTTCAAAAATCTCCAACCTCTTTTAGCTGATGAGGAACTAAACCTGTTGTAGAACCTGTTGTAGAACCTGTTGTAGAACTAAAAATGCGATGAGGCACCCAAATCTCTCCCTCAGTGCTGGGACCCCCAAAGCTCAGGTAACCCAGACCCACAAGTGCTTTAGGAAGAGCAGCCCTGGAGCACAGAGGGATCCCACAGCCATGGAACTGTGAGCCTTGCATCCCACTCACCGATGATCCCAAAGGAGAACAGCGTGAGCTGCTTGCCCAGCCTGTCCATGCTCTTCTGCAGAGGTGTCTTGGGAGTCTGGAAAAATGAGAGATGGCTGCTTTTCCTTTGGTTGTTGTGTGGGATGGGAAGGTGATGGTCAGCCCAGAGCCAGTGACCCACGAGGTCCTGGTTGTCAGTACCTGGTCCCTTGTGCTTTTCCCACCCTCAACCCTCCAACAGGCAGAGCCCGTCCTGTCCTTCTCTGTCAGCCACTTGTCCCTCACTCACACGGACATTTTGCGGCAGAACTGAACCCAGAGCATTGACTGCTGGGGCTGCTCCTGCTCACAAACCTTCACCCAGGACACCCAGAATTTCCCCAGATAGGGACTGTGTTACCTCCTCATCCTGCATCATCTTGAACACCTCGCCAAACTGGGAATTTTCACCTGTGCCAATAACCACGCCCTGAAAAAAAAGGGATAAAGAGAGATGGAGGTGGAAAAACCAAGAGAATCCCAGACTGGTTTGGGTTGGAAGGGACCTTAAGCCCATCTTGTTCCACCCCTGCCATGGACACCTTCCACTGTCCTAGGGTGCTCCAAGCCCTGTCCAGCCTGGCCTTGGACATTCCAGGGATCCAGGGGCAGCCACAGCTGCTCTGGGCACCCTGTGCCAGGGCCTCCCCACCCTCACAGGGAGGATTCCTTCCTAATATCCAGCCTACCCTGCTCTCTGTCATTCCCCCTTTGCTGTGCCTCCATGCCCACCCCAAAGCAATCTGTAATTAATGCCCAGGAGAGGGTCAGTGATGTCAGGACTCACTTTTCCCTTCCCGTAGCGCACCAGGGTCCCCATGAAAACCACATTGCTCAGCGTGGTGATGTCCCCAGCCTCCAGCAGCACACTGTCAGTCTTGTTGCAAGGCTCAGCTTCTCCAGTGAAACTGGACTCATCCACCAGCAGATCTGTGACCTAATTAAAAAAAAAAAAACAAACCAAAAATACATTTCTGGCGGTGTTAAAACAAGGAATTTCCCAGCCAGGCTCGTTTCCAGCTGTGTTTACCTCTATGAGCCTGAGGTCTGCAGGAACCCTGTCACCCACAGACAGGTAGATGATGTCTCCAGGCACCAGCTCTCGTGCTAGAAGGTGCTGCAGTTTTCCTTCCCTTAGGCTACACGAGGCAAATGGAGAAAAAAATAAAAAGAAGAAAGGGAACAAGGCTGTGAGGGTTTTATTCCTTCTGCAAGCTTGGGAATGTGGCTGGCAAGAAAGCAAGAAGCCTTGCCCCAAAGAGCTTCCAATGAAAATAAGAACAGAAAATCTTCATAGCAGTGAGGAGAGGATTATGGTCAGTTTGGGCTTGGTTTTAATTCGTAAACAGATGGGCAGGTTATGCATGATTTACGTTACAGAAGTGACTTTAACATTATTTATACAGTAGAGAAGCATTAAGAAGCTGTGCTTTCATGCTTTGAATAATGAATTGCAGATTCTTGAACCTAAAAAGAGGCTTTTTAAAGCTAGAATTACCCCTGGCATTCCACTGTTGCATTCACAGTGGAGCCGTCCAGGCAGTTGGATGCTCCTGGTGTCATATCATAAATAAAGCACCAGCAGTGGGGTTTGTAAGCTCCAGGGTGAACTTTGGACCAGAGGAAAACCCCACACCTCCCTGGCAGGGCAAGGCTTCCCTAAGCGTCACAACTTATTTCTGTTGGCCACCACAAAACTGACTCGCAAAGACGCAAATAGGAAAAAACATTTCCTGTAATTTCCAGCACTGATAACAAACATCAAAGCCGTGGGGAAAGCGGTGTCTGAGCCCCCCTGCAGCTGCTCCAGGGGCTGTCACCTGGCTGTGCCTGTGCCCCGCACGTGTGTGCAGCACCAGGTAGGACAGGAACCCCATCCCACCCACATCTGCACTCAGGTGCTGCTTTGTGCCCATCTCTGGGAGGCAAAAACAACCCTAAGGGAACAAAATAAATACACAGGTGAGGTTCTCATGCCTGGGAGACAGTGACATGCGGGGTTGTGGAGCAGGATTTTTCTGGGACCCTCCTGTCTCTTAGCATTTATTCAATTCCACAGGGTGCCTGCTCCTTATTTCTAATTTTTTTTCCCTAATAATTAAACAAAGATGCTAATAATTTCTGATCAATACTGATTATTTCATCCCCTTTGCCTGTCACCTGGAGCTGCAGCCATTCACAGTGCCACCCCTCCAGAGACCAGGTTCTCACTCTGTGCACAACAGAGTAGAACAATGTTCTGGAATAATTTTCTTCTCCCTTGGGTGCTGCCTTCTCAGCCCCAGTCCCTGCTGAGCCCCTGCTGCAGCCACATCTCACCAGTTGCACTCAGGGGGCACCAGCTTGTTGAGCTCTTCCAGAGACTTTTCCGAGCGATATTCCTTTCAAGGGAGAAGGGAGAGGAGAGCCAGGTTACAGCAGAGATCTGTGCCTCTGTCCTGCTGGCCATGGCCACGGAGCAGAGCCCTCAGAACCCACCTGGATGAAGGCCACGGTGACCACGATGAGCACAGCCTGGGGACAGAGGGGAGGGACAGCTGTGGGCACTGAGAGATGGGGCTGGGGCAGGACAAGGGACACCACCATGGGGACAAGGGACAGGGGACACCCACCACGGGGACAAGGGACAGGGGACACCACCATGGGGATGGAGGACAGGGGACACTCACCACGGGGACAAGGGACAGGGGACACCACCATGGGGATGGGGGAGAGGGGACACCACCATGGGGACAAGGGACAGGGGACACCCATCATGGGGACAAGGGACAGGGGACACCACCACGGGGACAAGGGACAGGGGCCTCCCACCATGGGGATGGGGGACAGGGGCCTCCCACCAAGGGGATGCGGGACAGGTGACACCCACCATAGGGACAAGGGACAGGTGACATCCACTATGGGGATGCAGGACAGGTGACACTCACCATGGTGATGCTCGCAGCATCCTCATACTCCTTGGTGATGACACTGACTAAAGCTGAGGCCAGCAGCAGGAGGATGAGGGGGTTTTTGAACTGAGGAAACAAGAAAAGTATGGAATGAGAGGTGCTGGAGCTGAGCTGGCTGCAGATCCCAGCAGGAAGGGTCCCAGCAGGAAGGGTCCCAGCAGGAAGGGTCCCAGCAGGAAGGGTCCCAGCAGGAAGGGTCCCTGGGTGGTTTGGCTGCAGGGACCCTCCTTGCATCATGGTCAGGTTTCTGCAACTCCTGCCCCACAGGTGATGGGTGGCCTTGGGGACCAGCAGGACAAAGTTCCCACCAAAGCACCTGGATCCCCCCAGTTTTCCCCTTTTTGCAGAGGCAGTGCTCCCCTTTGCAGACACATGGCACGGAGCTGACCCCAAAATCTTCTTGGATGCACAGTGAGGACAAACAAAAACTTTACTGTCCTTTTAGAATCTGAAACCAGAAATCCTCTTGCATCTTCTCTTTCATTTTTTCTTTAATTAATCTGCTCAAATCTTCACTGCACCGAGGGCTGTGGGAGTCAGGTGTTTCTCTTTTAAACAGAGATTTTGAGGCCCCTTTTCCTACCTGAGAGGATCACAGCTCTGTTAAACTGATGTGGGAATTGATGGAAAGGAATTAAATAGATAAAGATAAACCTGCCTGCTTTGTGCAACAGCTGTGTGGTGATGCTGAGCAGGAAAGCCAGGGTTTAAATTTATTCCTGGCTGGATCCAGAGGTGAAAGTCCCTCCATTTCTCTTTAGAAAACCCAGGCAAAGGGGGATGTTTACAAAAACAGCAGCTGGGAAAAGCCACAGCAAGGGGCTGCTGAGGGCTGTGAATGGTGCAGGATCAGAGGCACCAAAAGGTTGCAGGAGGATCAGAGATGCACCGAAGAATCCCTTTGGTGTCCCCGTAGGAGAAACTGGTTCTTAAGGCTGAGCAGAAAAAAAAACACCCTCTCGATTTTTATCAGGAATGAAAGAATCCTTGGAGAGGTTCAGTGGTGATTAGCAAAAGCTTAAAGGATATCAATGCTATCAAAAACAGGGATGAAATGAAGTTTTCAAAGCAACTCAAATCCTTGTGATTCAACTAAGCAAGGAGATCAGTCAAACCACTGGCTGGAAACGAAAAATAAAAACAGACAAACAAACAAAAAGCCCTTCTTGCCTGGTTAAAAGCTCTGAAAGAGAGGTGAAAGATGCATTAAACACTGATGAGAAATAGTTAATAAAAGCAAAACTCAAGGATTACTCAGCTGGGGAAAGAGAAGACAACAAATATCACTGATAGAGACCCTAAAACTCCCCTGAGCTCCACAGCTGCTCCTTTTCTGGAGGGATATCCAAAATCAGAGCATCTTCCAGCTACCCCTGCCTCTCCAAACCTTTCATGAATTTATCCCTTGCCTTAAAGGGAATAAATATGCTCCAGCAATCAGGCCCATGATCTACAGCGTTTGATTTGTGGGCTGTGTGGAGATAAAAAAAGGCTCATTTCTGTTTGGAGATGTTATCTGCACCCTCAGTGAGCTGCAAAGGAGCCTCACAATGGTTTTCCCAGGAGAAGGAGCAGTTCCTGTGCCCAAGGCACAGCCTCTTCCAAGGCTTCTTTCATTCAGGAAGCTGAAAATCCTGAATATTTCAATTCCAGAGCAACCCAGCCAGGTTTTGGCTTTTGCCGAGAAATGAGGATCCATGCAGAGAATCCTTACCTGGTCCAGATATTTCTTCCATATTGGCTCTGTGTTCTCGACTGAGAATTCATTCCAGCCGTGCTTTGACCGGCGCTGGAGCACGGAAAACTCTGAGAGTCCAGTCTGTAAATCAACCTGCAGGGGAAAAACCCAACCCCAACCCAAACATTTCATATTGTGGCTACAGAAATCTTATTATCCCAAATTTGTATTAAACCCCTATCAGCAGACTAGGCAAGACCTTCATGGCTCAGTCCCAGATGAAAAAAATAAATCTGTCTGTCGTTTTTCTGTCTAAATGTGTATTTTTGTTAAACTGTAAAATTTTACCATCAGCCACCACAGAAACACATAAAGTAAGCACAAGTTAATTTTTTTTTTTTAAAAATGTATATTTCCAAAAGGGAGAAATTATATCACAAATTAGACAAATTAGAAATCTAAAATAGTAAAGGAAAGAAGCAATTTCTGGTTGTGCTGTGTATTTAAAGGGAAAATATAAATAAATACACCCTGATAAAATTCAAAGGGAACAAAATGAGAAGGGATAAAATCGATTCTGCCTGGATTTAAAAAAGTCCTGAGAAACCAAAATACAGCCAAGCACTAAAACTTTCCCTGATGGTGGGGACCCTTGAGAGGATCCAGCCCACAAAAAGGTGGAGGGATTGGGAACTCCAGGAGTTTGCAAGTCAATTAAAAGCTGATTTTGCAGCTCAGACCCATCCCACATTCCCAAAGACCAATCCTTACGTGCAGAGCCCTTGCCAGGTCCTCCTTGTGGCATTTACAGGCATCCTTGGGGGACAGCACTGCCACCTCCTTCTCCTGCTCGATGATTTTCAGCTCACACTCCTCTCGGGGCTGAGGGAACACAACAAAGCAATCATTAGGTGAGAGCAGCGTTAATTAAAGCTCCCCAGCACCTCCCTGATTCTTTCCTTAATGCCATTCCCTTCCCTCCCCTCGCCGGCTGGGCACCTCCAGCCACTGCACCACTTCCCAAATCTCTCATAGCAGCGCTAATTAATCCTGATCACAGCCTCAGAGCCAGGGAAAAGTGGGGAGAGAGAGGCACTGAGGAGCTGGGGAACCAAAAGGAGAAGCTCAGGCGCTGATCAGGAGAGGTTTGTGCTGTTTGAGGTGTCCTGCCCGAGAGGAGCTCTGTCCCTCACAGCCCAGACTGGATGCTCAGAGCAAGGAAAACACCTTTCCCCTCTATATTAATAAATGAACTGAGCATCATAAATAAATACATTGTGTACATAAGAAATAAGATAAGATAAAATGAAATAAATGAAATGGAAAAATGTGCAGAATAAATGTACAGAATAAATGAACTGAAAACGTGAGCGAGAAATGTGAGCAAAAAGGAGAAGCAAAATCTCCCCTGCTGTGTCCAGGGCTGTTCTGCTCCACCATTGGCTCCAAGCAGAGTAAATAAACCCTTCCTGCCCCATCCCAGCCCAAGCTCTCAGCATCTCAACCTCTCCTTTCCCATTTCCTTCATTCCCTTCTCTAAAATGCATTTCCCAGAGCAGCAGCATTCCCAAAATCCCTGCCTGGCTCAGGATGGAGGCACTGTGATCACACTGTGATCACTGTGGCAGGGTAAGCACAGAGAGGGAGAAATCTCACCCTTCCCAAGGGACAGGAGCTCCATTCCCTTTCCTCTTCATTCATAAAGCACAGGAGTGTGTGTTCATTAACAAAGGAACCCCCAGAGACGGTGGCAGGAATTTGGCACCAGCTGCCAGCACCCTGGAATGCTCTCTGTGAGATGCACTCAGGTCTGGCTCATCCTCCTGCACTGCCATTTGGGGACTTGGCCCTCCCTTGAATATTCAGGAGCTTTCTAGGAACATCCTAAAGCCTGAGATAAATGCAGAAGACCATAAATGCAGAAAACCATAAATGCAAAAACCATAAATGCAGAAAACCATAAATGCAGAAAATGTCCTTGGCTGTTCTCTCTGCTTTCAGTCTTGGGGCTTCTGGAGAGCTCAGAGCACCTCTGCACCCTGCTCCTGGAACAGCCTTTAGCCAGATCCATCTGTTGCAGCCCCTTTTCACGGCCATTTCCTGACCCCCAGCTCAGCTGCCGACACGAGGGATGCCAGCACGCCCCTGCTCCCAGTGGAAAAGCTCAGGAGCCTGCTGGGACCCCCTGGTCTGGGCAGGGCTCATTTAGAAACCATTTTGTCCCAAGAACAACCTGCCTTTCCAACCTCCCAGCAATTTGCCCGAGATCTCCACAGATTTTGCTGCTCCCACATTTCCCTCAAGCTGGTGACCCCGTTTTGCCCAAAAGCTGCAGCACTGCTCCCCTTTTTGAGCCATCCTAGCACTGGACATCACCCTTATCCCCACATCTCCTTAACAGCCCTCTTGAGAAGGGACAAACCCACCCCTTCCACGTTTCAAACTCCTGATTTCTATCCCTGTTTGGGTTTCCTGGCTGTGCAAATCCATCAGTTCCCTGTAACTGTGTGGACACCCAGACACTGAAACCCCAAGAACCACTCGGGGAGGTGGAAGGGGTTGGTGGGAAGAGAACACAGGGCTGCCATGGATAGACACATCCCTGAATTCGCTGCTCAGTGTGGCCTCTGCAGCTCCTCTGTGCTGCAGGTGACACACACAGGTATCAAGGTACAGCTCTGCCCGGGAGGAGTTTAAATTTTAATGAAAGCAGCTGGAGGGCAGGAAGAGATCCGGACACGAGGATAACATGCCTCCAGTCCCAAGGGCAGCAAGGGAAGCAGGGCCCAGCTCTATCAGCAATATTTACCTTCAAAGAGGTGTGGAGGAAATAAATGACAAAGGCTCACAGTGATGTGTCTGAGCCCTCTGAAATGCTGGCAGCTCCCTGCTCCTGCCAGCCAGGGGCTGCTGTGACGGGAACAGCTTTATTGGGATGAGCTAACTCGCACTGCTGAGCCTGCACCTCTCAGGGATTTTCCCTCACCAAGGTGGCACAGCTTTTCCTGAAGTGCACAGGTTGGAAATGCATCAGTGGGGTCTGTCCTCTGCAGAGCCCCCATGCCCCAAACCTGTCCCACCCCATGGATGTGCCCTGTGCAGATCCCTCCATGAACAAACCTCTCCTCGGGCATTGCTGGCTTTTGTGTTTACATTGTGGGTTCTCCACCATATCCATTTATATTTACAACCTTTATCCTTTCAGCACAGGAGCACTGGCTCCATACAGCAGGGCAGGGAGAAATAACCAAAGGGGAATTATCAGTTTATCTATTGCTTTGCAAGATCAGGAGATACTGGAGGCTGTAAAGAGCAGCTGGTGTGGCTGGGAGCCACCTCGGAGGTACCTGAGCATCCCTCATCCCCAGACAATTCATCGATTGTGCCACAGAGCAGCCCATGTGGGAGAAAGAGAGCATGGGGCTTTCTGCAGAGCACACAGCCCTTTTTGTGTGCTCTGGCAAACAGCCCAAAATACCAGTGCTCGGGATTTTCCCCCACCTCTGCCCCTGCTGAAGCTTTGCATATCCTTTTCCCTGTCTTAGGTTTCTTTGGAGCACTTAATGGCCTGCAATCCACAGTGGGTTGGGTTATTCAGTCTCTACCAAGCCCTTCCAAACATTAAACTTTATCCCCGCCAAAAATACAATAAATAAACCAAACCATTCTCTCCAAAGCCTTTTACATTTCTCTTTTTTAGCGGTGGACATGGCAAGTAAAAAGACCCATGTGCCAGGGGTGCAGGCAGAACCCAGAATCTAGCCCAGAGCAACCCTCAGCCCTGCAGGTGAGGGGCTGCCTTGCTGGGCTTCCCCATCCAAGCCCTTTCCCACCACCACCACCACGATTTCTGCACCTCCCACACAATTTCCCACTCCCCTGTTGCACATCTGCCAACAGAAATCCAATATTTTTACAGGAAGCAAAGATCTGGTCCCCCTGCTTGCAGATAAAACTTTTGAAATGTTCCTTTTGATTGTTCTGAAGGCCACAGGTTTTCCAGTAAAGCTGATTTGAAGCACCCATCTGCACCCCCTGAGAATCCTGCCCTGGGCTGTGCCCGCTGGGGGTGGCATTGGCACATGGTCAGAGGGAAAGGGGGATGTAAAGAAACAGTGCCCAGGGATTCTCCCACTTCCACACACGCAGGCACCTGTGATTGTGCATGTGCACACACTCTGGGATGCTCGGAAGGAAAACCCCTGACTGTTCTTCAGATTTCTGCAGGAAACACAAAATTCTCATGGACTGTGAACCAGCCTCACAAAACCTCCCCTGGTTCTGAGTGGGGCACTGCAGAGAAGGAGTTAAAGCATGCACAGCAGAGCCTGGACTGAGGCTGGGTGTGTGTTTGATGTGCCAGGTGAGTGCCCTGCCATCTCCAGGTAACACCATGGCCACAGATGAACACTGCACAGCACTGGGGCTTTCCTTCACAGCCCACTTGGGGCATTTATCCTGCCTGGAGCCCCATCAGATCACCTGGAATCACACCTTTACACCCCAGCACTGTGCTTTGACCAAAATATTTATAAGGTTGAAAGTGCCCTGCAACTATTTTCAAGTAAAGAAGCAAAATGCCATCAAATAGGGGAGAAATAAGTCATTTACCAGCCTAAATCATCCTCTGAGAATAAGTTCTTGATTTACCAAGTTCTTATTCCCATTTTACACTGCTGTCCACTTCCTACCCCGTGCCAAAGCTCTCCTCAGCTCCCTCTCCTGTTATACACAGACCACTCTCTGCAAGGACCGGAGCTGAAATTCAAGAGGGGTTTAGATTTGGAGGTAAATACATGTCACTGTTTATTTTGGCACAGCATAAATGGTGCAGCCTAAGAACGAGCCAGCCTAATTGCCAGCAGCCTCCTTGCCTACGTGCAATCAGAAATCTCAGCTTCCCACCAAGGCAGGTCGCAGGGACTTTGTGTAACCTCATCAAGATCTCCTTTTCCTGGGATTTGGAGCTCTGGGTGTGCAGTGCAGAGCAGCATCACCCGATGCACTGCACAAGGTGAGGGTTCAGTGTCTCATTTTCTTCTCCTTGTGAGCCTGACCCACCCCACACTGGGCAGACAGGACTCAGAAAGGGGATTAGGAATGGGATCTGGGAAAGGCCTCAGTCAGGCAAGAAAAGCTCATGAATCTCTCCAAGGGTGTATCCACATGTTGGGATGGGAGTGAGGGCTATCCCCACGTGCTGAAGGAATGAGACAAGTGGAGGTTCACGTGGCAGAGTACCCAACCAATCTTCTGCCATGAGGGAGAAAAAATGAGGCTCGAGCCACAGAAACCTTGTGCCGAGCAAATAATCAGAAAATCCCAGACTGGAAGATTTTGTGCTGAAAAACCGAGAAGAACAGCAAACATGCCACCCAAACCACCACTGGTACCACTCCATCTGCACCGAGGACAAGGCAGTGAGGGCAGGGAGGGGACACCAGTGCAGCGTTTTTTGGTTTTTCAAGAAAAATGAAAATCGTTTTCTCATCATTCCCTTTTTCAGGAGAGCAAAGCAGTATTTCCAAGTGGGATCTGAGGGTCTGAGCCAAAACTCTCCTTGGCTGCTGGTTACCAGCCCTGAGTGCAGCAACAGCACAGAGGAGAGACCAAGGGTCCCAGCCCCAGGGTCCCAGCCCGAAGGTCCCAGCCCGAGGGTCCCAGCCCAAGGGTCCCAGCCCCAGGGTCCCAGCCCAAGGGTCCCAGCCCCAGGGTCCCAGCCCCAGGGTCCCAGCCCGAGGGTCCCAGCCCCAGGGTCACAGCCCCAGGGTCCCAGCCCCAGGGTCACAGCCCCAGGGTCCCAACCCAAGGGTCCCAGCCCCAGGGTCCCAGCCCGAGGGTCCCAGCCCCAGGGTCCCAGCCCCTCTGCCAGTGACCAGCAGTGGTGGCAGGGGTACCCTGGGGACAGCAGAGCCCTGCTCTCCATCTCCCCTCTTGTGCCCACACTCCAGAGAGCTCCCACGGCGCTCCAGGGCTCTCCCACGCTCTTCCTCAGTTTGGAACCTGCTCAGAGCAGGGATCAATGGCTCCTGGGCAGGATTCGGGCCTCAGCTCTGTGCCCTTGGATTATTGCACAGAAAGAAGGCTCCCCATGGCCCCCCTGAGCTGGGAAACCCTCAGCTCATCCCTGCCGAGCTCGCACGGAGCGGGGAGCGCACAGCCATCTCCGGTTACCGGCGGGACAGCGCAGGAGAAGCACCCCAAACCAACCCCAATCACACAGACTATTCCAGCAGGTCCAGGCAAAAGGCACAGGCCATCCTCACCTCCTCTCCCGGCTCGCCGCTTCCCAGGGGTTGATATTTCTGCACGAAGCGGAGGAGCCACCTTTTCTGGAAGAGTTTGGCGAGGCTCCCTTCGCCCATCCTCGCCGAGCGCCCCGGGGTTCAGCGGGGCTGGGAGCAGCGGCAGGGCTGGC
Organism: Brachypodius melanocephalos; assembly: GCA_013398615.1. Taxonomy (NCBI): domain Eukaryota; kingdom Metazoa; phylum Chordata; class Aves; order Passeriformes; family Pycnonotidae; genus Brachypodius; species Brachypodius melanocephalos. Next base: position 3,131,403 of record VZSR01000393.1, read on the forward strand.
TGGGGCTGCCCGGAGCTCGGGCTTACCTGCAGGGAGAGGCACCTGCACCTGGCCAAGTCACGCCTTCCCCCTGGAGCCCCAGGGAGGAGCGAGCTGCTCCCATAAATGCGGCCGGGAATGCTGGCTGAGTGTGCCACCGTGCTGGGACACGAGGGACACACCTCCACCTGCGTGACCCGCACCTGAAGAGCAGGTTGGGTTTTTCTTTTCCTCCGCCCTCCCGAGGATTGCTGCGGGAGGAGCGTCGGCTGGCAGATAGGGAAGGTGTGAGTGGGGCAGGGGCAGGACAGGTTAGAGGCACCGCCGAGCCTGTTTGTGAACTTCCAGCCCTCCTTAGGAAACGCTCCAGTCAGCGCGACGCCGGGGTTTATGGGTGTTTACAGCAGGGAGAGGGCATGGATGTGTGTGATGTGGGGATTTGTAATGATGGTTTATAAAACCCGCGGTGTTTCCTTTGTGCTTCCGTGGTGGAGCCGACACACGGCTAAGGCTGGACTTCGATATCCACGGCTGGACTTCAACAATCCCTCTGTGGGTGCCTTCCAGCTCAGGATATTCTCTGGTTCTGTGATTCTAGGATTGATAAAGTTCACTGGTTGCATCATTCCCAAGGATTTATGGCTGCCTGGCAGGGAGCATCACGCTCTGGTTTGCCCCACGAGAGCAACATCCTGCCCCAGGCGCCGTCACTGCGGGATCGACCCCCCCTTAAATCGTCCCTGAGGTGTAACCTGGGATATTAACATCCTCCTTTGACGGTAAAAACTGCACCGAGGGAACAAAAGCCATTCCCAGCCAGAAAAAAGACAAATGTGCAGTTTTCTGCAGGAGAAGAGTTTCCTCCAAGGACGATGTCCAGAAAAGCTGCACTTTCATTTTGCTCTGGACCACGATGAGGCCAAGCCCCACGAGCTCTGTGACAGCCTGGGGCACCCCAAACCTGGCCAGCCCTCTCCAAAACGCTGTTTTTCCATGGAGCATCTCAGCGTATCCTGTTTGCATCCCAGCAGCTCCAGGAAAAACTGGGGAGCTCCTGGGACACCTCACAGGGATGCTGTGGAGGGAGGGGCTTCTTCCCAGATCTCAGGGAAAGCAGCGATTGGGAAACACCCTGCGAGGAGCCGGGACCTTGGGAAACACAGCTGGAGCTTCCCGGCTGCCTGCGTTGAGCAATCCTTTCGCAAGGATCCGAGCTGGATGCGTCAGGCAGATGGAGGAAGTGCCTGCATCACCGAAACATCGCTGCTTCCCACGGGAAAGGAGCCAGGGGTGATGCTGGCCTCTGATTTTCGGGAATCTCACATCCAGGCCCTGCCCAGGGTTTAGGTGAGGTGCTTAGGCAGGGCTTGGAGCACACACAGAGGGATGTGAAACCTCTGTGAGCTCATCTATGCTCTTGCACTGGTTCCCCTCTCGGGCAGCTCTTCCAAGGAGCTGGAGCACATCCTGACCGGGCACAGCAGCCCTGCCTGGCAGGGAATCCCTTCCCCTGCCCACCTGAGCCGGGTTGTAGTCACCACAATCCTAAGATCACTCCAAATCCTCGAGTTTCTGCCGGAAAAGTTGGTGGAAAACGTCTTCTCCCGCTCTAGGCAGGTGGGAAGAAAATTTCCCTTTGGTTTTGCTTTTGCTTTTCTCACCCCAAATCCTCACCCATCATCCATGAAGCTGCTGCCCAGGAGGAGCATCCTGGGGCTGTGCACAGTGTGGGCAGCCCCAGCCTGGCCCTCATTAGCCACCGTGGCTAATTGAGCAACAGGTTGATCCTTTCCTTATTTAGTATCAAACCTGGTAGAGGGGAGCTCCAAGAGCAAAATCCAGAATCCACACCATGGCCAAAGGACCACACCCTGAGTTAGGGAGGAGGAACAATGCCCCGAGTGGGACTGACAAATTCCAAGACAAATAGGGCACAGAAAAGGAGAAAAACGTGTTGATGAGTACAAATAATGCACTGTAACAATCAGTGCAGGGTGATTTATCATCCAGCAAACCGGCAGCAGGGGAGGAACAGCGTGGTTTGGGCTCACGTCCCTCTCTCTCATCTTTATGTTCCCTCAGTTCTGTTGTGGGAAATTATATTTGATGAATAAATGCAGGGGAAAAAAATGTTGCTGTTCCCCACTCACTCTGAGAAATTGCTGAGCGGACTCAAGTTTCATTTTCTTGCTGTTGTTGATTTCTGCATGTTAGGAAATCTAATGAAAAATTAATGTATTTTGCTATCCCATGGCTCAGAAAGCGCTGAGAATAGACTGATTCAGGACTATAATGTTAAGAAAACAACACTATTAGGAGTTGTGTTTCTCCACACTATCATTTTCACACTCTAAAATCATAACACAGCAGCCCAATTACAGTGCCCTTACAGTATTTCCTATTTAATTGCATAATAAAGCTCCAGTTCTTAGGAGATTATTTGGGAAACTTTTTTTTTTTTTTTTAAAGTAGCAAATATCTGTTATAAAGACACGCACCGCAAAGGAGCCACTCTCTGAGACCACCTGAGCCCAAAAATATGATGTTGTGAGTTCAAAACTCACAGCTCCTTCACCTGCTCCCCTGCCAGAAGCGGAGCTTGTTGCACTTTTGTTCCTCTTGTGCCACCTTGAGGGAAAAAACCTCTTCTGCATGGGTACAATGGCCCAAGACTTGTCTTTTTTTCTTTTTTTTTTCTTTTTTTTTTTTTTTTTTTTTCTCCATAATCCGAAGCTGAACATCAAGAAGACACAACCGAAACTCGGCAGGGTTGAAAAATAGACTGGTCACTTTTTATTGAGCACCAAAGCAGGACCTGAACACGTCTGAGCACCGGGGGCACGATCCAGGGAGGGGCAGCACAGATCCTCGGGGCTGTGGGGGCATTGCCAGCACCCAGTGACACACAGGGAGGGTGATCATAGCACCAAACACGCTGCAAAGTGTTCATGGAAACGTAAAAATCATCCCACACCGGGTATTTCCTGCTGTGCTGCACCAGGCTGCTGATAAAGCATCTGTCTTTGGGGAGTTCACCTGCTCTGTGTTTTCATTTCAGTGTCTGAGTTTTGCTGTTGGAAACGCAGCACTTGGACAAAACCCTTCTGTGCCTTTTTTTTTTTTTCCCGAGTTTGACAATTAGTAACGTGAATTAACTTGGAAAAAAAAACCAAAAAACCAAAACCCTGAGCATTATAGCACCACAAAGAAGGGTTTGATAACACCCAGTAAACACAAATTCACCATCAAATTATTAATTTTTCAATTTTCTTCTTTTTTTAATAAAAAAAATTGTTTCTGCAAGCGGAAGATACCTGTGCTGTCCCACCCAGGTGGGTCAGGTACGTGCTTCTGCAGCTACAAAGAAAACAGACACTGAAGTGAATGTGTCCCCTCAAATTAAGCATGTTTTGGGCTGCTTTGAGAGATCGGGTTGAGATTTGAAGTTTTAATCTTTCAAATTTGCAAATGCTCGACACCAGTTTTTCATCTAGCTCCTCACAAGCATTTTGGGATTTTTTTTTTAGTTTAAAATAGAGCATTTTGGCATTTACTCTTTGGGGTTTAGCAGTGATCACTGGAGGGCTTTGCTCATTTAATCAAAATTTGATTTTTTTCCTGCAAAAAGCAATGCTGAACAAAAATCAATTCATTGCACTGAGCAGCATCCAGGAGCGAGGCTGCAGTAGGAAAAATGAGGAGTTTCTGGTCTAAACACAGATTGGAACTATTAAAATACGGATTGGAGCCTGGACAACCTGGTCTAGTGGAAAGTGATGAGCTTTAAGCTCCCTCCCAACTCAAACCACTCCAAAATTCCCAGGTTCTGTGGCTCCTGTGTCCGAGCAGGAATTAAGATCTCATTGCAGCAAGCTGTAAAAGATAAAATTCTGGAAATAGCTCTGTCCAAACATGGTGCTGCATTTAATATCTTGCACTCTGAAAAAAAAGTGAGTTCAACAGATGAAGATATTTAGGAAAACGTGGAGCTCTTCAGCTGTTCCTTTGCTGTGTGAGGCACCCAGGACTGTGTTTAGAATGAGAAACAAAAGCAGTTTGGCACCTCTCATCTCTCCAGCTGCAAATGTCATGTGCAAAGTATCAAGGGTTTTATAGGTGTCTTGGGTTTGGCTGAAACCACTGAGTGAGTGGGGAAAAAAAAAAAGTCCTGTATTTTGTGAGTGGAAGCAGGCACTTGGGTTTGTGAATTGGGTATTTATATGCAGTGCTGCCGCGGTGCGAATTAAAATGCTAATTTCATGAGTGCAGATGGGGACAGGGACTAAACCATGGAGCAAACGTGGTTTTCCTGCCAAACAATTCACAATAAACGCCAACTGTCCCTTCAGGGCTGCCACAGGAAAGGAAAACCTTAATAGGAAATGTGTTTTCCATTGTATAATGCTAAACAGCTAAACCCAAATATCCAGATTTTAAGGATTTATGGGAGCCAACACAAAGGCACAGGAGTCCTGAGGAGCAGTGGCCCATCTGCCAGACGATCCTTTTCATCACACAGATTTATCCTGGCTTTGTTTCTCTAACACATTTAACAAATTATCCAGACTTCAGGCCTCGTGCTGAGGTTTTGCAGGTACGAACCCACAGATTTTGTGAGTATTAACACTGCTGGCTAAAACCAGCACATTACAAAGCCTGGCAAGCATTTGTGTGTCTGCCTGGGTATTGCAGGAAGGAATCTATTCCATTATTAACTCTCAACCTGAAGCTCACCAGACTGAGAAGAGGAAAGTAACCTAAAAACATTTATAAAGCTGTTTTGTTTTTGTTTTTTTTTTTTTTTTTTCTCCTAGCTTAAACTTCCTCAAATTCTTAAGATTCAGGTTTAGCCATTTAGAGTAGGTATCAAGCCTGGGTTTTTTTATCTGGATATAAATAAGGAAAGAAGAAACTTGCAGGTTTCTTTGAATTTTAAGCTGATGAAAAGGTTTCTTTAAAGGAGTTGTTCAAGACAGGCAGGAACTGGGTTTGATTCAGAGAACCTCTTTAGTCTCACCTGTTTTAGAGCAGCTTAGATATGATATTTAGGTAGAATTCTGACGTCACTGGGTTGTGTTCACAGGCCTGAAATCTGAACTGGGCACACAGCAAGCACATAAAGGGCAGGCTGTGTGTCAGCAGCCTGATCCTGGCACTGTGGCTCACAGAGATCCCTTGGAGCTGTTTGCATTTCATTTGTATTCAGCTGATAAGCACTGTGGTTTCCTTCAGGGCATCACATTTCTCCCCTTCCTGGTGGGGTTAAAATCTGGACTCATCCTGTTCCTTGGATAATGGAATTATTTTTGTCAGTGATGGGCAGGGATCAGGGGGATGCTGGAGATGTGCTTGTGGAGATCTGGGACCAGAAAGCTGCTGGGCAAAGCATTCCTTGACAGAGTGGTCCAGCTGGGTGAAAACCAAACAACAAAAGAAAAAAAAATGGTAAGAGGAATTAAAATATTTATCCTTCCTGGGATGTTTGCACAGAACTTGTCCTTAAGTAGCTGAGTAATCTTAACAGCCAGCCTGACGTAGGTACAGAAAGACACTGAACTGCTTTGTTTCCAGAACTCCCAGCTAAGCCCAAGTTAATCTTAAAGTGAAGCTGAAAGTGTGGAGAAAACCATCTTGGAACTGAACTTTTGGTGTAATGAATATTTTCATCCTTGCCCAATGCAAGGCTGATAGAACAGATGGAGCTTTTGCTGCTGGCTTGGCTCTGGCCAGGTGAATGTGCCTGTGCTCACACGAGTGGGTCCCACTGCTCAGCACAAGTGCTCACACACAAAAAATTATCCCACAAAACCCCCCAAGTGCTGAAGTATTTGCAAGGCTGACCCTTTCTGCAGCCAGCCCAGAATAAACAGCTTTTTAGCTTATCTGGCAGGACCAGTTACACCTGTGTTAGAAGACCCCCCCTAAACACAAAAATTGAAGTCTTAAGGAACGCCAATTTTTTTTCATCCTAAAAATCACTCCATCCTCTAAAAACCCACAAGGCAAAGGCTCTGCAGAGAAATCAGGTGTGCCTGGTGGAATAATGAGAGTGTTTCATGCACCTGTAAAGGGTTTTTAAGGTGCTGTCCTTACTCCAACATTTTGCTTAGAGGCAATACCACCCCCAGACAATCAATAATTGCATTCTAAGCACCAGCTATTTCCACCCAGCTTTCCCTTCACTCACAGGGCACTCACCCAGGCACACCTTCAATTAGCCCAAATGCTTCTGCTGGTTCTTCACATAGCCGACCAAATTGTTGGAATTGCTCCCTGTAAAAACAAATCAGCCAAGTCAGGTTTTGGGTTAGGCTGTGGCAAGTGGTTTCTCGAGGTGCTCTCAGCCGTGCAGCTTTATCGGTCTCGTTATTCAGCAGTTCTCCTGGAAAGCTGGGATAGCCCAGCTGGAAGAGAGGAAAGGAAATCCTTTCGTGGTTTCATCAGCCAAAGTGGCCAAATTTGGCTGTTTGTAAATCTTGTATCAAAGGTGTTGTCAAATTATAGCTGAATGTCACTTCCAATCTGATCCAGATCCAAGAGGGAGAAACCAGGAGCTCTGGAACTGTGAGGAAAGCTGTGGGAGATGCTCCTGCTTGCTTTGAGCCCCAGATTTGTGAGAGGGACCTGCCACCTCTCAGGGAACACCGAGGGACTGATTCACTGCGCTCCAGCCATCCCTTATCCCTGCTTTTGACAGAGCTCTGTGTTCAGCTGCAAGGAGCTCTGGGCCAAGAGCAAAGCTCCAAAAATATGCTCAAAAATAATAATTAAAAAAAATAGATTATTGGACTGGGTGGTTCCCCTGGCAGAAGGAAGACTGCACCATTTTACTCATTCTGTCACAGCTGAAAATTCTGGTTCTCAAGAGTCCACAGTCAGGATATTGTAGATCTTAAAATAAGATCTTCTGACCATGGCATAAAGAGTTGAGGATAAAGAATCTCTTTTTCCTATGTACAAACCTTCATTTCATAAGGAGCAAATTCCTTGCAAGCATTGCAAGAATGATAAAGCTTAATAACAACAACAAACACTCCATGCCAGCAGCTTACCAAAATATTCCTTGTAATACTTATGCCTCAGGCTGTGTCCATCTGGAAAAGAAGGTACATGGTGAGAACACACCCAGCCAGCCTCCATTTTTTTTGTGTTAAACTCTGACATTCTGTGTACAGCACAGAGAAATCAGAGATATGGAAGTAATAACCTCACAATGAGGAAAGTAAAAGTAGCTGAAGTAATTTGGGTTGCTATAAACCTCTTATAGACTACTGGGGTTACTGAGCTCTGTGGACACAACTCGCTTGCCAGAAGAGTGGGAATTGCCACTTGCATTTTATAACATTTTCAGTAGCTGCAAGTCAAGGAATCAGAGGCCTCCCCAAATGAAATAAAATTTGGGTAACATTTCAGACCATCTATTAGTATTTTACATCATTCAAGGTCCAGCTAGGTTGTTCTGTTGGCCATTTTTATAATTATTTAAGCCCTTAGAAATACTTCACGTCTAAGACCCCCACAGTTCTACATTATATTGGTTACTATGGATGTTATTAAAGAAAAGGTTATAAAAGAGATGATCCAAAAGCCCTGGAAAAAACTCTTTATCTGTTTTGGAAGCAGCTCAGAGACGTGGTTTGCTACTTCCCCTGGTTTTTACAATCACCAAATGGCAAAACTGATATCTCCAGTCTCTGCACTGGGGTGATTTGTAGCCCAGTGCCAATGTACATACCCTACCATTCGATGAATATCTAAACATGTTATGAGCTTTCCTGGAAAATATTTTGGCACGTATGAAATAATTTCTTGGGCAAATGCGTCAGCAGGATAAAGGCAACAAAGTTCACGATGCAGAAAGCAAAGCCAGAAGACAAAACTGGAATTTAAAACTCAGATTTCCCTTTGAAGCCTGCAGTAACAGATAAATATCTCTCGTTTTTGTGCTGTGCAGACACAACACCAGAGAACACTGGCATGGAGTGTCCTGGTGTCCTGGTCCCTTCCTTGCTGGTTCTGCCCTGCAAACATCAACGTGCAGGAGAATCACATGGAATCACAGAATTTACAAAATCACTGGGTTGGAAGAGACCTCCAAGATCATGGAGTCCAACCCAGCCCCAACACCTCAACTAAACCATGGCACTGAGAGTCACATCCAGGCTTTATTTAAACACATCCAGCGATGGTGACTCCACCACCTCCCTGAGCAGACCATTCTGGTACTTTATCACTCTTTCCATAAAAAGCTTTTCCCTGATATCCAACCTGTACCTCCCTTGGTGCAGCTTGAGGCTGTGCCCTCTCGTTCTGTCAGTGCTGCCTGGAGAAAGAGACCAACCCCAGCTGAGCACAGGCACCTTTCAGGGAGTTATTGTGGCCAAAATACAGGACTCAGCACTTGGACTCGTTAAACTTCATCCTATTGTGCTCTGCCCACCCATCCAACCACTCCAGGTCTCTCTGCAGAGCCCTCCTACCTTCCCACGTGTGCTCCCAGCTTGGTGTCATCTGCAAATTCACTAATTTGGAAGAGGAGGGGCAGGCAGGGTGCAGCACTGACCTGGGTTTCCCCGGAGCTTGATGCACTGGCCCCTGTTGGGGATGCCCTCGGCCGTGTTGCCCGGGTTGATGATGTGGCACTCGTAGCCCGTGGGGCAGTGCAGGGGCTCATCCCCATCCTCCGTGGTGCTGCAGGCCTCAGCTGCAAGAGAAACCTGCAGATCACCCACCCACCACGGCTGTGACACCCACAGGGACCCAAACACGGCCTCACAGCCCCACCCCAGGCTCCTGGGCAGGGGGGCAGCACGGGGCTGGCCCCTCCTGACACCGCTCAGCCCCATTCCCTTGGGACAGGACTTTTGGTATAATAAATATTTTCATTCTGGCCAGATAAATCTCCCCACAGCCTGGTGTGCAGGCTCTGTGCCAGCTGAGGGGTGGATTCCACCCACCATTGATGCTTTAGGATTTCAGCTCTTGAGTTTTCCATATATTTGTAACCCTGCTGTTCTTTAGTGTAGAACTCTAAACTCCACACACACTGTGAGCTGCTGCTTCCCCATTTTGGGCAGACACAACAATTCCTCTCCAGCCCTGGGAATCAAGGACACCTCACTGCCTCAGGCCCTCACAAGTATAAACCAAAGTGAGTTGGGGGAAGGAAACTTGGGGTAAATGACTCCATTACCTGAAGCTGTAACTGGAAGATGAACCCCCAAGACACAAATGGACCAAACTTATAAAACTGTGAAAACACATGGCCCATTTTTGGGTGTAGCCCCTGAGTGGGCTTTGTCTGCCCTAAATGTACCTGAAAGTCCTTCAATAAATACAAGTGTGTCCCAGGCAGGCTCTGGGCTGGGTGAGGAGCTGGGGAAGGTGAGCAGGAAGCTGGCAGTGTGCTGCCCTGTTCTCTGCTCCACACCCACGGCCCTGCTGCAGAATCCAAACCTCGGGGGTGACTCACTGCGGGGTCAGGCAGTGCCAGCCCCTGTCCCACACAGAGGTTTCATCATTTTGACCCGGGACAGGCAGCAAGTGCAGCTCAGCACGGGGAGGTGAAGCAGGACTCGGGCAGTGTTTGTGGCCATTACATGAACAGACTCTGCAGGGCCACTCCACCCTCTCATTTTTAATGTCAAGGATCTCTGCTGTAATTCTCATGCCATGACTGATGGTTCTTACTGCCCTAATTACTCCCTCAAGCTGAGATGAAGGTGTTCAGATAAGAACAAATAATATAAGCATGACAAGGATGGATGAGGAGGAACCTATTTTATCTTATTTCTAGCTGTGTAGTTTCAATGAGCTGGAGGCAGGATTTTCTCTTCAAGAACTTGGAGTTTCCATAATAGATGAGAGTCGAGGCTCAGTGAGTCTAAAACTGTCTGTGCAAGACCAAAGAGGGGAATTTATTGGCAGTACCTGGATCTGACTAAAGCCAGGTTAACATTTCCATGAAAAACCCAAAAACTTCAGGTGTCCATACATCTGTGAATGCCTCATAGAAGAAAACTCTCTTCCCACCTCCCCACTCCCTCCTTATTTCAATTTCAGGCATTGGAAAAAATTAATTAAAACCCCTTTCCCTATGGAATGAACCTGAGAAGCTCAAGCTCATTATCAGTCTCCAAACTTAGATTCGTGCCCCAGATCCACGTCAGCTTGACACAGCTCTGCAGCAGTCTGCCAGGGCTCCTGTCCAAAGCTCCTTCAGATCCAAGAGCCACAGCCCCAGCCCAAGGCATCTGGGTGATGAGGCCACTCTGGATTAAAGGATCTCCCATTCCAAGTCCACCCACTATCAGGAAGCTGGCAAAGAATTATGTGTGTGATGACAAAGCTTTCTTTTTCTAAAGGATATATCTCTAATTATTTGAAGAATGGGTACAAGCCCAGTCCCCTGCAGCATTCTTGGTGCTCTGCCGGATAATTCAAATCCATAAAAAGTAATTTATTTACTGCACCAGAAAGCAGCTCCCAGCACAACACAGAGTTATTCCTGTGGAAATTCCAGACAAATACCAGCAGCCCAACATCCCAGGCAAGCTCTGTGTGTGAGGGATTTATTCTCCAGGGCCTTTATGTGATTATGGATATTGCGGAGAAGACAGAGAAATGTCCTGTACCTTGTAAGACTTCCTCTGGGCCGTCCAAAAGCCACCCATTGCCTCCCAGCCAGCGGGGTTTGGGCTGAACCAGCCAGTCCAAGACTGCAGAAGACAGAAATAGGAGACCACAGTGTCAAGATGCAGCAGCCACAGGACACAGAGTTATGGAAAAGCCATGGGTTTTCTCTAAGGGCCTGTGAGGAGACTGCCTGATGGATTGATCTGATTTTGACTGACATATGATTGATCTAATATTGACTTATATTGACATATTTGGCAGGGAAGGATGAGGTGGCTGCCTCATTTGCCTCTCCTCGCTGAGCTAGCCATGGTGTGTGTGTTTGTAGGAATAGGGTAAAAACGCTAGCCTGTCTTTTCTTCTAATTGCGGCTAACAAGTAATCTGTAAGCTTTCATGTGAAGCTGTTTCAAGAATGAGAAGTTCCTTTAACACAGGAATCTGTTCTGAGGGTGAAAAATAAGTGCACCTGTAAGAACAAGGGATTTGTCCCATGAGAATCAGTAAATACATAAACAATCCGAGAATAGATAGATTTGATGGACATTCGATGCACCTGAGAGTGCACCAAAGAGTTGATCACTCTACATTTGAGTGCACCAAAGAGTTGATCACTCTGCATTTGAGTGCACCAAAAAGCCCATCACTCTGCATTTGAGAGTGCACAAGAGCTAATCACTCTCTGCCTGAGAGTGCCTGTGCCTCCATCCATCTAGGCATCTTTTTAAAGACTCTTCCAGGAAGGAAGATCGTGGCACCTCCACCACCGCGCCAGACCACGACGGGTCGCAGCAACCACCCTCAATCCCGCTTTGCTGCAGCCCAGGGGTGCCTGTACCTGGCGGGGGCTGCACGGACTCGAGGCAGGCGTAGATGCAGCCGTTGTAGCAGCAGCGCTTGTGGCGCTGGCACTCGGAGTCGGAGCGGCAGCTGGGCACCTCGCAGGCGCGCTCCGGCAGGCTCTGCGGCGGCGGCGGGCACCGGTCATTCCTCTGCTGCTGGGAACTGTGAGAATGAAGAGGGTACTCATAATCCTTTGCAAAGAGAAGAAAAGGAAATCAGGTTGTCTCGGGTTGCAATGCAAGATGTGTTCTATTCCCAATCTGTTGAAA
>VZSR01000393.1:3148108-3184139 GCA_013398615.1 Brachypodius melanocephalos
AAAAAAAAAAGAAAAAAAAAAAGGAGCCCGCAGGCAGAAGCCGGGAGCTGCTGTTGAACTTAGCTCGAAGTTAGATCAGGTTCTCGGCTCACATGCTCACACAAAGCTCACGCTCTGCTTGAGTGATGGACGGGAAGATTACTTGGAAAGATTATTTTTAGACCTTTGTTCCCAACATCTGGCATCCTCCGAGAGCCCCATTCAGAGCCAAAGCGTGGGATCAGATGACAGCTGCCGCAGGGGGAAATAAAGGTCTCGGAGGGGTGGGCTGGGCGGATTTTTGCAAACAGCTCACTCAAACTTCCCAAGAGCCTGGGCTCTCCCTTTGTGCGCTTCCTACTGCGCGTTTGCATCTCGTTTTGACAAAGTGATAACTTCATCTGGAGCCCACTTGAAGGAAATGATTTAACGGCAGGATAAACATCCAGGGGCTTTCTTTAAACCGAGGTGATGTGGGTTTTCTGAAAAGTGTTTTGAAGGAGGGGATAGACGTGATCGTGAGGAAAACAAATAAATTGGGGTGTGGAATAGGGAAGGAAGGTGGTTTGGAAATTACATGAGCACGGAGAAAGCAAGGAAGGGGACATGAGTCAGGCCGTGCCTGACAATGGGAGGGACGGAAGGAGTGGAAGTGGGGTTTTGGAGATCTCCATGGACAGGCAGTGCCTGGAGGATGGGAATGGGCTCCAGAAGTCAGGGTGAAAGCAGCCCAGCATCCTGCCTGGGATGGACACAGAGGCAGGTGCTGAAGGAGAACGCTAAGAACGAGGCAGCTGTTACATTCATGTGTATAAATACGTGTATCTGCATGTGTATAACTCTATAGATGTCAGGAAGGCTGCTCAGGCCTCGCTGAGGGGTGTTTATTTTATAATTTCCCCTGAATTTCTCCTCCAGCAGCTTGTCCAGCCTCCACCTGAGTGAAGGAAGAAACAGAACCACAAAACTTGTCGAGATACAGATGCAAAGCCCTGTTTGCCTTCACTTTACCACGGCTGCAGCCCTGCTGAGCAGAGGGGAGCCTTGCTGGATGCACTGGGTTGATTTTATATCCACTCTAAAATGGGTCTGCAGAGGAGTATTATACCCTGTGGATACACACACACAAAAAAAATTTAAAAAAATCTTCCAATTATTCCTTATACCTGAAAGCTGTGGAAATTCACTTTGATCCATGCCCAAGTGTCAGTAGCTGCACTCAGGTGGAAGCCAAAGGATTTCACTTTGAAGCTTGCCAGAATATGATGATGGGAACCTGAAAAAAGAGCAAGGTGTGCCTTAAAAAGCGCAATATTTAGGGAATATATTTGATTTATTTAGACTTAAGCTTCCTAAAGGTTTTCTAGCAGTAACTGTGCTTTGGGCAGCTCTCTCTATGTCTCTGCTGCTATAAAAAGGTTCTTAGTAACAAGATCTGCTCAATCCATGCCAGGGAATTTTGCTGGGAAATAAAACCAGGGGTTACTCTTATGGGGGGAAATGGAATGAAGAATTCATCTGGAGATGGTCACCTCCCTCCCAGCTGCAGAGGTGCAGGGTGGGAGATCCCAGTGGGACAACCTTGCCTCTGCATGGTCTGGGGATTCCCAAAGGAGCTGAGAGGAGATCCCTGTGGAGATGGAGTGACCCTGCACTCTTGAGTTCTTGTAAACCCACCCCTGCTTGATCCATACAGCCATCCCCATAGGTTCAGGCTGGGTTTTGGGGGCTGACAGGGTTTGGGGTGTCCCCATGGTACAGCTGTTTCAGGCACAGAAGGGGACAGGGAGTGAGCATTTGGGCTGGGGAGCATTTTGTGCCACAGAGGCTTCACCCTGCACCTGGCTGCTGAGAAGGCTGTCCCTGCAGGGAGCACAGCTCCAGGTCCTTGTCACCTGCTCTGCCCCTTTTCACCAGCTCTCCTCTCCCCCAGAGCTGCAGTCACGCATTTAAAACAGAATTTATCCCAGTTTCCCTTCAAGCAGTTCATTTTCCTCAGGCTTTTCTCTTCATTTAAGGGAAACTGAGCAGCTCACAGGTCAGCCCGTGGAAAAGTGACTCCCTAAGGACAGAGGTGTCACCTTTGGATGCTGGCAGAGCTGAGCACCTGCAGGTCACTGTCACCTCCAGCCAGATCTCATCCAAGCAGTGTCTGAAATCAGCAGCTGTGCTGCAATTACTGACAGGCACCCTCAGACAGCTTCAGCCCATCCAGAGAGGAACGAATCACTGCCACAACACTGCCACCTCTTCCACCTCTCACTTGGTTTTTACTGCTCAGAGGCCTTTGTCTGATGCCACAGGATTCTCCAGTTCCTCTCACAAACACAGCTCCCCAGGTTATTTTGATATTAACACCTGCACCTCGATCCAGCACCTCTCAGGCACATCCAGGAGCTCCCTCCCGTGCCTGACTCCTGTTCTCCAAGGTGACAAATGACAGGGCTGCTTGCACAGAATAAACAAGATTTTTCCTCAGAGATTTCCTACTTAATTTATGTCTTTGTGCTGATGTTTCACTGGTCTGTGCTCTCGCTGAAACCAAAACCACCATGTAACAGCCGCTCACCATAAATCTCCCTAATTTAATTCCATTTTTTGTTGTTTCATGTACTTGCAATCTGGACTTGGAGCAACTAATTTCAAAGATTAATAGCTACTTCAGACACCATTTACCGGCCTTTATTTTTGCAGATACACAGCCTTGACATTTATCTGGGAAAAAAAAAACAGTGTCTGTGCCTTGCAGTCCATGGATTGTACACCGAAGAAGTGAGAATTCTGCAGGACCAAAATTCAACGGCTGGTCATGGTCTTCACATCAAAACGAAATGAAAAAACGAAAATGAAATAACAAAATGATGTTATAACACTTATGGAACTGTAACTCACCCTGCACACGACTCTTTCAGGAATTCTTCCTGCCACCCATCTCCATTCCTCACGTGCCTCTACCTCCAGTCTTTGCTGGAACCTAGGCAAGGGATTGTATATTTTTTTTACAAGGCTAAGAAAAACTTCCCTGGCAATACTGGAAGGATCATTTTTCTCCCCTTTTCTGGATATTCATCTTCTTGGCAGTCCCTGGCTGGGCTGTCTTGTCAGAGGACAACTCCAGGACATCATTTTTGCCATTCATGTCCACATTATCCTCCCATTTGGAGCTCAGTGAAACCTAAAACAAGAGACACCTCAGCCCACTCCCTTATGGAGGCATTTTTCTCCCACTACAGAGCAGTTCCTGTCTTACCAAGTTCATTTTTGAGTGGCCCATTCAGGCAAAAAGAAGAGGAACAGCCCTGACTTTCTGAAGAATTTCTGATTTAACATTGGCAGGTTTATGGCTCCAGCTATTAGTGTAAAGCATTCTGAGCAGCTTGTGAAGAGACTTTAGGCAGCAGGCACAAGTCCTTGCAAACACAACCACCGGCAATAATTAGAGATTTAAAATTTACTGGTAAGCAAGTGTATGAGTTGTGTGATTCAAATGTCAGGTATTTGATGAGGTATGGTGATTTAAAAGCAATTATCACAAGAAAGAAAAAAAAAACCTTCCATTTTCTCTTAAACTACATCTTATCCACACACAACAGTTGGGTTAAAGTTGTTTACTGCAAGGGGAGGAATTCCCTCTGGTGATGATTGCATCCATAGGGAGTGGGTGCATGGCTGTCCTGTGCACAAGGCAGTAAGTGATGCTGCTATAAGACATAATTGAGTTATTGCAATATTTTGGCTGGGTTTGGCCCCTGTTTATGTGAGCTCTTGGGCATTCAGCAGGCCAGCAGCTAAAATAATCCTTCAACATGTCCCTGCCCAGGTAGTCTGCAGCACATCACTAAGTCAGGATTTCTCTGCTTCAAGGTTTGTGGTGCAGCTCCTCCCAATAAATTCCTGCTGCCTTCAAGGATTCTGGGTGAGGTTGCTCCATACATCACCACTGAGCAGAGCCACCCTCTGTGCATGAGTATCTGCAAATTCCCATCCCACTGAATGGTGGCAATGAGGCAAATTCTGCAGCACCATCAATTGCTGTGCAAAGATGATGAAAGTGCAAGAACATGGATGAGGCTTGAGCACCTCCTGGGGGCTGTGGGACCCTCAGCATCTTTTGTTACAGCCAGGAAGATGTATCTGAATGAGAAGATGGGCATTTTATCAGCTCAAGGCAATAAAACCGACTTTTGGAACCGGGGTTCCTGCTGCCTGATTGGGATGATTTAAATAATGGTTTTAAAAAATGTTCTCAGGGAGGTCGCGAGTGAAAGTCATGGGACAGCCAAAAAATATCTTTTTCTAGCCAAAAACGAGGTAGGTCAGCCTAAGTCAAGACTTGCCTTTTCCCAGAGGAAAGAGCTGACTTTTAAAGAGAGATCCTATCAAAGAGAGAGTTTCCTCAGAGCACTGCAGCAGCACGAGGTGACTCATTTTAGCTGGATATAATCCCTGCACCTTCATGCCAGGGGTTGCTGCAATTCCTTTTCCAGGGGCTGTTTCCTTGCCAGCTCTGCACAGGTTCTGCTGCCAGCAGCAAAGGGCAGTGGTTTTCTGGGGGTTATTAGAGATTTTTTAATGTTATCTAACCCAGTGCTTCGTGTCCACCTAAAAAATAATCTAATGCTCCTCCCCTGCCACTGGCTGCCTCACCAAGGCTCAGCCCTGAGGCTCTGCCCCACTTCCACTCCCAGGAACAAACAAGTAAATCCAGAG
Organism: Brachypodius melanocephalos; assembly: GCA_013398615.1. Classification (NCBI taxonomy): domain Eukaryota; kingdom Metazoa; phylum Chordata; class Aves; order Passeriformes; family Pycnonotidae; genus Brachypodius; species Brachypodius melanocephalos. Next base: position 3,152,798 of record VZSR01000393.1, read on the forward strand.
TGGTTTGGCTGTGGATATGAACATGAGTATGAACGTGAATATGAACCACAGCCCTGGTTCAGCTTCCTTCAGCAGGGAAGGAGGGAGAGAAGCAAGCCTGAAAAGCAAGGAGAACCCCAGGGTGTGCTGGGCTCCCCATCCTTTGTCCCTGTGGGGTCACGCCTGCAACCTCTGCTTTGTGGAAGGCATCCTAAACCAGCAATATTATAGTTGTTACCTGTTTTCCTTGCCTTTTCCAGCAGCTGGGATTGCTCCCTGCGTGGATTAGCAGGAAAAGGAGTCCCTTAGGTGTGCCAATCCTGACGGGTGAATACAAAAATCAACAAACAGCAGAACCTGCAGCGTCTCTGGAGGGGCGACCCTGGATGCAGATGATTCACCCACAGGCTGGTTTTATGGCCAGCTCTGCAGGAAGACACCAAATCTGGAGTTTCAATATTGGATTCATTCCTTCCCCGAGCAGGAAAAGCTGTGCCAGATGTTTGCTACCAGCGAGCTCCGCTGGGAATTTATGGAGTGAAATAAAAGATCAAAAGCGATTCAAAACACAGACAGGTGATTCCCTTTAAGCTTCTGGCCCCAAGCCCTGGCAGAGCCTGGCAGAGGTCAATGTTAAGTGGCCCCTGACCATTTGGAAAGAGCTGTAAAGAAGAATATAAAGCCTCTATTTTAAGCAGCTTTGTTGGGTATGAGGTATAAAATGGAGCAGATGAATGTTATTAGGGAAGCACTCGCCTGAGTGCAGCATCCCGCTGACAAAATCACCGGGAAGCCTCCAAAACGCTGTTAATGAGGAGGCAGAAAGGCTCTGGGTGTGGGGGAGAGGCTCCTCTTTGGGAGCAGCCCGGTGCCCTGGGGACACCGCTGGGAATCCCGAACAATTCCCGGCTGTGGTTCCTGGTGCCAGCTCCCTGGTGCCAGCTCCCTGGTGCCAGCTCCCTCCGGGGCGTGCCTGGCCCCAAAGAGCCTTTTGTCTCCAAAGAGGCTTCCGAGAGGCATCTTCAGGGGTTTTTGGGGGTTGGGGGGAGCGGGATTGTTTCCTTCTCAGGCCAATGGGAATCGCCGCAGATTTTGGGAGGGGAGGATGTGCAGTGGAGCTCTCACACTGGGGCTGCTGAGACGACACGAGTCACGGACTGGAAACCTCCGAGAAATCTCCCCGGTGGAAGAATTCGCCCTGAAATTAAAGGCAAGGGAGGTTTGGCTGTGGATCCACACGGATTTCACAGGAAATCCTCAGCCTTTGCCGTGTTCAGGCAGAATTCCTGTTGGTGACAATTGCATTCAGGGCCCCCAGCCCTAGAGGAGATGAGCTGTGCTCTGGGGGTTCCCAGAGAGTTTGGGCCATGAGAGGTTCTGCTTGGACCACGGCAAAGTCAGAGCCAGAGACCACACAGACACATCAGCGTGGACACCAAGAAAAACACCCGAAAGAGATGTTTGGGATGTGCCCAAACAAATGGGCAAAAAAAAATTTGCAAATCCCAAATTTCACACCCGACACTGAACTGGGGTGATCTCCTGGCTGATGCCCTGCTCTGACCCACACTTTTGGCCGGGGCCAAGTTTGATTTTGATTAGGCAGTTTGATTTTGGGGCTGCACCTCTCCCAGCTGAAGGTCCACCTGCCTGTAGCCCCGGGGACAGAGGGTTCCCCCTAACAAATACCCTGCCTGCATCCAGAGAGAGCAAATTCACAGCTCAAGGGGCTGCCAGAGACACCTGCAACCCTGCACAAGGCAGGGGAAGGGCCAGCTGTGTCTCAGCATCGTGCCTGTGTAGGATTTCCTTTACGGAACCTTTAACCTCCACGTCCCACATCCTATTACCAGTGAACTCCCTGGCCCTTCTCTAAGGCCAAGAGCACTTTGGCAAGGACATTAAATCATATCCCAGGCAAATGCCTTTAGAGCTCTGAAGTAGCTGCTCACACCAGCCCTGGGGATGTCAGTGCTGTCCAGAAGAGCTGCTGGTGCCCTCTGAGTCAAGGGCTGAGCAGGGGTCTGGCCAGGCAGGGAGCATCCCTGCAGCTCCTCAGGGATTGCAAGACTTGCAGTCAGTGATGTTGGTGCAGAATTCCTTGAAAGATTTCCAAGGACTTTGGAGCCCACGTTGCATTTGCTGGATCACGCCCTTGCTCTGGAGGAGTTTGCTGTGAGAAGGCAAAGAGTTTTCCTTGCCTTTTCTTATCCAAAGTGCAGGGTTGAACAAGCCCTAGAAAATCCCCCTTGCCTTTGACCTCTTGTTATCTCCTTGTCTAAAGCTGGCTGAAGATAGACAGCAATATTTGGAGCTGTTGCAGTCTGGGCTTTATCTGGGGGAGTTTTCTTTCATGTCCCTCACTGGAAGTCAGTGCATGTGGCTCCATCACCCACCTGGCCTGAAGGGCACATCCAGGCTCTCCTTTATCCCAACCCTCTGCTAAATGAGCTGGATCTCATTCACCACTGGCTCCTGGTGCCCAGGCAGAGCTCAGGCTCTGGCTTCCATCCTTGCATTGTTTTGAATCCTCTCTTGGCTTGGGCGTTAGATATAGTGAGATCCCGTTGCAAAATCAGAAATCAAGGGATGCCAAGCTGGCATTGTAAAGCAAAAACATCCTGTAAGAAAATTCCCAAAACGGCCTGCTGACATCCCCACCAGCCTCCGGGCAGACAGACAGATTTTGCAAGCATCAGAGTGGCAGAAAACACAAGAGAGCTCAGATAATTTCATTTATTTGGATGTATGTAGCCCTAATTAAGAGAATGGGTCTTCTGTACTGGCCAATTTCACTCCTCAGCTCAGCAAGGGACTTCTTTCAGCAGTCAGACATAGCCTAATTTTTTGGAGGTGCTGGAAGAAGTATAATAGGAGGGGTTTTCTCCCCTGGTGCCTCTGTGTGAGGTCCTGAGCAGCACATTCAGTGTCCAGCTGAATTCCTTGGGAATTGTTCAGCAGGCTGGGACAGACACATGGAGAGTTTCCACCTTTTATCTCAGCACTGATCTTTCCATCTGAATGGCATCTCTTCATTGGGAGGTTTGTTGTCCTCCAGTGAGCCACTCGTTTTTCAGATGGCAGAAACTTGCATTTTGCCACAGAGAAGGACATACTGGAATTCTGGAAACTTAAATGTAAGATTTTAGTATATAGAAATATATATGGGGCAAGGTGAAGGATTTGGGGCACTATCTGGGTCCTTCTTCTTCACCTTCTTCTTCTTGGTTTTGGGTGGTTTTTACTTACTGGGTGAAAAGGGTCTGCATTGTGGGCTTTGGGTGGTCATTATTGTGTCAAAAGTATAAATAATGTAGATGTCACCTTGTTATTGGATGATTGGCACTTAAATACCCTTGGAAAGAGTTTGAGGCATCCATTTTACCTCTGTTTTCTAACTTGTTAGTTAGAGCTCACAACTCATGAGGCTGTAATATAGATAGGAATTAATAAACACTGAGTCTGAACAAAAAATAAAAGTGACTCCTGTGTATTAATCTTGGCTATAACACGAAGAAAAGAAGATATGAAACCAACAGGATGAGCACACGTGGGACAAGGAGGGCATGGGAAATGGGGATGTCTCTGTTACCAAGTCACGGTTTGATTACTGTACGGGGACTTCAGCATTTTGGAGCCCCTGCTCCAGCAGCAAAACAATCTGGATGTTGTTAGCTGAGCAGAAGGAAAAAAAAATAAATAAAAAAATAAAAATCCCTGAACACCCTGTTAGCACCAGGCAGAGATTAAGAGCAGCACTCAAACCAGGCTGTATTTCTTCCAGACCTGGTTCTGTGGCCACTTAGAGCTGAATGTGGCTGCAGAGGAGAATCAAAGCTCTGACTCTCATGGGAGCAGCCCCAGCTTGGCAGGGCACAGCTGCCTTTGCTGTTCCCCTTGTGAATTTTATAGGCTGGAAAATGTTTATTCCAGTTTTGGCTCGATGTTCCTGTTAAACTTTATGTGCTATATAACTGTGCTATATGGTGTTGTGTTTATGTTATATAAAGATAAATATTTTTATGTATCTACGTAGTTACATTTGTTTGCATATCCATAAACTTAAATCTCCAGAATGTTTCTTGTGTGTTTGTGCCCCTCTAGCCTGTCCCTCAAAAAGCAATGGAGGAGTATCAGAAAATCCCAGACTGGTTTGGGTTGAAAAAGACCTCAAACCCCATTCAGCCCCACCCTCACAGGGAAGAATTTATTCCCAATATCTAATCCCAATCTAATCATCAAATCTCTCTGCTTGGTATTTTATATCTCTTCCTAGAACTGGCTACTTAATACCTGCAGAGCAGCTCCAGGGCTTGCCAGAGTTTGAGCTCAGATTTACACCCAAGTTTTGCACCACTTGGCGATTATTGTTTTTTCCCGTCTTCTTCAGGGTTCATTTATCTGAGTTTTGCAGTGCCCAGCAATGCTGGACGTGTTCCAATGTAAATTATTTCTACAGAACCAGCAGTTGTGTATTTTGTCCAGCTGGAATCCTGGCAACCTCAGGCCTCTGTGACTTGTATTTAATTATTAGGAATAAGAGAACAACCTGAAAGTATCTGAGTGCACTGGTCCCATGGGCTGTTTTTTGCACGTCTCCATAGGATGGGATAAATATTTGCAGTTGATTTGGCATGAGTTCCAGGTCTTCTTCCACTCTACCTGTTATTTAAAGTCATCAATCTGTTCTGAGTGTAACCAGCCCTAAGAAATCACTTTTTTCTGCCTTGTCTTCCTGAAGTAGGTGCATTATTTCACCATCCATGTTTTCTGTATTCTGAGAGTGTTAATGGGAGGAAGTGAATAGCTGGGTATTCAAATACTTTTTCACAATATCTCTCTGTCTTCTCTTTAAAGTCCTGAATTTGGGGGTTTTCTTTCCAACTTACGTCCAGCAAGCTCTTTGGCAAGAGAAAGCTCAGATGAGGCTTGGTTCTTTAATTACATTATTGGCAGACTGTGGCATTCCTTTGTTACTTTCTTGATCTAATTCCCCCCAAAGAGCTGCAAAAAGGAGAATGGTGGATTAATTTAATCATAGCTTCTTGTGTGGTTCAATACCAGCTCCTTTATTATCGATCTGCACCTTTGGGTGCCCTGAACTTCATCTCTTCCACCCAGGGTGAAAAAAGCTCTTCCTCTGGATATTTTTTCCCTTCGAAGGAATGATGCAGGTTAAAGTCCATGTGTTGGGGATTCAGGAGCAGGAGCAGAGGATTCAAAGCCTTTCTTATTCCATCAAGTCCTGCAGGGACAAGGTGACAGGGCTGATTTAGCTGATGGCTCCCACGAGCAGCTGTAGGCACGGGAAGGGTCCTTGTGAGAAGGATTCCAAAATGTCAAACCCCAGCGTTGGAGCAATGAATCTGCTGGAGGTTTTTGGGGCACTGAGCCCCACATCCTCATTTTGCTGAGCCTGTGTGGAGGGAAAATCCTCCTCATGACAAGGTAATGGAGACAAATGGGGTAGGACCTCTTTGATCTGGGGCTCCTTGGCTGCAGAGCTGGCAGTTATTACCAACTTTCTGTCTCAATTAACTCAACACTTCTGCCAGAGAAGCCCTGGACGTGCTGTTTGCTGCAGGGCAGATTTACTTTTGTGTGCAGGCTCAAGCAGCTGTTCCAGCCTGTGACTGAGAAGTTGTGGCATTTACAGCTGAGCTTTTCCAGGCTCTGCCCTGAAAGGGATCCGTGGAAATGGGAGTTGTGTCTCTCCATCCCTGGATGCCTGTCCCTCAGATGGGAGGCCTGTCTTTGTCTCAAGGGATGAAATCCCACTTCCCCTTTGGAGAAATCCTATCTAGCTCCATCCAGCTTCCCATTCCTCAGGCTCTTTCCTCTGGGAGCTTGTTGCCAGCCATAAATCCGAGGCAGCCTTTGCACATCAAAGCAGCATTTAATTTGGGATAAATGTGAGTGACAATTATCACCCTCTGCAGAGCTATTGACTGGACAGTCACCAGCTGGATCACTGGGTAGTCCTGCTTCTAGAAATTTCAAATAAACTCCCTCCCTCTTTCAAACATCTCCACAGCAATTCCTTGAGCAGAGGACCCTTCATTCTCCACAGTCAGCTCTGTGTCAATGCTGGGAAATCAAGCTGCAAAGCTGGGCTGGAGTAGGTTCTTCCCAATTAATTTCTCAGGATTTTTAGCTGAGCTGCCTCAAAGAGAGATTTTCTTTGCAGCTTTAGTCTGGAATTCTCACAGAGGAAGTTTTTTCCCACCTAAACTGGCAGATTTAGACATCCCAACAAGCAGCTTATATATTGCAACTGTGAATTACTGCAAAGCAACCCCTCACTCAAAGCATCAAGGAAAACAGATTTAAACATCATTTGAATGAACAGAAGGGATCTTAAATTAAGGGAGAACGAAGACTAACAAACCAGCAGTCTGTGCTATAGGAAGGCAGCATTATATCCAGGAGAAAACACTGGAATTTAGGTCAGAAATTCCATAACTTAACACACAGGTCACACATGACCTGGCACAGCAGCCCAGCTCCTACAGTTCTCCTCTCCCTCTGAGGAAGAAAACGTGCTGCTCTCTCCCCTCCACACCAATTTAGGTTTATAATTGTGTGTAACTCGGCCTGATCCTGATTTCTTTGTTAGTAATTGTTTGCTGAGAGATCAGAAGAGATAATAACTGAGGATAAAGCAACTCCCTTCATGTGAATAATTGCACCATCAGCCCTTCAGTGAGAGTCACAGCCAGAAACTTCCAGGCTGCTGCTGGGACCAATGCAAAGTCTCAGGAATGCATAAGCAAACGCATTAGACACAATACATCTACTGGAGCAGGGATTCATTCAGCAGAGCAGCTCCTGGAAACATGGAAAAACATGGGAATAACTCAGAAAAAGAAAAAAATTCCCTTTGGGGGGAACAGTAATTGCAAATCAGCACTATTTATGAAGTGACAACCTAAAAATAGATACTATAGGTGGAAATACTAATAATCTATAAATATATATTGGACAGGTATACCCCAAATTCAAATGACAATATGTCTCATCAGGTTCCAAATCTTCAGAGGAAAAAAATAAAAAATTCTCCAGGCTTGCCTGGAATGGCAATTCTGAATTGAAAGGCTGAAGTTGTGCCCACCAGTCACCCAGGGGCATTTCAGGCTGTTCCACCTTCCCCTCATTCTGTACATTCCTCCTCTTTCTGTCCCTCCCTCCTCTCGCTCTGGAGTGGTTTGTACATCCACACTCAGTGCAGAACAGATGGAGGGAATAATTCCTGGTTTTTCTGACACGTGATCAGCATATTTCTGATAGAGGGGTTTGTAAAAACGAGTTCCTTCCAGATCACAGCTTTGGGACCACCATGAAAGGAGGCACTTGCTGACCTGGGGTGGGAGCCCAGAAGCTGAGGAGTGACTGCCAAAGCCACGGAGACCTGGAAAGGGCCCCAGGAGCCTCTCGGAGCCGTAGATCCACGAGGAATCTTGGCCTTAGCCCCGCATATCTGGGGATGTGAGTAATGTCTCCAGCACTGCTGCTGCTCTGCTCTCACAAATGCCAGCCTGACTGGCTGGATCGTTCCCCTTTCCACCAGGGGATGGATCCAGCTGCCGCTTCATCCAGCTGGAGCCTGTCCATGGGGCAGAGAGGGGCTGGAGCAGCCCCACTGCTGCCGCTGTTTGTCCTGGTCCTGCTCCCTCCCAGCGCTGTCAGAGACACTGGGAGCTCCAGGGCAAATCCTGGAACCCACAGCCATCCCTCAGAGGGGATGGAATTCCTATTTAAGGAAAGATGCAAAGAGGAGAGAAGGTTTTACAACAGGCTCTGGAAGGAGGCAAGGGGAGAACAACGCCAGCGGTTCAGATCCCAGCAGGGTTTGGTGCTTCAGCCAGCCTCGAGGTTTAGTGGGTGGCACTGCATCCCAAAAAGTGCCCCTGGGAAGAGATTTCATCTGCTGGCATCACATGGATCAGTGGAACTCTGGGGAGGGCTCGTTGCAGAGCCGGATTTTGTTGCTCCAGCTACTGTAAAGAATGAATCCCACCCCAAAAGAATTGCAATCATCCTGCCTTCCTCAGGCTGCCAGCCCTGACCCTTGGTGGGGTCATGCTCTGGTGGGAAGGGTGCAGAGAAAAGAAGTGGTGATGGCTGAGAGCAGAGCAGTGCTGACAGCAGCTGAGTGTTTCCGAGAGCCTGGGATGGATGAGCAGGGTGGTGTTTACAGCCTCCGAGGGCTCCCCTGGGTCAGGGCACTCCGAAATGTAACACAGACCCACCCCATCCCACCCCAGATGGGGAATTAGGGTTTACAAAGGATGAGGAAAATTCTGGGTTTGATACAAACCAACCTCCTACATCAGTCTGTGTGTGCTTGGCCTCCCTCTCTGCACACAGGGAATATTTTGGGGTTGATTCCCACTCGTGATTGGCTGTCCCTGCTGTTTGGGTTTACTTTGCAGGAAACAACAGAGCAAAGCAAACCCCCGACCCTATAAAGTAGGAATGTAGGGGATGTAGAGTCAGAAAACTGACAACAGGCAGAGAAGAACCTAAAACTGTTTCTAATTAATTTTTTTTCAAGGTATGTCACTCCTGCTTTCACCACTTAATGGCAGCTTATCCCCTCAGCTGGGGTAAACTGCTCTGGGACCTTTGTATTTTGGGATGAAATCCTGTTCCCATTTCAAGTGAAATTGCTCTTCATTCTCATAGCCCAGGGACTGCAGCACCTGTGCTGAAATCTGTGGGTTTCACACTCCGCAGGGGGGGCAAATATTGGCTTCAGGACAGAGTTTTCATGGAGGATTTTATGGAAGGAAACATTCCAGTCGTTCAAAGGCTGCATTTAAAAAAACGCTGATTCTGCAAGGCCTTTAATTCAGAGCCAGAGTTAAGGTGATGGTTACCCTTTCCCCACGTCAGAATCAGAAATATGAAAAATAGTAGTCAAAAGATTTTTTTTATTAAAACCTGAGAAGTGAGGTCAGGGGGTCAAGGAGCTCTGGAAACAGAAATCCTTAAGGAGCGTGTCTGGTTGGTTTTTTCTGAATGGGAAAACTGCTTTGCTTGAGCTTTTGAAGTGTCTGCTGATAGAGATGAAGCAAAGCCCAACCTCTGAGGATGAAAATGGAGCTGAAACTCCATCTCAGGGCAGTGGAGACACCCAATGCCTTTTGTTTTGGAGGAGCTGACCCCTAGAGATCCAAATACTTGACTCCAAAGAACAAGGGTAAGTATGGTTTTGGGTTGTTTTATTTATTTTCCCCCCCCTTTTTTTTAAAATTACTGAAAATCCACCAAACAGATGTAAAGATTGTGGCTTTCTTGGTGAGGTGACACAGGAGTCACTCAGTTGATCTCTGCACAAATCCCTGATGGGCCATTCCTGTCAGCATCAACACTTCCAGGGAGCTGCTTCAAAATATGGAGGAGGGAGAGAAAATACCTTCCCTGTCTGCACAGGGTGATGTGATCAACTCCAAGACTTTGCCTCCTGTGCTCTGTCCTTTTCCCAACAATTTGGTTTTTTTCCTTCTGCATTTTGATCATTCTTTCTCCTCTCTTGGAGGAAAAAAAAATCTTTTTTATTTTTATTTTCCTGCTCAGATTGCTGATGTATCAGGATGGGAGCTCTTTGAAGGGAGGAGTTCCTCGGGTGCAGATTCTGCAAAGACACATCAGTGATGTGGTGCAGTTGGAAATGCACCAAACTTACCCAGAGAGAGGACAAAAGTCCTTTTAAAGAGTGATCCAATGTTCATTCCTCTTGGATTACAAGTTAAAATATCTCTGGGGGAAAAAAAAAAAAATCAGTTGCTCTTATTTTCCCTGGGATTTTTCATGTAGAAGTATAATAGGAGGATAATTAACTTAAATCAGGCATAGACCATGAAGGAAACAGATGCTTATTTCTTTTAGAGATTAGACAACCTTGCAGACTGCCCAATAGGAAACAGAGTGGAAAGCAGGCAATATATCTCACAAGCATCAGGCAAATTGCAACATTGCTCAGGAAATAACTAGGTTTTATGACTGATAGGAAAAAAAATGAAAAATGAGCTTTTTTTTTTTTTTTAATGCGGGTTGTGGCAAGATTTCATTCATTTTGAAGTAATCTGCCTGTCGAGCGGTTGTATTTTGGCCAGCTGCACCTCCTAGATCAGCCTGATGGTTTGAAAGAGGAGGGAAAAGGGTATTTCCTGAAAATCCACTGAACACACCTACAGCACAGCACCAGCAGCTCTCCCTGAGCTGCCATTTGGGGCTTTGTGAGCTCAGGGTTTTTCAGGAGCTGCTGATCATCACTTGCTCTGGCCTCAAACACTTGCAAGCACCTGGATCAGCCTCAAAAGCAGCATTTTTTTTTCTTTTTTTGCTGTCAGAGTTGACTCTTCTGTCCTCAGAGCAGCTCAGGAGAGGTGGGAGCCTTAGAGCATCCTCTGGCCTCTGCTGCGGAGAGATTTTCCGCTTCATTAAAGCCCTGCCACATTAATGGGCTGTGCGTGATTTCAGGGGCTGGTGCGCAGGGCTCCCGCGGTCCGTGCCTGGAGCTTGTTAGTGTAATTTTCTAAAGATTAGCAAGCATTGATTCCACCGGGAAGCCTTGGGGAAATGCCCTTCATCTCCCCCGGCCGCGGGGTCCCCGCCGCGCTCCCGCTGCTGCCGGGGATGTGACTCGGAGGGAAAGTTTTTCTCTTTGTAAAGCTGCAGCAGTTGCAATCGAGAACCATTAGCTAATGGCAGCTCCGTGGAGGCAGACACTCCATTTTTTTTTTTTTTTTTTACATTTTCTGAGCCCCCGAGAGCTCCTACAAAAGAGAGACACTGATTCAGTTTTGGCTTCGCTTTCACCACTGTAATCCCTGTTAAGCTCGGACAAGGATGCTTTAGATGGAATTTTACCTGCTGGAAGGACACGATGTGTATTTTAACACAGAAGGGTGGTGTGTATGTGCGGGTTGTTATACTCTGGAGAAAGAAAACTAACCAGAATAATTCAATTTCCTAGACAAAAGGTGGAAAGTACTAAAACTAAGTGGTAAGTAATTCAATTTTCTGGTTACAAAACAGAACATTCTTGGTAGAATTAATGAATGAGTGCCGAGCTTCTGGGCCAGTGTTTACAAATCAAATCTCACGGTACACAGGTGGCAAGGGACAATAAAAAGTCTAATTCTAAATTAGGGCCACCAAAGGAGGAGCTTGGAAGCTGGTTTCTATTTTGAATAACTTTTTGCCTACTGTGTGTGAGCCAGTTTAGGATGTGAACACTGCTTTCAACATCTTGTTCCAAATGCAAAAAGACCTCCGGCGATTTTCAGTTTCTCGTTGTGTAAAGACAGGCAGAGCCTTACCCCAGGGAAAGCATTATCAGCAAACGGGGAAACGGTGAAACTTAGAAAGAGAAAAGCAAAGTGCCTAAAGATAGACAAATTGTCTGGATAGTCCAGACATTGTTTTCTTATCTCTGACTAAGCTGGGGAAGTAGATTTGTTGGTCCTGACAAGAAAGCCCTTTGTACATTGTGGGAGCAGGAGACCCTGGGGGACAGGAACAATGGGCTTCCCTTGACAGCGGGATTGATTACCTCCAGGAAGGGCATGCGGATTGCTCAGTGATTGAATTCCGCTATTGCTTTTTCAGGATCATCTAATTGCATTACAGACTCTCTCCTGCTCCTTTAAATGGCCACAATCTCTTTTGACCGCGGTAATGAAATAACCGCTGCTTAAAATAATGGTATTTTTGTGATGGGCTTTGCAGCCAGAGCTGGAGCGTTTTCTGCTCTGGCAGCAAAGGGAACTGCAGGGATGTGCTGCCACATCCGTGCTGTGGGTCTGTCCCTCCTGTCCCGTGCTTTCCAGGTACCTAAACCCTGTTGGCAGGAATCTGTGGGAGAGAGAGAGAGCTCTGTGCTGTTCCTCTCCATTCCCAGCCAGCAGTGAAATGATTTCTGAGAGATAAATGGGAAGAAACAACAGGGCAGTGCTGGGTTCCTGTTGCACCAGCAGCTGCCCTGGGTTTGGGGATGCTGTGTCCTTTCAGAGTCAGGGGAGACATCACTGCTATAAAACCTTTGGCTCTGAGGTCAGATGTAGCAGCTCACAAGGTGCTCCTTCACCAGCTTCACAAACAATCCAAACTTTCTGAATCTGCCCTCAAAACACCCGGCTCAGTGCTCCCCTCACAGCCCAGCATGGTGCAGACTCCAGGCTCCTTCCTTGAGCAATCTGGTTTAGGAAAGTTTGCCCCTTCCCTTTTGCTCACAATATTTGTTTTCAGGGCGATGCCAGCTTGTCCCACAGCTGTAGGGCAGATCTTGAATGGAAAACCTTGGACGGGGGCACCCTGCATTGCCCAAGGGCTGCCCTCAACTTGCATCTTGCACAAACAAACCCTTGTGAAGAACAAAGGAGAATCGTGGCTGTTTGCTCGCAAACTTTTAAAAGCACAACTGTAATTTATGGGAGATTTCCCTTTCCTGTCACCATAGCTGGAGCTGGAGGAAAGCTCTGCTTTTCTTACTGTGGCTGTGTGCACACAGCCCTTGGATGCTGAGCTACCAAGGATATTTCCTCGCACAGATGCTGGGGTTTTTTGTTGTTGTTGTTGTTTTTTTTTTTTTTTTTTGTTTTTTTTTTTTTTTTTTTTTTTTGTGCTGAAAACGATGAATTCCAGAGATCACAAAAGCTAGAAAACTGTTAGCAAAGAGCTTGTGGTGCAGGGCAGCTGCTGGGAGCACCTCTCCCTGCAGGGCCCCTGCCATGACCTCCACCTCTGGCAGGGAATCAGTGAGGAAGAATGGGATGTCAGAGCAGGAGGGAGCTCCCACACGGAGGTCAGTGAGAGCAAGAATGGCAGGGATGTTTGGGAGCGAGCAGTGCTCCCAGAGAGTTAAAAGTTTGTGACTAGAGGCCATGGGAGTGCTTCACAAAGGATGCTTTACTAAAAAGAAAACTCAAATTGACAGAAATTACTCCCTGCCGTTGCTGCCTTGATATTTCACTATTTAATTAATTTTTTTTTTTTCCTGATTTGCTCAAAAACAGTTTGTGACTTTTACAGCCCAGTTCTGTGACAGAGGAGACAGACCCACGGGTAAATCATTCTCCCTTTCCTACTGACCTTTTGCTACCGTGGATTAAAATCTCCACTTTATTTACAAACATCAGCTCACGGAATGGGCTGCAACTGTTGATGGATGCTAAGGTCATCTGAAACATCCAAGCAAAGGCTATTTATGAGCAAGGATGGGAAAAACATGGCAAGTTGCCTCTCTTCCTTCCCAGCCATGTGCTGCAGCCACGGCTCCATCCATTTAAGAGTGTTTTAGAAGCACAGGCTGCAATTTTATGGGCTGAAGATGAAATACCCAGTGTGGTTTGATGGCAGCAAACACAAATCTCCTGATTCCTCAGAGCTTCAGGTGCCACTGGGTCCAGTGCAGGGGATAAATGTGGCAGTGGGAGGAGGAAGAGGAGGAGGAGGAGGTTGAGAACATCAGGCTGGGATCGATATTGAAGGCTCTGCGTCACCATTACCCACTGGGCTGTCCCACCCCATCAATTAAAGTCACTTCCAGAAACTCAAAATGGCTTTATCAGGATCAACAAAATGATATAAAATCCCAGCTCATTCCTAACTTTATGTGAGCAGGGAGATCTCTTTATCCCCTCAGCCCCAGGACCTAAATCAGAGATGCCCCTTGACGTTCTCTCCCCCAGCTTTCCCAAGCTGCAGATCCCACAAAAACCACCAGCCAGGATTCTTCCCCAATCAGTTTAGATTTCTTCCAGTCGTATTTGAATCAAAAAGTGACTTGTTGTTTTTAATTTAATTTTGCTTATTTTTCTTTTAGATTTTTTTTTTTTTACCTTGCAGAAAGGAACAATTCATTTTTTTTCAGATAAATTATTTCCCTGAGCTTCCCTGGTCAAGAATTGGGACATTTGCAATAGATTTCAGGTTCACACAAGCAACTGCTCTCTGTTTTTCTTGCAGGAAACCCGAATTAAACACACAAATCAAGGGTATCAGTAGCATAGAATCTTGTCAGGAGCCATAAATAACAGGGAGTTTGTTCCAAAGGAGCATATTTTGGAAAATACTTTCTCCTTTCCAAAAGGCTATAGGGCAGTGCAAAAGGAGAGGAAAGTTTCCTCTTGTTCCCACTCCTTTCATTACATTTTACCTTGACATTTGTAATTTGCCAGATAAATGATTTGCACCCAAAATGGGAATATTTCCATTGATGAGGGAGGATATGCACCGTGCAGAAGAACACTTGGGAGGTTTGTTCCTTCTGTGTTTGGCTCCTGACCTCAGAGGGCTATTTTCCACTGTGCCTGGCACTCAAATATAGCTCCCAGGATATACTGGGCTAAATATAGCCACCCAAAAAAGGCATTTGTATTTAAAAGTACCAATATATCAATTTCCCCAGGCATGGCAACCTTTCAGCTTCGTTTGGCAGGTGGGAAGAAGGGAGAACACTGAATTTCTGCTTTTCCTTAGAGGAGGGAGCTGAGCCTGGAGTTGGTTCAGAGTTTTTACTTCTGTCAAAGTTGTCTTTGTGGTAAAACTGCTTCCTGGAGTCTGAGGTGGATGTCAGATCCCCGAAATTGCCTTCTCCAGTTACTGTTGGGAGAAGCAGGCTGTTTTCTTTGCAAGCACGAGTCCCACATCATTTCAGCCCTTGGTAATTTTTTCCCTCAGGTCCTTGCACTTTGCCACACCTCGAGTTCTTGGAAGCAAAACTTCCTTTGAACGTGGGCTGAGAAAGAGCAAAGGAGCCAAAGAGGGGATGCTCAGCCACACAATTTCTTACAACCTCATCAAAAACTATTGGCTTATCTTTCAAACTAATGTCCTACCTTAGGCTCTCCCTCACATCCCAAACAAGAAGTGCCTAACAGCTCTCCACCTGCAGACTGTAGGATTTTTTCACTTTTCCAAAGCTATCTTCCAAAAAAAACCCCCAGATTACAAGCCCAGAACGCTTCAGTAACCTTCAGGTGAAGGTCAATGGTATAAAAAGGATATAAAAGCAGAGGATTTTGGCTGCACGAGGCTTTAAACACTTGAAATAAATCCCAGTGAAGGAGGACTCATACGTTTAAACTTCCAGATGGGCTGTAGGGTTTTGCTGGTTTGGGATCTTGGACCACAAAGCTCACAAAGGAGATCTGTCAGGCCTTCAGATGAACCACAAGGGCAAATTTAATCTGCTTAGAAATGTGCAGCTGACTTGATACAGATTTTCTGGTGCACAGATCAAAGACAGCGCTGCACGCTGGGCTGGCCTGGGTGAAATGTGGGAAATAGATGGAGAAAAACGAGCAAAAGTAAAGAAACTGTGAATGGGGCTTCGATAGATGATAGATCCTTACATTTGGTAAAGAGAACTTCCTTTGGCTGGGAGAAAGGAGAGGGGAATGCAGGAATTTTGTTGCTGTCCTGTGTCTGCTGCAGACAAGCCCCCAGAATTGCTCCAACTACTGGCCTGAGTAGTTTGCTGCCAGTTTCTTGGAGAAAATTCTTCCTTTCAGCCTGCTGGGGGGGAAATGATTAGGCAGAAATGATTCCAGACTGGAGAGGATGGGATGGTTTTTGTATTCACAGCATCAATACGGCATTTACAGTACGGAACAGTTCAAAGGGTTTAAGCTGTGTGGCTCTCCGAGGTTGCTGTTGAAATGAAAAAGGGAAAATAAAGCTGTTTTTGAGGGCTCTGATGTGTTGGGAGTGTCTCTGCAGTGCTCCTGGCACAGAGGGGTCACAGCCAGAGCTCTCAATGAGTGACACAGCCTGACCTGCAGGATGCTTCCATCAGCCTTCTCCCAGAGGACACAGGGAAAACTTTCCTGGGCCACTTATAAGGAACAAAATAACAGAGTTTGTGGGAGAATTTGAGTGGCAAGATAGAACTGTTCCCCGAGCAGGGATGTGAAGATCTGTTGTTTCTGTGAGCTGTCATAAACCAGGACTCTGCAGCCTTCCCCAGACGGGACCTTGACAGCAATCAATAACCAGAAAAATGAAGCCAATTGTCGGTGGCAGGGTTTAATATCTCTTTGATATGGTGCTTTATTTCATTCCTGTGCCTGGCTGTCATCTGCTGGGACAAGATCTGGGAGGAGTGGAGCAAAATCCAATTTTTGTCGCATTTCCACAGAATGAGCAAGTTTGTTGTGCGCCGTGAGGTGAGATTGTGCAGCCCACAGAATGAATAACTGCTCAGTCCTCTCTTTGTCCCCCAAATCCCTCTGAAAGGTTAAATATAGCTCTGCTTTTGACCTGGAAAACGAGCTATGTCTGAGGGATTTTTAAGGATTAACTTTTCCAAGGTGCATTATTTGACTCATTACTCCAGTGCTCAGCTGAACTGTCAGCTTTGGGCTCTGTCGTGATAGTTGGGATAATCTCCAATGAGACACAGCAGATTCTGAAAATCAGACAGAAATCAGAGAGTGCCCAGCACAGAGGCTGAGTAGGCAAACTGAGCAAAACACGTGCCCAGGGACAGCCAGGGCTTTGCTGGGACAGACATTTGGGATCTGGGCCAGCAGCCAAGTGCAGGAGTCAAATCCTTGGCACACTTACCTTGCAATGCTAGGAGATGACCAGTTAAGGCTATTTATTCTGAGATTTCAGAACTTTATGCTACAGGTTTGGTGTTTTTGTTTGTTTGTTTGTTTGTTTGTTTGTTTGTTTTTTCTGTAATCCCAGCTCTCCTCCCTGCAGCACATTGAGGACTCATCTTGTGGCACAAGTGAGACACAGAACAAGCAAGCAAACGCTCATACAACATCTGCCGTTGGAAGTACAGGACTTATTCCTCTGACTGGCTTTAAACCTGAGTTTTAACCTTAGAACAAGTATTGTTTCCTATATTAGTTGCTAATTTTAAATTCATATGAATTATAAAAATAAATATTAATTCATGCCCCAAGTCCTCATTGTGTTGACAGCAGCTTCACCTGGGAGTCAGAAAGGTGATAAACACATATTTTAACATTTTATTTACAAACTCTTGCCTTCTCCCTCCAGGAAAATGTGTGTTTAGTAAATACCTCTGATGACATGAGCACGTTCTATTGTTTGAGTTAAATGAATGCCATAGACTTAATTAGTTACACATTTCCCTAGCAGGAAGAAGCCATTAGAACAACTGCATTAAAACACCCCCTCAGCTGCTGCTCCTTTGCAGATGATTCCAGTTTGGCTCATCTGCATTTCCCTGTGAGTGGTTTCAGCAGAGATGCTCGAGGAGCAGCACAGGATGGATTTCACCACAGAGAAGTGATGTTTGCATGTCCCCTGTCCTGCCTCCTGGTCGTGTTGCTGTTGGACACATGAAAGGCACAAACACGGTCCAAACCATCCCTGGGACACCTTCAGGATGCCATGGGCTGACAAATGGCCAAGGGCAAGGGCTTGTGAACCTTTTAGTCAAAGGTGGTCACTGAAATTCTTTAACTCTGCCCCTGCAAACTGAGAACAGCACATCTGGAGAGCCAAACTCCTCCTCACAGCACTTATCTGTGATTTATGTCACCTCTAGCTTTTAATCCTCCCTGTAAGTTATAACACAACGTTTTCTCTTTTTTTTTTCCAGAGTGCCCCAGGTAGTCACACGAAGTTCAGAACAAACCCTCAGACTCCCTGAATCCCAGCTGCCCCGAGAATCTGGCTGTAAACTCAAAGCCAGCCTTGCTTTGTGCAAATGTACATCTCAAAGTTGTGAAGCCTCAGAAGTCAGGGCTCAAACTTTCTTAAGCAATTTGGTATTTGAGGATGAATATAGAGAGAAGTGCTCATTTCGAGTGAAGTCTGATTTTGTTTGGAAATTAAATCTATTTACACAAGCTCTTTGCAGCTTAACAGCCGTGGGTAAACCTCCTGTAACCCCAGCTGGCATTATCAGTTCTGTTTAGGAAGGTACTGAAAGCTGAAAACTCACATTTTCTAATTCCAGAGACTTGTTTGCTTTCTTATTTGATAGCATCCTCCGTCTCCTGATGCTCCATTTCTTCCATTTCCAGTTACGAATGGCTCCTCCATTACTCCAGGACTATCAAATACTGCAAAAGATGAATTACATGGAAATAGATGTTTGGTACTTTGTTAATGCTACTCCGCAGTAACAATCCAAAAAGCATTATAAAGACTCTTAAAAGCCACTCAGAAAAAGAGATAACATTCATTTAATTTATTTTAGTGGTGCTGTTAGTGTCATCCTTAAATGTCACACAGCGTTTTCCCTTCTTTTAAAGGCAATTGAGGATCTGGCTGCAATTCTGGTGCCCATTCTGCCACAACTGTTGATTTAACTTGAAAGTGTCAGTGTTTTTGTGGTGCAGAAAATGTCACAATAGAAACATCCAGAGTTGAAGGATCTGAAAGCACAGCATGGCACTGCAAACTGGAACTGGGGCAGGGCTCAGATCCACTCTAGAATTACTCTGGCAGATGCCTTTGCTGTGACATTAAAGGGTGTATTTGAGATTTTTAAAAGATTCAGCTGTCCCAGTTGAAGTAAAGAGCTTTTTAAGCTAGGAGACTGTGATATCCATGCATATGATGATTTTTTAACAGGAGGAAGAGGGTGGAGAGCCTTTGCTGACTTGTCCGTGGATCGAGTTGTGGAATATCTGGATGAACAAACGGAGATCAAGGAAAGCCTCTGTTTTGGAAGGTTAAATTGACAATGGAGACTGGACCCTCAGCAGCACCTGGGTGCACAGCCACAACTCAGCTCTCCAGGTTGTTTTCCTGCAGTTCTTGTTGGGGCAGCTTCCCTTTCCCTGCCCTCTCACAGCGCTGGTTAATGCCAGCTCAGGGCTTTGCACTGCCCTGCAGACAGAACCTGCACCTTCCACAGCACAGAACAGCACAGATGAAAGGCAAAGGGCTTTCATATTTTTTAATGGCACACTGGTTCTCCTCAATGTATACCCTGATATTGATGTATGGCCATTTTTACCACTGAGAATCCATCTGGGAACAGAACACACTGCACAGGGTCCCGTTAACCTCAGCTGGATGTGTGAACAGCTTGGGACAAATCTCCCAGAAATCTCCCCAATGTCAGAAGAAACATCTTTCAGTGGTAACCTGAAGGATTACAGGCTCTGTATTAACACAACATCATTAAGAACTGCTCAGGATAAATTTCCACAGCAGCCCTTTCCCACAGAGCAGTGCCAGCTGGAATGAAAGGACTGTGGTGCTTTGACTGTGCACTGATGTTCCACAGCTGAGTGTTTCAAGCCCCTTCACCTCAAAATCTTCCTTCAGAGATACAAAGTCAGTACAAATGTAAAAGGAATTGCTGAACAGGTTTTTAATTAGCCAAATGAAGTTCTACAGGTTAAGGGCACACCCCTCCTCCCTTCAGCTGCTGATGTAAACAAGAACTTCATGATATTTAAAGCATTTTCAGAAAAAAAACTCATGATGTGCACTAAACATGGGAAGAGCTCTTCAGAAAGAGCTTGTACAAAACAAAGTATTTATTTACTGATTCTCAGACACCTGCTGGTGGGAGGTGTCTGATTTGCAGCATCCCCAAGGAAACAAACACTGTGGTGCCACGACAGAAACCTAATTCTGTCCTTTTTCATCCACAGTTAACCTTACAGATCAAACAGGAAGGTACCTAGCACAAAAGTGCTGCTGAAAGACAAAGGTAAAACACAGCCAGAAAAGCCTCCTTTCATTGCAGTGCTCCTGTGAGCAAAGAGGGAAATGAGGAAACCAAATCTGAGCCTCCATCTGTCTGCCCTGTCAGCCTGGCACATCAGGTGAGTGGTCACAAATGGGAAATTCAGCTCGTACCAGCAGGCAGGGAATTGGGCACGCACTTGTAAACACACACTGCAGCTTTAAAGCACAGCTTTAGCAGCTTAGAGGAGAGGGAAATAAAAAGGAGTGGGAAATATATTGCTGTAGAAGTGGAGCATTTAGAGAAACGCCTCTTTAGAGGCCAAGTGTGGAAATAAACAAATTCTTGTAGACACTGCCCTCATGCTGCCTTTTAATTGAACTGCATAGATCAAGGAGTGCCACGGGGAAAGGAAAAACAAACCAGCGAGGAATTTAAATGAGTTCTAGGAAGGAATTAGGAGAGTGGCCATCGAGGCAGGCTCCAGCTGTAAATATCCCTGATCCGAGGACCAGGATATGGGGATTTTCACATCTCCAGCTCACAGCAGCTCTCACAGACACGGGAACAGCTCAGCCCCCTGGAGCCAGACCCCACACCCCTCGCTCCTCTCTGCTGTGTTTCTAGGTGGTGTTGGGGATCCCTCCTGCATGAGCCCCCGATGCTGCACACCCCTGTGTGTGTGGATAACACCTCCCATGGAACTCCAGCCAGCCTTCCCCAGGATGCCTGGCTGCTCCAGGAACCCCTGAGTCCTTCTTGTTTGGGGCTGGTAATCCTCCTAGACCCAAACACACACTCTTGAAAGACTCTGAACTATTCAAAGGAGGCTGTGGGCCCCCAGGCAAAAAAAAAAAAAAGAAAAGAAAAATCATTTGGTTATAGGCAGGCACTTGTCAGGATTTTACCCATGATGAATGACCTAAAACCCAAATAAACCTCCTTACTTGCCCAGTGCCATGAGGCCTGAGATTTAATTGGAGATCCCAGATGTTAGCAGATATATATAATTACAATGATCGTCTTCTGATTAGACCAAAACCCAAAAAGCAGCACTTGAGTGCCACTGAAGTCAGTGGGAGCTGTGCCAGCAACTCCAAGCTGGCAGGATTTCACCCAACATTTCTTTCACAGTAGATTTAATTAGTGGTCGGTAATGAGGCACTCTTGAAATGCTCCACATCTGGGGAAAGAGAAACATGATTAGATTAGAGTGTACAGTTATAATTCACAAATAGGATTGTTAGAACTAGTTTTCCTCTGCTTTTTTTTCTCCGTCTTTGCCAGGAATAACACAATTAAACTCAGCGTCTCCGCACACAATGAAGTGAGGAGTGACCGGAGTGGGGTGGTGGTGAGGAAACTGCAGCAGGCTCCTGATTTGGGGGTCCCATTTCAGATTTGAGGGCATCCTGATTAATTCACACAGGGTATTTCAGAGAAGGTTGCAAATTAACTGCAAATCACACCAGGACACAACATCAGATGGAAAACAAACCAAGAGGAAATTAGGCAGAAAATGAAGCACCTCTTCCGCCAGGTTAAAGGACACACCCTCCTTGCCAGGAGTGTCCTCAGTGCCACATCCCAGCATTGCCTTCTTGGACCACTGGCTGAGCCCTGGTGTGCATATCTGAGCTCTACATTCATTTATCACAGGGATAAACGTGCTCTGAGTTCCCACTGGGTTTGCTGGGTCAGCCAGACCTCTCCCCTGAGCACCTCCAGGCACGACAAACTGAGGAGAGAGCAGCTCCAGCCTCGTTTGCTGTCCCTGAGCTGCAGTGAAAATGTACAAACACACCCCCAGAGGAGCTGTGCCACGGCAGATGCAGCAGTGGTTGTTCCAGAGAAAGGATTCTGGTGAGAATCCATGCAGGAATGTCCAGGGGCTGGGGGATGGATAAATAACAGCAGAGTGGGGAGGCATGACTGGTATGAAAATTGCTTGTGAGAGAAGCTCAGCAAAAATGATGCACACAGGGGTGATGAACAGAAGAAGTTCAGAAATCTGGCGTGTAGTTTTCATATTTCTTGGGAAAAAAAAAAAAACCCAAACAAACAGAACAAGTGTGTTCATATTTGAGAATTCCACAGGAAGCTGTTTCTTTGATTTCCTAAGCAAAAATTTTCTCGATCGTCTCAAACTCCTCCAATATTCCAGACCAGAGAAGAACAAAGGCTGGAAACTGAGCTCAACAAAATGCTGTGCCATAAACCCAGAGCCAGACCCGAGCTGTAATAATGGCTGGAAATATGGGTTTTATTTCCATTTGCTTCCCTGAGTAAATTCTCCCTGGTTTTCATTAACATTTGGAAGAAATCATTCCGACTCCAAAGCAGTTAGGAGGGGAAGCCAGTGAATGTAACATGGATTATGGGATCACTGGCTGGATTAAGCTGGCCAGAGAATGGCTACAACCTTCACTTTCACAAAGCACAAGAGTTTCCATTTGTGGATGCAAATGGCTTGGCAGCATGGTTACAGCTACATTATTATATCCAGGATTTTTGTTTTTTATTCTTTCCCTTCCCAGAGGATTACTCCTTTTGCTTGGAATAACTGGCAATGAAAAGGAGCAGGCTGTAAAACCCGATGATCTGGATGGAATTACCTCCAACCTGCTTCAGACAGCAAATGTCCATGATCCTGGTCAGACCGTGGCCAGGAGTTTGCTGCAGTCCCAGCAAGGACAGACACAGATTTCCATACTCACAGATTGAAGAAGGGCGGCTGCAGATGTAACTTCCCTTAGTTCAAATCCACATTTTAATATTGTTCCTGCCCTTCAAACCTCCTCTGTGTGGAAAGGTGGTATTTGTTTCACTACACGGCCTGGAAGCATTGAGTTTCTGACGTGCCTCTGCTCAGTTAGCACCAAAGTGAGCAATTACACTCCGCAGAAGTGTAAGATCAAATGTCATAGATAGCCTGGTGCCTTCATAGTGCCCTGGAGGGATCCCATTTCCATCCTCATCAAGGTATAACTGTGCATATCTACCAATGTCACCTCCACGGGGAAAACAATCAACCTTGCAGTTTACACACCAGCTGAGATGCTGAAGAAAACTTCTGGCACTGTTGGCTGTTTAACAAAACCAGGCTCCCACAAAATTTACTTGAGTCTATTATTGGCATCAGCTGGAATCTCATAAGATCTCAGAATAAGTGGGTGAGTTTGCATAAACCTTTCCCTGCTCAGGAAGTACCTGTCAAGATGGATTCTCTCACTTCTCCAAAATGCTTGTGCAAAGATGTGACCCACAGGACACAAGGGGATGCTTTGGGCTCCAAGGCTGAGGAGCAAATGTTATTCGAGCATTTCACATTGTCACTAGAAAGAGGCACTCTGGTACAGAGCATTCCTTGAATTCTCGACTGCAGCAGTAAATTTGGAGATTCAATCACACCAAATCATTCAGGACAAACAGAAGCAGACTCGTGGTGTAGCTCCCCGCCTACCCACAGAGTTCATTCCTGTGTAAAAACGATCCATGTCCATGAAGCTCAGTGCATTCACAGGGGGAATGCTGGAGCTGTCACTACAGGTGTTACAGCCTTTCCCAGAGCCCGGCTCACCCCGAGGAGCTGCACACAGAACTGGAGAGATTTGAGAAAATTAAATCGTAGAACTGTGCTCTGTCACTGTCTGGCCAGGCTGCATTACCCCAGGAGAGTGAATCTCTGCACAGGGGCAGAGCTGTTCAAAATTAAATGCTGCTGGGGTGCTGGCCATCCCTCAGGCTCCAGGTTGGAGAACAAAGATGTTTCCCTCCAGCAGCAGGGCAGGGAGTCTCAAACTGGAACAATTGCTGCTTTTTTTTTTTTTTCCTCAGGACTTTTCATTCCAGTATAAGAACTTGTCTCTCCTTCCAATTATTTTAACTCCTCGGAGAGCAATCACCTCTTTTAATGGAAGTGGTGCCAAAAGTCCTGGGAGCACCAGCATGGCCCTAAAGAATATAAATCCTTCTCCCACTTTCTCTCTTAATCTCCACTAAATCCCCTTACATTATGCTGAATTAGATAACAGGGAGGGCATTAATATTTCCTCAGATAAGAAATAAGCTGCCCTCAGTTAAACAACCCCTATTATTTATATCCATGTAAGCAACAACCACGAATTAGAAGTTGCTGGAGTCCCTGGATTTTTTCTTTGCTTTTTCTTTTTTTAATTAAAAAAAATTAAATATGGTGGCAAATTAGGAAAAAAAAAAAAAAGAAAAAAAGAAGAACTTGTGAAGCTGGGGGCCAGAAGTTATTAAAGTAATGGGAAAAGCCTGCTGGAACAAAGCTGATCCAGAACATGGATTGAGGAATATTATGTAACTATCAAATGTTTCCCAAAAGCAAGTGAATAGTGCCCTGAATCTGTGGACATGACATCACTGTCTCCTAAGAACTTAATTCCCACAGATCCATTGTATCTTGTGATTATTTACAGGGGAAGCACCGAGGGAGATTGTCTCCAAAGCACAGGCTGGGTGCAGCCATTAGGCTTAGGAAGAGCTGCTGCCTGCCAGGCCTTCAATAACTGGGTTTATGGGCTTCTCTTTTATTATCTGAGCTCCAGGATGTGAATCCCCACAAAATCCACCCACATCTACATGGGGGAATTGGCTGCTGGGGATGGCTTGGCTTTTTTCAGCAGCACTCCCCTCTCAGGAGAGAGTTCCTGAACCAAGGTGAAAAAAGGATCTTGAATTTTTTTTTTTTTTTCCCGAGCCACAGATGGAAACATTAAGAACCTAATTAGAAAAGTACATTTACTTGACCTGACAGGTTAATGTGAACGGTAACTATGGATGACACAGCCCCAGGTAAAAGAAAATGCACGTGGCAATTCAGCAGGAGCAGCTCATTAAAGAATTACCAAATAGCCCCCACGAATCTGCATTTTTGAGGTCCAGCTCTAATTTCTCAGCAGTTAACTTAATGGGCAGCTGAAAGCTCAGCGCTCAGATGATTCCACAGGATATTCCTTCGCCATCAGTAAATGCATAAACCAGGAGTTAGGAGGAAATTGTGGTACCTGTTGGAATTAGTAGGATCTGGGCAAACCACCTGTAATCATTTCTTTGATGGATGAGACTTTCCCCTCTTGGCAGACAGCACACGTTGTAATTCTTCTGAATGTGCTTATTATTTTAAATTGTTTGTTCTACCATTGTCTCAGCAAACAAAGGGAACACACACCTTTGGTTATCCAAACTGCTTGTTTAGCCACAAATTGCATGTTTTTCCTGTCCCCTGAACAGAAATCTATTCTTCCCCTGCTATATTTACTAAGTGTTTTCTTGCAGAAAAACAGGACAATTCTGAAAAGGAGAATAAAGGGGAATTAGTAACAAGGAAAGCAAGGGTTTCCCAGGCAGGGTTTTGCACGCTGTTATTTCTGTGGGGACTACAGTGGGGAGTCCCCTGACTTATTTATTCTAAAATAAAATCCTAAATAAAATTCTAAAATTCTAAAATAAAACTGCAAATTGCAGCCACCACTCTCAGTCCATCCCATCTCAGATTTCCTCCAAAGAGATGAACCTGCAGCTCCCTGCTCCCCTGCAATTTCCACAAGCTGGATAAAAGCCCAGCTGCAAAGCCTTCCCAGCACCAGGCGGGGAGAGCACGTTAATCATTCACATCTCCAGCGTTTAAATCACACAAATCCCTGCAGGTCTGATTCTGAGCTCTGGCTCCAGTGTCAGAGGGGCACAGGGAAGGTGTCTTCCCTCTCCCCTCCCAAATTCTCCCTCTCCCCTCCCAGCCCATCAATCCCTGCTTGCACCCGCCCCAGAGAAGTGTTTTTTTTTTGTGTGTGCTCAAGTGAAGAAATAGCCTGACAGACTGCTGCCCGTGTCTAATCCTGCAAATCAGCACCAATAATCATCTTAGCTCCCCAGCAGATCTATTTTTAATGAGTGCCACCCCCCAGCTGCCTCCGGGCTCCCTGTTCCAGATGTGCAGCCATTGCCTGCTGGCTAATACTGGACTTTCACTGGGACTCTGTAATCCCTCGGGATTATTCACTGAGATGCTTCCCCCTTCTTTTTACATAACCAAGGGGACCTTTCTTATTTATCATCAGAACGGGGCGGTTTCTAAATTCAGGCCACAAAAGCTGTTCTCTGAAGTGACCCCCTGCACACTGATATTTATCCATTTATAAATACAATATATTGAACTCGGATAAATAGGCTCCTATTTATTCCAAGCCTTCCAGCTTTTCCGTTATTGTTACAATTAATAATAATAATAATAATAATTTCTTTTTTCACTGGATTCGAATTATCCCTGGGGGAAAATAAAAGCCAACTTTTACTCCTAGCCCCAAACCTTATATAACTCCTCAGGGTATGATTCATTCTACAACTGCATTTTGAAAGACACACACACAGACATTGATGTTGTCTGCCAGCATCTCAATTTTCTTTGAAACACATAAACTCTCACCGCCTTCCTCTGGCTGCAGGAAGAAATCTGTCAATGTTTTTAAAGTTCAGTGTGAAATACCTCCGTTGCCACAAGAAGCGAGTGGGAAGATTTGGTTTTTTTTCCTGTTCCTTGAAGAGCTGTAAGGTTTTTGGAGGAGCTGTAAGGTTTTTGGAGGAGCTGTGAGATTTTTGGAAGAGCTGTGAGATTTTTGGAAGTGTTTCGTGTTGTGCACCAGGACGATCCACCAACGCTTCGAAGCTCCTCGAGGAAGAGAAATTCAGATTTCTTGCCCTCGGTTCTGTGCGGCCCAAAAAGTTTCGTTCCTGAATTTGGAAACACTTTGTTCCTGTGTGAAGCATCTCATTTTTGACATGGAGACACCTAAAATGTTGAAATTAAAAAAATGATCACTTTCTTAAAAACCCACCAATTTTCTTATTTTGATAGTTGTTTAAAATACAATTTTAAAATTATTTTTATTCCTTTTAAAATTTTGCCATTTCTAAAAGGCAAAATCTGATTAATTTCAGTTAAGAATTTCTCAGGGTGACTATTTCTTGAGGAATCAATAGGTTTGTGTACTCGGTTGCCTGGATTAGAGTGTCCAAATCAAAATGGAGCAGTGAGCAGGAGCCAGAGGGAACTCCTAGACCTTGGTGTGGTGTTACCAGGGCACGACCTGGGGAAGGGCAGGGAGCAAGTGGAGGGCAGCTGGCTGATATCTGCTCACTAAAACACACATTTCTACCCAGAAATATTAAAAATATTCAACATTTCTCATGGTTTAATTAAGGGAAATGTGGCTACATTATTTTATTTTGAGGGATTTGGAAGTTTACAGCGACAAAAGTTGTCTTGATTTTGACTGCAGTGTTTTTGGCTCGTCCTGATACTCTTTAAAAATCCCAATCCAAATAAAATGGGATCTTTGCTTTGCAACCATCCTAGGAGAAAACATGTTCTTAAAACAACCACTCGGTGGATGGCCAGAGGTGTAAACTCGGGGCATTAATAAAAGATGAGTGTGTTTGACTCCTGGCATTGCAAACAAGAGCATTTCTATGATTTCTTGAGTACACCTGTACTACACCTGCCCGTCACACATCCCTGCCCATCAGAAATTCCTGTCCTGTCCCTGCAGTGACCGTCAGGCTCATCTCCAGCCCCAGAGAGGAGCCTGACCCTGCCCTGCCCCTCCAGAGTTGCTGTGAGAGCTCCAGAGCTCAACCCACAGCAGCTGGAGCACATGGACAGACAGGGACTGCCAAAAACGAGTTTCCAAGGAAACCAGAAAATCCAAAAAATGTCATATTGCTTGATGGAAATATTTAATTGAGCAGTTTAGCAGCTTTCCCTAGATTTAATTTGGTCTCAATAACAATTTATTTTTTTAAAATGTTGACTCTTTGAGTAGAAAAAACCCTTTTGAATCCACATTTTTAAAACTACATCACAGATAGTTCACAGGCCTTGGGCAAAAATACAGCAAAGGTTGCTGGAGATGGACCTTTGGCGTCTTGACCTTCCAGACCAACACTTCATCTCTTCAGAAAATAAATTTAAATCAGTTTTTCATACGTAAATTCTGTGGTTCAGTTTAAAGGTTCAGGTTTTGCCATTAACATGTTTCAATGACTTCGGGGGGGTTTCAAACCTGGATGCATCAGGTACCACAAAGCTGAATCCAGCTGAACTGCTCTGTGGGCTTTGTCCTTGATCATCTCCTCATGACAGATTGGAGCTTTTTTTGTTGTTGTTGGGGTTTTTTAGTTTTTTGTTGTTGTTGTTTGTTTTGGTTTTGGTTTGGGATGGGTTTTTTTTTGTTTTTTTGGGAGTCAGCTTGCTGACTTTTAAATCACGAGAGATAAACTGCAAGAGATCTATCAGCTTTTTCTGGCTGCTTCTGGCTACGCTGTTATGAATATAATGGCTTTGGAAATACATAACGTTTCCTGACCTTCCCAGTCAGGTTCCAACCCTGAAACTCAGGGGTCAGAGCAGCACAGACCAGTCTGGGGGCTGTGGAAGACCTTTGTCCTGACTGGCCAAAGATTTCCCCCAGTGTTTTGGTCCAGCCTCAAACATTCATTCTGGAAAACCCTGGTGTGTTCTTTCACCATCAGCTTTTGTCAAGAATAGACCTCAGAATGTAATCAGGGCCATTCTGTTTAAGAAAAGAAAATCAACCAAGAGGAGATCCTCAGCTAATAATCCTTTTAACCTCCCCCTGTTACCTATATACTGAATTAAAAATAAAACATTTGCATGATGGGAATAGAAAGGAATTGTTTGCTTGCCTTTGCTGTTTGGCTTCCATTTATTGGCTGAGTTGTGCAGAATATTATTATTATCATTATTCACTCCCCTCCTCCCCAATATTTCACTCCCACAAGCCCAAGGGCATTAGGATTTCAGCAGCCAGTTCTCACGGGCTCCTTTCAGCCTTAAAATCTCTCTGCTAGGGCAATGTACATAATCCAGTGACAGATTGGGCTCTTACTGTGGAGACAGAAGAAATAATCAAGTGCAGGGCAGAAAATCCCAGACTGCCATCTGACTTTACTGCCAGGGAAAGCAGACGGTTCCCCAAATTACAGAGAAGATGTCAACAAAGAGCAATACTGCAGCGAACCCTGGCCCGGAATGGTCTGGGTGTGCCAGCACAGGGCTGGGCTTGCCCAGCTCAGCTCCAGCCTTTCAGCCTCGTGGGCAAGGGGTGAGGAAATGCAGAGCTGGCACAAGTCCTGCAGAAAGGTTTCTGAGCTGGCAGAGATGTGTTTCACCTCTGTTTCCTCTCTCTCTGTGTTTCTGTGGTAGTTGAGCAGGATCAGTCATGGAAGGAAGAGTTTTCCCCTTCTCGTTTTTCACAGGCTGATTCTTTTTTAAACCAGCCTGGTTACAGCTCCCTGAGCTGTGGCACACTGTCAGATTATCCCTTTTTCTGACCCACAGAAGGGGCTCCTGAGAGGAGTTTTAAAGACTTTTATTCCATTTTCAGTCTCATGAGAAGGGTGAGACAGTAGAGACGTTACAATTCACGCCATCACAATCAGAAGCCAAACTATTTCCTAATTACAACACATTACAAATGCTTCTTGGCCCATCAGCTTTTGCCACACGATGCTGTTAATACCTTTCAGCCAATAATCTAAAAAAATCCTATGTGGGTCCTACTACAATGCATACAGACATCATCCCCTGTGGATGTTGTGAAGCATCCTGCTCTCACACCTCCTCAAGATACACCAGAAAATACTCTCTACTTATTCCAAACTCACACACCAGATGGACACACAGCTCTCCAAAGAGCTTCACTCCAACATCCACCCTCAGGGTTGGGTTTTCTTTTTTTTTTCTTTTTTTTTTTGTTTTTTGAGGCAACCCCAGTAATGGAAATAAACGCCTGGGGCCTGACAGAAAGCAGGCGTTTGATTACATTAACAGCCAGGTTTCCAGCCAAGAGTGATAACAAATTAAATAGCCATCTGAAACGGGGGGTAATAAACCCAGGAATGCTGGCACAATTTGCCATCTGCGTGTTGCTCACTGAGGATTCAGCCTCCAAAGGAACCTGGATGCAGCAAAGCGTGCGACTGAGAGAGGGGCAGCAAAGCTCCCAAAAAACCCCCCCAAAAACCAAAAAAAAACCCATAAAATGAGCCTTAGGCCTTGTATTTAACTACTTTGCTACAATAAAGGCAGAAAATCCACTTCAAAATTTAAAATATATATGAACACTTAATATATATGTGAACAAACACATCCTTAAGTAAAGCAAGGGATGAGTCGCTTCCAATTTGCTCCATTAGGAATAACGTTCTACAGTAGATCTAGACAGCCTGTCTTACTTCACAACACTCAATATTTAAACCTGAAGCCATCAAATGATGGTAAATCAGAGAAAAGATTGCACACACATTTCTGCCATGATGGTTTTAGCAGCCCCCACAGGCAGTGCTTCCCCTAAAGGGTGAATTTGTGTCTCTGAGGTTCACGAGCTCCTGTGTAAAAGTTTGCCCTGCACAGCAAAGTGGGTGAAGAAATACCAGTTCTGACACATAAAATTCCACTTTTTGAGGTCTCACAGCTCGCTGTCCAGGTGTTCAAGACTTTTGCACGAGAGGTAGATTTGTGTGATAATATTTCACCTGAAAACATTGCTGACAAATGAAAGGAAAAAGCCAGAACATGCCAGGCTCACAGCTGTAAAGCACCTTTTCCTTGTAGAGAATATTTGCTTTTAGGTTTCACAGCAGCAACGCACAATTTAAGCCAAGTAGCCACTATTTTCAATTTCATTCCCCACTCTTTGGTGCTTTCCTCTCCTCTTTTAAATTGCAGGTCCAGCAAGTTGTTGGTTCTAAGAGATTCAGCCCGTGGGAAATGAAAAATAATAATGAAAAAGAATTTCGACATTAATCAGCATTCATCATTGCCATGGAAAGATTAAAAATGTAATCTAAACGTACCTCTCAGAACTAAGCAGGAGGTACAAGTGGGAGAACATCTTCGGGTTTTTTTAATACACAAAATTTGCAGAGATTAATTTGTGATTTAGCTGCAGGTGTTGGCAGTGCTGTTGTTAAGCACCTGCTCCATCCCTAGGAAATCCTGCTGGCGTGTTTGACTTAAATTTAAGCACGTGAAAAATTGTGTTCCTAAACAAGAGCTGCTGGGAGGAAACTTCACAGCAAGGCTGGATTTTAAATTAATTGATCTCCAAACTTCTCCACCGAAATTCCCTGCTCTGACACAAAGACACTGACACAAATTCTGTATCAGAAAGAAAAGCAATTGTAGAAGACTTCGATTGTTTCAGGCACCAAAGAGAGAATTGCAAAAATCTTCTGATAGTTTCAGTAATGAAAACATGTTCTTTATATTGTTAGAATATTCATTTTACTTTTAAAATGAAGGGGGTTTTTTTAAGGAAGATGCCTTTGGAGAGCACAAATGTGAGGTGGCACACGCCTGGCAGGGAGAAGCTGCAATCCCCGTGAGCTGATTCCTCACTGCCTGGGTGGCACCAAGCTGTGTTTATTGAGGCTGCAATTAATTCAGAGATATTAATCATGCCCTGCTCTCCCCACTGCTCCTTCTGTCTCTGCACTGGCATCCAAAGCTCCTTGTCCAAGGGCTCTGTCCCTGCTGGGGCTCCAGGTGAAGCAGCAGCTCCATGGCTCCACAGAGAGAGCTGCCTGCTCCTGCTCTCCTCGCCAGGGAACAGCTTCTCCTCTTCACTGGGAGTGGATATTTCCATCTTTTCCAATGTCTGTTCCAGCCAAGGGACA
>VZSR01000393.1:3184239-3227945 GCA_013398615.1 Brachypodius melanocephalos
GCAGCTGAATTACCCCATCAAAGGAAATGTTCCTTTGATTCCTGGTGTGGACCAAAGTGCCTTTGGCTCACTGATAAACCCACGTGGAATCCAGGACTGTCCTATTCACCTTTGGGATTCCTCTGTACCAATTAACACTCTAATGCTAAAATATAATTACAGTACTTTCCTTCTAAAGGCTTGGACAATGATCCCCATTTGTCTGTACATAACTGAGTCCATGCAGTTTGATTTTAGCACCTTTCTGCACTCCTGACTGTCTTCTTCCACTTCTCCATGTGCTTTATGGTGTCATTAAGAAAACAAACTAGTAAAACCTACAAATTATGTCATCCCCTCTGGCTTAATTACATTTTCCTGATTAGATTTAGATGAGATACCAGGAAAAAAATCCTCCCTGTGAGGGTGGGGAGCCCTGGCACAAGTGCCCAGAGAAGCTGGGGCTGCCCCTGGATCCCTGGCAGTGCCCAAGGCCAGGTTGGACAGGGCTTGGAGAACCCTGGGATAGTGGAAGGTGTCCCTGTCCATGGCAGGGGTGAGACTGGATGGGCTTTAAAGTTTCTTTCCAACTCAAACCATTCTATAATTCCACAAATATTGATCTAGAATTTTCTCCTGATCCCACAGAGAAGGCACTCAGCCCAATTTAATTTTCTTTCTGCTGCTGTATTTTATCTTTTTTTTAATAGATGGCCACCAGTTCCAGATGTCTCTGAAAATGAGAGCATCTGAGTAATTCAGCCCCCCCAAGTACCAGCCCTGTGCAGGCAGAACAGATGGCCATTCCCACAGCCTTGCATGTTCTCCTGACGTGTGAGATGGAAACTGCAGGGCAGGAAAAACAAGGTATTGGACTTTTTTATTAACTTTACGGGGTGAGTGACATTTTGCTGGAAGCCAGGCTCTTTCTGCTTGCCATGTGTGCTGCTGCTCATCCCTAAATTGGGGATGGAGTTGTGGAAAGACGTGGAAGCTGTCATGATGCAGCAGCCAGCAGGAGGATGAAGGTCCCTGGTCCAGACAGATGATGATAGAATCACATATTTTTAATTTAGTATTGAAGGACACTTCTATCAGCACCAGCTATCGGTGGGCACACTCTGCTCCAATTATTACAGCAATTCTCTGCAGAGAAGTGGGATTATACAAGTGCAAATGGATGATAGCAAATATCTAAAGAGGTGTTATGGACTTCTTGCATCTAAATGTGTAGATGAAAAGTTGCAGATAGATTTACATATAAAGAAAAAAAAAAGATATCTAGATAGGCAATCAGTTGTCAAGGTTTTAGTGCTTTGGTTCCTCTCATTAAATGCAGCCATATTTTCTCCTAATTTTCATATTGAGATTAATCATTATTTCATTGAAGTAAAAATAACAGGAATATAAATTCAGCCTTGCCTTAGCTTTGTAATTTAGCACCTTTGACCCATAGCAGGTTTTTCACAAAACCTTTCAATATCTCTGCAGAAAGAAAACCTGAAGCTGTGGCTGCCCTGGTTTATTCCATGATTAAGTAAAAATGTCTCTGTTTCCAGAAGAGATCTCCATTCTCTGATATTTTACCTGAATAATTTGGATAATTTACATATTCTAAACACTCCTCTCTGGCATGTTAGCCCAATTTCCTTTAATAATCTCCCAGAGCTAACACGTGCTAATTCACCTTGATGCTGGGTGATGTTTACACACCACATGAGTTATTTGCACCAACTCTGCGTCCTGATTTCTGAAACCTCCTCCTGTTTTCAACTCATTCACTCTAAAAACTGGACACTTTAAATAGAAAGCTTTAGAAGTCAAGTTCCTGTGCTGAAATTCCAGCCAGGAGAACCCTAAATCTTGCCCCAGGGCTCAGACTGAGGTGGAGCTGATGTATGAATGAGTGAATGTTGCTTGGTGTTGTCTCCCATAGACAATATTGGCAGCAATGTGCAGGGCCGTGTCTTTGAGGCTGGGAGAGTGAGAGCTGAGAGCACCCCTGAGAGTGTTTACAGATACAGCCACAGTGCACATTCTCAGTTCATTTGATAAAGATCATTTTCCCATCATTTTCCTGCCAGCCATTCCGTCTTTGGGAATTACTGCCTCCATTACCAACCACGGGATCTCCTCGTGCCAGGCAGCCCCTGCTCTGCAGGCTCAGCAGAATTCTGGGCTGCCTGAACTGTTGCCAACTCCTGGAGGGGCTGATCCTTCCCTCAGCTGACACCAGCATTTCCACCAGCCCTGACAGAACAGGATAAAAGTCTGGTTTTTTTGGCCCCAATCTGCAAGGGTCCTGCACAACCCCGTGGGTTCCCATCTTTGCCATCTGGATTACTCTGGTACCTGTAGCTCAAGGGTGTAAAGAATATCATAAAGAGTCTTTTGAAACATGCAGAGAGCGATGAAGGTGGTGGGAGAGCTGGAAAACATCACTTAGGAGGTGTTCCAGACACTAAAAACAATTATTAAGCTGTAACTCTAGACGCGGTGTGATTTTCCCCAATTTGCTCCTTGCAGTTCTCCACAGGCACTGGACAAGGGTAAGAATGGCAGAAGGGAACTTGAAAACTGGAAAAAACCTGAGAACTTCTTGT
The DNA here is from genome assembly GCA_013398615.1 of Brachypodius melanocephalos. Classification (NCBI taxonomy): domain Eukaryota; kingdom Metazoa; phylum Chordata; class Aves; order Passeriformes; family Pycnonotidae; genus Brachypodius; species Brachypodius melanocephalos. Next base: position 3,186,822 of record VZSR01000393.1, read on the forward strand.
TAATCTCTTGCCAAAGAGAGTTCAGCACTGGCAGCATGGGAATGGATCCATTTGTGGCCATGGGATGCTCTCAATTATCCCTCGTGGCAAGAGAGAGGGAATGGGCAGCGAGGGGAGTCACTTGGACAAATGCCTCTTAGGAGTGGGATAAAAGTGGGTTAACCCCGCTTTGGGAGCAGGTGTGTGTGGCTTCTGGAAATGATTCCCATCCCTGTTTTGTGCTGCTCTGTGTGGAATGCAGCTGGGAGATTTCTGCAGCCCCTCCAGGCACCAAGGCAGCAGAGTTTCTCCAAGGAGAGCCTCCCCCAGCCACAGGGGATACAGATGGCTTGTGCCAGCTATTCCCATGTCCCTCAAGCAAGGAATTAATGTAAACCCCAGCTTTAAATACCTCCTCCCTCAGTTCCATGAAAATATTGGTGATAAACTGTCAGGAACCCAGAAATCTATGGGATAGTCTGAAACTAAAACATTTTACAATTAGACTTTTCTCCTAATTACTCCAACCTACAAATAATTTTCAGTCCCGCTGCTGTTTATAAACCCCCACAGTCACACTGTGCTCCATCCTCATGAAAACAACCACAACACGTGCACATGTTTCCCAGCACATGTTTGGGGGTTTTTTTCTTTTTTTTTTTTTTTTTTTTTGCCAGTGTGTAGCTTATGATGTGACTGCTTGCCAGGCTGCTGGCATTTCAAATTTCATCCCACTCCCCTTCTTCTGTCCCTCTGAGGTGCTCACATCAGGCTGAAATTTAACTCGAGGTGTTTTTGTTTTACTCCATTATGTCATTTGTTTTTAGAAGGATGTCTAAAGAAGGAGGGGGAAAAAAGAGTTTTATTTTTTTTTTAATTTGGAGCACATCACTGGAGCAATGTACTCCAGATCTACCAGCTTTTTTTTTCTTTTTTATTTCTATTTTACAATTTCATTACTTAATATGGATACAATATATGAATAGACACAACAAAATCCAGTGGGAGCTTTAGAGCAGTGAGAAAATCCATCACTGAGCAAACCCACAGCGAGAGGGGTGAATGTTTTGGGCAGCCACAAGGCTGCTGAAATCAGGTTTATAACCTCCTTACGCAGGTCAGAGTAGGTGCTGTAGATCCCTTGGCTTATAAAAGATTCTAGTATATAGTTATATATTACATATTATATATTATATATTACATATTACATATTATATTACATATTATATATTACATATTACATATTACATATTATATTACATATTATATATTACATATTACATATTACATATTATATATTACATATTACATATAATATATAATATATAATATATTACATATAATATATAATATATAATATATAATATATAATATATAATATATAATATATAATATATAATAATATTATATATATATTAATATTCATACTTAGATTTAGATTTAGATTTAGATTTAGATTTAGATTTAGATTTATTTGTGACTAGAGAACAACAAACTGAAGTTTTTCAGCTGGTCTTTCAGAATTTTTAAGGACAGAGCAGCATGGATGGATAAAATAGTCCTAAACCTGGGACACACCCACTAGCCTGTATTTTAAGTACCAAAACTCCAGTTTGCTGTAAGAACACCACGTGTTTGAGGAGAAATTGTTGCTCAGTACCTTTTGAGAAGCCTGTTGAGAGGCAAGAAAGTGGCATAACCAGGCATCAGGTGCAATTATACTTCTTAGAGTATAATACTTATAATAATTACACTTCTTAGAGTAGCTGGAGTCACACAACTCCATTGAAAACCCACAGCAAGCCTTGCCTTAGGACAAGCCGAGCTGCAAAGGGGTGCTCGGGCACATTTATCATCCCCTGGCACAGGAACAAATGCTCTGCCATTTAATTATGGCAGGGAGCTGTCAGGTGGAGCTGTCAGACAAGGGAAAGGCAAGGATCAGATTCCTTTTGTTTAATGAGCACCGAGTTCCAGTGTCAGGTGTGCAGGAAAGGCAGCTGGAGATCAGCCCCACACACAGCCCAGGGCAGGAGGCAGAGGGAACCTGAGACCCTGCAAACCCCTGGGAATGGGCAGGTTTAATCCTCAACTGCATTCCTTTTTCCCCTGCTTCCATTGCTAAAGTAATCTCCTTTTCCTTTACAGATGTTTTATAAGTGCACAATAATGGTTCCAAATATCAGCCCTTTCTCCTGGTTTCAAACAAAAGCTGGCACGAAGAAATAAAATATGTTTTCAAGGTATTGCACAGGCTGGGTGTAATAGCCACCACATAAATGTGTTGCAACGCTGCTCAGAGCTCTCAGTTCAGACCAGAAATTGGGTTTCATTATGGCACTTTTTGTAAAAGGGAGATGACAGTGGTACCAGCTTGCTGAAGTTGTCAAAGAGATTATTTTGATTAATCCGTTTCTGTCTTGCTCGCTGTTCTCCCAAGGGCTGGAGGAAACGGCCTCAGGCTGAGCCAGAGGAGGTTTAGAGCTGAAAACATTTGAAATGTTCAAAAAAAGGAAGAAATCCTTCCTAGAAAGGGTTATCAAGCATTGGAACTGCCCAGGGCAGTGGTGGAGTCCCCATCCCTGAAAATGTTCCAGAAAAATGTGGATGTGGCACCTGAGGACAGGGTTCAGTGATGAGCACAGGGCTGGGTTGATATCTGGACTTGGTGAACCTGGAGGTATTTCCACCCTCACCATCCTATGATTCTACAATTCTGCTTCTCCTGAGGCTGCCAGCAGCATTAAAACCCTCTGATTTCTATAAGGATTTATTCTATAAATCAGAAAAAGTGCACCAGGAAAGTTTTCTTCTTCTCTGGAGCCTTGGAAAGCCCCACATCAGAGGGTGGCAACTTGACTGATATTCCTGCTTAGAATAACAACTTGTCCCTCAAGTGTCTCATTTAGACATTTGACATTCATTTATTGCACTCCTGCTTGGCTTGGGCAAAATATTCAGATGAACAGAGTTTGTTGGGTTTTTTTTTTAGTGGACTACACAACAATTAACTTTATTTTTGCTTTTCAAAGATAATATACAGGCGACCTTTTAAAAATGGTATTATTAAATGAAGAAGTTGCTGCTGGATCTCTTGTAAATTTAAAACCTGTGAAGAATTTCCCCTGAGTCTTAAAGAGAGACAGCTGTAAAAGCTGCATAATAAAAATGCAATGAGAGTCTTTTAAAACTCCTCAAAGAAGATGTTTTGTTCTGCTCAGTGCTGCATCATGCAGGGTCCTGGAGGTGCTGGCTCACACCTCTGGTGACCACAGCGAGCTCAGAGCTCCCCAGAGAGGTCCCTGACAAGGATGGAGCAGGAGGGACACACCCAAAACCTTTCCCCAACCTGGTGATGTGGCTGCTGCCAGCTCTGCTGGGAGTGGATGGTTTTCCAAAGATTTTGGGAAAAAAAAAACCCCAAGAAAAATCCATCCAAGCAGCACCACAAAGTCACCTCCTGCTTCTCAGTGGGCCTGAAACCAATAAAATTTCCCACTGGTTTTATTGGATGTACACCTTAAAAATACAAATACAACTTCACGAATGTGGCACAAACTTTGTCACATTATCATAAGATAAAATTTGTCTCAAAATTGAGTGTAATCTTAAAAATGTGACTGTTTTTCTCAGCAAGTCCGTGGCTGCTGGGCCCAGGCTAGGGGAATTCTGTGAGATGGACAGAAGTACGTGTTCCTTTTCTCTCTTTTCAGGCACAAATATAATCCTGAAGATTATAAAATATTCATGATATTAAATATTTAAATTCTTCCACCCTGATGGCCTGGATACTTCTATGTTCACACCAGAAAAAAAAAAAAAAAAGTGTTTTAACAATCTGAAAACAGAAACACAGTGAAACAGAAAAAAATAAAAGGTGTGTTCAGCAAACACAGGTGAGCGTTCAGAAAATTACAGCTTTAGTCAAAGCCTTACCACTGAAGCAGTGATGAATTTATTGCAAAGGAATGACAAGAAGAAATCAAAATTAACTCACAGAGACTCAGGCGAGGGAGCACTTACTTAAGAAGGGAACTACACCTCTCTCAAAATAAAAAAAATTCTCAAATCTCTTTGGGTCGGCCTTTTAACAGAAAACACTTTATAAAATATGCTTTAAGAACCACTAGATTGAGTTGAAAATCACCTCTTCTCCATAGATATTTATTTACTGAGACATCCAGATCTCCTCTCACACTTGATTTTTACCAGCTGGCATTGAAGTTTTCCAGACAGAGCCAGAATTACCCACAAATCTGTGAAGAATCCATGAAAAAAATGTTGATGTTGATATACTGAATGTAGAAAACACATGAGCAAACATCTTCCAGATATGCTATTCAACTAAAGTGATGAAGTTTATCTAACTCCGCCAACATAAAGGCGGGAAAAAACCCAACAAATAACACGCCTGTAGAGCCTTGGCAATTTTACTTTTAAATGTAGACCCAAAGCATTCAGAACAAATGGAGCATTTCTTTCATTTCCAGTCACATGAGTGACTCTGAATTAACATAGGGGGCACATTTGAGGGATTTTGCTCCAAAATTAGACCTTTAAATACAAGGTTTTGTTCTTTATTTCTTTCTCCCGTTCTCTTTTCCACAATCCTGGGTATGTGAGGGACTTTAACCCTTTATCTCCTCAAGGTTCAATTCTCCTGATAGAGCTGCAATCACCCTACTGCAATCCCCAAAATTTGGATGCTTACTCATTGTGCTGTGATCAGCAGCAAGAATTCGGAGCTCGGAGGGAGGAATCAATCAATCAAGAGTAAATTATTCTCCAGAACGACTTGAAAATTCCAGTTCTTGGTATCTGAACTCACCAGGAGCAAGTTACCCCAAGTTGTGAAATTCCTGAAATAATTTCCTTTTTTTTGATGAATTTTATAGGGATGTGATCTGTGGAAATCCAAAGGGGTGAGGAGCTGTGTTACACAACTCTCCTTGCTCACGTTTCCTCGGGCAAAGTGCTTCACAGGAGCCCAATCTGCCAGTGGCACCCACACGACAGAGCTCTGCATCTGCCTGCCCACACGAGAGCTTAATCTGCCTGTTTCATAAGATAATTACTGCAGGAGCCTCTGATAATGGCCATAATCACTAAACACCCATAAACACCTCTAAACCAGCCCAGCTCACACATCAGTTTGCACGGAACTTGGAACTCTGCGCTGAGGAAAGGACAAAAATTAGGACTGAGCCTGGAATTTGCTGGGAGCCCACATCCAGCACGACCCTTTGGGTTCTGTGCATCAGACAAGCTGGGGATGATCCACCAGTGGAACAGCTGCCCCCTGATTTCTCTCCTTAATAAAAGAGCATGGATTCTCTCAAAATAACTGTACTGAAACAGAAAATAATGTGGAGCATGGGGCAGCCCTTTAAAGGAAATTCTAACACTGAAATGTGACTCAGAAAATTATTTCTGCAGTTTGCAAATCTATATTAAAGAGAAAACTCCTCGTTCCTGCCAAAAATTTCTTAGAGGAACCAGAGCAGTGATTTTTTCCCCCCTCATATTTCTCAAAATCATTCCCCATTCACCATTTGTGACAGATCTATATCCTAGAGCAGATATGCACAGGTGGATTTATTTACCCACACAAAGGTGTCCAATACAAGCAATGAGAATTAAGAAAACGAAGTTTTGTGGTGTTAAACGGCAGAGGCAAAGAAAACTTCTTCTCAAACATGCCTGAAAGTGATCCATACACAAATGGCAGCGAGGAAATGTTCTTTATATATCACCCCGTTCATACACGCTGCGTGAAAATAAAACGCTTCGGAAACGACATAAATACGAGTATTCGTCAAATTCCTCACTCAGGATAAAAAACATATATTGCCAGTGCAATAAAAGGCTTCAATTCTTAACAAGATGTTTCTCTGGGTGTTTTCTCAGGCTCTGTTTTTTGGAGATCAAGCTCCTGTGGGTGGAAGGCTTGTGATCCGACACCTGCGGGATGGGAGCGCCGGGCTGGGCTCGCATTTCATCTTTACAAAGCCGGGATGAGAGAGGGAGACAGGGAAGGATCATCCAACGACGCCGGCCAGGTGTCTCCAAACACGACACCAGCGAGCAGGTGAGCTCCTTGATGACAGGCTCTGAAGCTCCTCTCCTGCCATGGCTCTTTCCACGCCTCAGCCTCCGGTTTTAATGATGCTCCCTTGCTGCTCGTGACCCAGGAGAAGACATTAATCAAAGTGCTGCTGCTTGATTAAGGCATTAATAATGTATTTTTACAGCAGCGGGGCTGTGTGTTAGAGGGAGGTTAAACCTTTGGGAAGAGAGGTGTTTTCCTTCCTTAAATGTCAGAGGAGAAAATTTCCGAAAACTGAGCGAAACCAAGGTTTGCCAGCGGGTAAAACTGTTCTTGTCACGATAATTCTGCCGGCTCCAAAGAAAAATGGGAAATGCGCTAAATAGGAGGGATTTTAACAGGGATTTGAAGTGGCCTCACATTTCTGATCCTTCTAATTTTTTTTTTTCGTTTTCCAAAGAGAGGAGGGGTCTCTCCTGCCTGACCGTGGATGACCCAAGAGGGGATAACTGCTGTGGCTCAGCGCTGATTGCTGCCCTGCCCCTTTGGAATCATTCCCTCTTGGTTCCTGTGGGATAACTCAGTGGATTTAGGTCATTTTAGGAGCCCATTTTTCCTCCTCTGAAAGAGAGGGGTATCTGTCATGGGTTAAAACTGCCCAGAATCAACTTTAATAACAGATAATTAAAAACAGCTTTTCCTCAAAAAGAACAAAATTAGCAACAGTGAGACAAGACTCAAAAAAGATGAAGCAATGAAGAATATTAAGATTGACAGCAGTGTCTTCTTCCATTCATAAATGTGATTATTCCATTTGTTTTGCAATAATGGTATTTTGCACAAGCAAACAGTTTAAAAAAAGAACATAAAATCAAAACGTGTCAATGCAATAAAAATGTTTCCAAATCCCTGGCCTGATTTTCTACTCACTTTGATCTCTTTTTGCTTGTATAGTGCTACGGAATAGAAGAGCTTTGTTATTTGTGATAAAATCAGATGCAGAAATGAAGTTACAAATGGAAATGATTCCAAAAAGTGACAACTTATTCTCCTGTGCAGTGTGTCAGAGTTGGAAACTGCCAGAAATCATATTTTTGTTTAGGTAAAAAGACAAATGAATAGACAAAAATTAAAGGTCAGTCATTAATCAGCATTAAACAACACCATCTGAAACAGTCCCAGATAGATACGACCAAGAAATTTACATCTAAAAACCAGAAATATCCAAACAACAACTCATAGAAGGCTGAGTGTTCTCCAATATGTGTCTTCATTTCACCTCCAGCATGGACCAGACATTCCAAATGCTGCAACTTCATCCATACAACTGGACTTATTCCTTACTGATACAGCTCCTAAAGCACTTCTGTCCCTTGAAAAACTAAATTCTAAATGCTAAGATATCAGAAATACAGAAAAAATAAACTGCACAGCATGGAATTGCTTTAAGGAAACGGAACTGTGGGGACAGTCCCGTGTACTCTCAAAGGGAATCTATCAAAAAACTAATTTGGATTTTTTTCCTCTTGTCTTTATCTGAAACAGATGTTACAAGGAATACTGATAAAATCACGGCTGTCAGTTATGCATTGAACTGTGAGGCAGATAACAGAGGTGGTTATGGCTTCTGCATAAAAATGATCAAACGATAATTGCAAAATGCTAATCATAAACCAACTGGAACTTTTTTAGGGCTTTGTTATGATTTCGGCATCTTTAGTGTGTCAGTGATGAGGCTGTATTTTTGAAAAATCCACACTGATGCTAAAAGATAAACCCTGGGTAAAATCAACGGGGTGGATAAAGGTCTATTGTTGTCTTTAAGTCAGTCTAAACAAACTAAACCATGGCCAAATATATCTGGAGAAAAGAATATTTGCTGATATTGTGACACGTGCCCCCCACGTGAGGTGAGGGGTGAGGTGCTCACAAACACTTTGCTGTGCCAGCATCACAACAGGGCCAGTAGAAAATCAACATTCTGCATGCCTGGGATCAGCTGGGAAAAAATGATATTAAAAAACCCCTTGAATTTAATGGAAATAAAGGGATATGGGGGTGCTTGTGTCTCCAGATTGCATCTCCAACTAAAAGAGCTTGCCCCTCATAACAAATTCCCTCCAGGTTCTATCGACTGGCACAGAAAATCAGAACACTTATTGAACAAACAGTAAGTGTTGCACCCAGCTTTTTATTAGAGCTGTAAATGTAACGAAATTAAAATCTTTCTAAAACAAGGTGTTTTGAATCTTTCATAAAGGTGTGTGGCCTCTGACTACAAATCAGCAGCCTGCTCTTGCTCTGAAGGCATCCCAGGAGAGACACACGGTGTGAACCCGGCAGAACAAAGCCTCAGGACAGCAAGGAATTAGCAGTGGAATTTATTATGAAAGGATGAAGTTCAAACCTATAACTATTAGCCAGCTAAGTCCATTGCAAATAGCTTCTGGAAGGAATTACAATTCAAAGGACTCGTTAGCTTAAGATGTGTTAATATCAGCCAAAGAGTTTTAGTGCCTGCAGTGAATTCAGAGTTGAGGAGGTGATGCTGACACTTCCTCTTGCAGGCTTTTCTGCAGGTGATCTGCAGCTCAGCACTGCTTCCCTGGAGCCTGGAAGAGCCCTCCTTGGTGCCCTGGAAAGACAGGAGCCTTCCTTTCCCCCAGCCAGCGCTGACAGATCCTGCTCGTGTCAACATTTCCTGCTGACACTCACAGGACTCCATCCAGGGGACTGGGATGAACACAATGACCCTGGGATGGAGGAAAACAGGATTTGGCCCTTCCATTGTGTGTATCAGGCCAATGGCCAATTAATGACAATTATGGGGATTCACTCCAGAACCTCTCAGTGAAACCAGAGACCAAGTTTTGCCTTGAAAATGGGAAATCAGTCAGAGCCTGCCTTAGTCTGCTGCATCTATTTCCAGGGTGAACTTTCCAAGACAACAACCATCTGTCTGTCCTGTGTGTGTTCACCAAACAAGGTGTTCCAGTCTATTCCTTGTGTTCTTAAGCTCTGCTGCAACACCACTAATGACCAATTGAAGGGAAAACAATCCTGCCTCAGACCCCAGAGAGCCAGCATTGATCTCTGGAAAATATCAAAGTAAGAAAACGCTGGGTTTTGGTGGGAATCATAATCCAAAACATCTCAGGAAGTCCCCAGCAAGGCAGATGTGCTACAGGGGCAGTTGTATCCCAACATCCTGAAACACTGCTTCCTCTGAGATACAAGTCATGAGCTGATATCACCTCACATGAAAACAATCACACTTCTGTGACAGGATAATAATTAGGAACACTACCAGAATGGGAATCTGGAATGCACCAGTCCTTCCAAAGCCCTGCAGCCTGCAAAAACCATGCTGGGATGTGAAGCTTCACAAAGCCTTTTCTTAAGAGAGAGAATTTTAGATCTCACCCTTTCTTAGGATGAGATCTAAAATTTAGATCTCATCCTAAACTCTGGAAAGCATTATAGCACTTCTAATTTTTCTAATCAGCTTTAGTTCTTTCCTTCTTCTGCCATCAGTAATGAAGAACTCACAAGCTATGCCCTCCTTGCCCTTGGGTCCCTCAGCTCTCGCTCGTCGCCGAACTCTGCCTGAACTTTTTGATCAATTCTGTTGACAAGGCAGAAATAGATGATTTAGCTGCTTTTCCTGCTTCCCCAAAGCTGGAGGAGAGCAGCAGGCTCAGGATCAGCAGCTGTTCTGCCTCTGAGTCCAAGCAGGGAGGTGCAGAGTGAAGCAGCAAAGTGCATTTTCCATTAGTCATTGTTCAGGGTGGGCTGAGGGCCCAAGTGCCACCCTCTGCTAGTTTCACTTGTAGATCACATCACCTCAAGCACACTCCCTGTTTTTACCTGCTGAGGCATTGCCAGGTGAGAGAAGGAAGCATCTGCACTGATTTTACAAGGTTTTGCAGTAAAAGAGGAGAGTACAAGCACTAGCACCCCGTGCTGTCACCCAACACAGAAACAGAGACACTTTATTGCTTGGTTCCATCACCATGGCCCAACACTCTGAGAGAACTCCTTGGGGGGAAACAGGCTGGGGAAAGTCCCTCTGAAAAGGACAGTTGCTGAAGAAATAATGCAAAATTGTTCCAAGAGCAGCCATCAGGGTGTGGAGAGTTATGGAGGCTCACCAGGGCATGATTAGAAACCAGGGTTGGCTTGAAGGACTCCGCCAAGAATGGCAGCAGAGAAAGCTCACTGCTGCTTCTGCTGCTTGTATTACTTCAGAAGCTTAGGGCAATTTGGGTGATTTCATTCTAATCAAAGCCTTTTCCTATTTCTAATCCCTTCAGTGGATTAAATATTACTGGAAGGAAAATCGACACCCACACACAAAGCCAGGGCTGGGCCATTGAGTGCAGTTATTTATTGGAGGTCACTAGGGTTGAAAGACAGGCCCTTTTGGCCAGCTAAATACCCAGAAGGGAAGGACAAGCAACAGGAGAGATCTCTATCACCCTCTGAGCAGTTTCTTGTGCTCTGCTATCGAAATAAATAGTCTGCAATGAATAAAATTCAAATTGGTCTCTGTTCAGTGAGATGGAGCTGTGCCAAGTGCTGCCATTTACTGAAGCCCTTCCACATCACTGCTAAAAAGGAAAGTTCTAAACAGTGGCATCTTGGAGACAGAATTTGTTCTGGGCACAGACTGTGAACGAAATGTGTGCACTAATGTAAAATTCCCAGGGACCTGGAGTTTCTGCACAGTTTCTGCAGCGTCTAAACATTACTGAGGGGAAAAACAAATAGCAGGATAATTTCTGCTTGCTTCAAGGAAAGGGGTTCTTGGACAGGTTTATTGTGTTTTTCCATGAGAAATGGTTAAAATGAAGTGTGAAAATTCTGACTTGAATGCACGGAGAAATAATTGAAGAAATAGATGGATACTTCTTGAATGCATGAAGAAATACTGCAGACACGAGGAGCCTTTAGGGCTGCCACACATTTCTGCCACACACTGCCTGGATGTTTCCCAGGCAAGCAATAAGAGCCCAAGTGGTAATGAAGTTATTTCCCTCCCACGTCAGGAGGGTTTGCAGCCACGGTCGTATCTCAGCATCTCCTGTACCTTTCGTGTCTTGCTGTTTATCAAAGGAGCAATGAAAAGGAGCCCTGGGATGAGGTGTAGATGAATATGAATTATTGAAAGGGGCCAGGAAGAAAGCGCTGCAGAAACAGGAGGATCTGTCATTTAAGCTCCAGGTAAGAGGTTCTAAAGGCCAAATGAGAGAAGTGAATGTGAAAATGCTCTGAGTGCTGTTTGTGCTGCTTAACAGAGAGTAGAGGGTGTTGCTTTTACAGCTGGCAGCAGTTTGTCTCGTCCTCACTCGAGCCAAGGGGAAAAACCATCCTCTCAAACCCCACTCTCCCCTGCTCACACTCATCCAAACCAGCACTGGATGAGGATAAAACTTTTGGGGGGAAGAGCTCCATCTATGTTAAGCTTATTGCAAGGCTGTGGAAGTCCTCTGCTTTTCCAGTTCCCACAGGGGGAGGAACAAGCAGACCAAGGGCTCCAAATTCACTTTGGGGACATAAAGCTGTTGTCAGAGGGGCTGAAAGTCTGACAGGGATGAGGGAAGGGCTTGTTTTCTCTCCTGGTGATGGGATTGTAAAAGATGCTCAGTGTCAGCCTGATAAATTCATCCCCAAAGCAGATGCAGGGACTCGCACAGGGAGGAAAAGCTCTCCCCTTCCCTCTCCAAGCACAGGCTCTCCCTCTGATAGCTCCACACTGACATGATCAAACAATATCTTTATATTTTACCCCCAACAAGGCTAACATTTCACGGATTAAAACAGATACAGATCCCAAGGAGGAGCCAGCCAAGTTATTAAGAAGAGCTCAAGGGTACTTTTTAACAACTGTGCGGTGCTAAATACACAACAATGAGTTTTATGCATATTGCTTTTAACACAAGGTCTCAAGGCTTGGGAAGAAACATAATTGGAATTACTTTCTATGTTTTCCTTTTTTTTTTTTTTACATTTAATGCATCATAAACGGAGAACTGGATTTGTATGGTAATTTGAACAGTACGGTATTAAGAAAAACAAGAGGAAGGAATCAATCTCACCAGTAAAAGCTAAAAAAAAAAAATACTTCTCAGACCTTCCTTCACTAGTTTTAAATGATTCGAGAAATAAATTATAACAGGAGTGGGGAAAAAAAATCAACAGCATTCAGTATTCAAACCTACCTCACCTGCTTAGCAATTCATGTTTTAATCTGGCAGTTCCTCACAGTAGCTGATGGAATTTTAACACTATTTCTCTTTCTGTTTGAAAACTGAAAGCACTTCTGTGTTTTATTCTTGAGCTACATAACTTTGAATAATCGGTGTTTCTAGTAACTTACCCACCTGGCACAAAGCTGTTTTCTCCAGAAGAATCAGTTGAAGATCAACTTTTTAATTCCTCCTGTCCCTCTCCGTGAATGGGAGCCTGTTGTCATATTTCAGTATTACAAACACAGTCCTTAAAGACCACAGTAATTATATTTATTTGATTTATGACTGGGAAAGCGAGGCACAGAGATACTGAGTGATACGGCTGGGATGACAAAGAGAGAATTTTACAATAATAACTGGACCGTGGCCACAAAATTACTTTTTTTCCTTTTAATACTGCACCAGCCAATGACAGATATTTCAGTGTGCACTGTGAGTCAGGTGTGTGTCTGTGTGCACAGGAAGAGCTCAAAAAATAACAGTGCTGGTAGACAGATATATCCATAACAGAGTCCTTGCAACATCTGCTTAAAGTATTCTTCAGATTTTCTTCCTAGAAAATTCACACCTTCTTCTGTCCTTTTGCCTCTTCAAATCCTGAAATGGGTCATTTTCTCTAACTCAGGGTGGCACAGGGACAATCTCTCTGTCACCTGGCCCTGTGCAGACAGCTTCTCTTTGCATCAAATCTTTTCCTTAATCATGTCTGCTGTTTCTGGCTGTAGAAATGCATGAAAATGCTAAAACCCCCAATTTTGGCACTCAAAGCAGTGAAGTATCAGGCCTTGGAGGGTCAGAGAAGATGTTATTATCTCTGTGGCTGTATCCTGTATTTTATACTGGATATTTGTGGTATTTCAGTGATCCTGAGCTGCACCACTGGAATGATTCCCTTGGTATCAGTCATGAAAATGGTGAGATTCACAAACGCTCTGGAGCTGAAATAAAAAAGCGCTTGGTAAGGAAAGCATTTATGTAGCTCCCGATTTTTATCTCTCAGTTTGTGTTGTCAAGATGCTTGCAGCTCTGAGAGAAACATCAAAATGCACAGTCCAAAAGTGCCTGCAGAGTAGGAGAGAAAATGGAGGGAAAACTTCATTTATCAGCAGCAGCCTCCTGCTGATTACCTCTTTCAAACCCCTCTGTTGCTGAGCTCTCAGCAGGATCAGAAATGCTGACCAGATTTGTTTCCTGATGTGCATGTGCTCAGACAGATGTGCCCTTTGGGTTGGACCTCCTGATGTTCAGAGAGGGCAGAAAACCTTCCCCAGACACCCAGCTTGTGTGTGGTGGATCAGGAGAGGTTTGTTCTGCAGCCAGGACAGAGCTGGGGCTGTCCCTGTGTAAATCCTGGCTCCCACAACCCCTGGGCATTCCCTCCTGATCCATCTGCTGCTGTCTGGAGAGCAAACAGCACTCAACCCCAAGCCATGGCATTCAGCTTTTCCTCTGCCCTTGCCACACCACATTTTAATTCCTTAAACCCTTTTGGACCTAAGTGATTCATCCCTTATGCAAAATTCATCGGGGTCCATGTAGGAATGATCGTCCCTTTGGGATTCCTTTCCTATTAACAGGCACAATTTTCCAGATATTTCTGTATTTTCTAGCCCAGAGGAAAAAGAGCCCAGGAAACTTCAGGAAACTTCAGCAAAGTTGGCACAGGTTCAGTGTTCGTGCATGGAGAGGAGTGAAAGGACACAGAAATGTGTGTGTTGATGTCATGAACATTATTTTACATTTCCATAGCAAAGAAATGTCCCAAATGGTTCATTTGCTTCAGTGGCAATTCAGATGTGACCCCTTTCAGCTTTCATCTGACTGGACAGAGAAACTTTTATAAAGGCAAGGAATAAAGGAATAAAACACTGCCAGTGATTTGTGACTCAGTTTTCCAGGACAATTTGTGGCACAGCAGGACCGTGGATCGTGGCTGGAGTTTCCAAGGGCAGGGATGAACCAGCAATATTTTCTAAAATGTTTAACAAATCCTGGCTACCCACAGCCTGATTTACCACATATTCCTGGGCCATTGCAGCATTATTCTACTGGAATCAATAATGCTGCAACTTGGTAAGACTTGAATAATGAAGAGGTGAATTGAGTGCTTTACTGTCAATTTAATTATTCATACAAACGAGGCATTTGGCAAGAGAGGGGATTTCTATTGCTTCATAAAGACAAATTATGGGAGAATAAACAGGAACATGAAGCAAACATTGCTGGACTGAATAAAATGTTGGCATCAATCCTTAAAGTTTACCTTGCAATGTGTAATGTCATAATTAAATGGAGAACAGGAGGCCAAGCTATTCTTTATGGCCAGTGAATAACACAGGGATCTGAAAAGAGGCTGGATTTCCATGTAACAACGCTATCTAAATCCAATTAATTCCAGCAGTGCTAACCACCAGTCAACACAATGGAAGCATTTAAATGAATTTTTGGGTGTTTAAATGCTCTTTTCAATCACATGTAATTTTTTTTTCCCCCAAATAACTGAAAATTTGTTTTATTTATCGCCAGCATCCACATGGCACAAAAATAAAGAACCTGAGAAAGGCCAGGCTTGTGCATTGGCTGAGGCCTAAAGGAGAACCAGAGCTCACAGACAACAGGCTGTGCACTCAATCAATAAAAGAAACAGCATCAAATAATTTTGTGATGAAATTGCACCCACTGAAGATGCAGCTTTGGGCTGTTTTCTAAGCCAATGAATGGGAACAGCACAGGCCTTGAAAATTAATTACTTTTCCTGACTTTTTTCCTCTCCCCTTTTCCAGTGCATTCATATTTCCTTAAATAATTATTGTGATTTACACTCTTGTTTTCCTCCCGACTTTAAAAGCCCGAGATGCATCTTGTGTTAGAGATGCCAGGCAAAGCAATTATCTTGGTATTATATTTAAGCATCACAAAAAGCCTGTTTGGGGAGGGAGGAGGATTGACAACAGGGCTTTTATTAAATTACAAGCTGCTCCCAGCAGAATGGTTGGGAGGCTGGAAGCACAGAGCCTTTCCCAGTGAGATTGCCCATTACAGACAGACATCATTAGTCTGGAGTATCTATACATGTACATATGGATATAGCCAGATAATTCACATATTTTTGGTCCCTCTGACAGAGAAATATTGTCAGGTAAAGACTGCATGATCAACCCAAAGGTGCAGCACCAACCTGAGAGAGGCCAGGCTGCCCTCAGGAGCCTCAGCACAAACACATCCCCACAAAGTCACACCAGCAGCCCCAGTGAACAGCATCCATCAAGAATCTGGGGAAAAAAAGAACAGGAAAAGCATCCACGCTGTGCTAAAACATCTCCCTGGTGCCCAGGAATAGGTGAGTTGCAGACTTTCTGTGCCAGACATTGGATCTGCCTGGGGAACCTTTATTGCATAAATTTCTCAGCTCTTTTCTAAATGCTGTACGATTTTGGCCACTGCAACAGCATGTGCCCATAAATCCTGCAGTTTTATTGTGTGTTCTGTGGGAAAAACCAAGGAAAACTGTCTCTTTTTTCAGTATATATCTGCTCTTTATAGGGGACGCTGGCAGAGAACAAAACAGGGGAGATGGAATCACAGGCGAGCAAGTGATAGTGAACACCACCAGCTTTCCCAGCTCCTACAGCATCAACACTTACCCATCCCTGAATGAAAGCCCTGTGAAGGCTTTCACTGCTGGAATCTGCAGGGAAAATCTGCTCACTCCCAAGGATGGCTCTGCCAGGTTCTCCTGTGAGTGTCACGGGGATGGAATTTGAGCCACGAGGTCTCCAAGCAGCTCCTGCTGCTCCTTCCCCAGCAGCAGCACCTCGTCCTTCTTGTACAGCAGGGGTGAGAGAGGAGGGACTAAACCAAACCTCAGGAGAATGGCAGGACTGCCAAAGGAGGGGAACAAGGAGGAGAGAGGAGTGTCACCCGTGCCAAGAAATCAGCGGAGCATATGGAAACTGCATTTAAGGAATAAAGGAGTTGATGTAAGCAGATGGCTAAAGAGCAAGGAGAGAGCAATTCCAGAAATTGTGAGGGAAACAGGGAACAGAGAAGGAAATTAAGGATTGTGAAGTTCGTATTGAAAAGGGCACAGAGAATTTAACAGGAAAACTGCAGCAGAAGTGATGAAAATGTTTTAAAAAGTGTAAAAACACATCAGCAGGTGTTAGAACTGAGGCAGGAATTTGCCTTTCTCACGTGTGGGGAGGTCTCAGTGCTGAGGAGGATCTCCCACAGATGTGGCAGAAGGGGCCAGGAGAGCAGAAACAGAGCCTGGCCAGGACAGAAGGACAGCTCTGGGACATGTTTAAGTCCTTCAGAGCTGGATTCATGGCCTGGCTTCCTCAGACACCAAATTAGCTATTTTCCTTTTGTGTGTATTCTTCTGCCATCAATAAAATTCAGATAGAAATATTTCTGTCCATCCTCTGTCTCTGACAGATAGTTAGACGATTCCAGCCAGCAATGATCTAGCTACAGACACAGCTGCAGGTCCCAATAAAACAAATTATTAGAGTACCCAGTCTTAGAAAACTGAAAGCACATGTATTTCTTGATAAATAAATGTAGCACTTAAATCACTGCCTTGCACACAGCATTTACTCGTTGCTTTGGATTTATTCACCTTCTTGTCAGCTGGTTTCAGAAAAATAACCTTCAACAACCCCACGCAGTGGCTTCACAAGGTAGGAAGGAAATGCTAATTGCCTTTATCCTTTTGTGAGGCAATCCATCCAAAGTTAATTAGAACAGGTTTACTTTCCCTTCGCAGAAATAATCCATAAGAAAGACTGATGGGCAGAGCAAGCTGCATCCTGCACAAAGGTGTGGGATTTAAGTGATTCTGAGCTGTGCTCCCAGAACCCCGTAGCCTTCAGGCATCTCTCTGGTCTTTCTCTGTGGATGGCATAATTAGGGCTGGAGTGAAAACCCCAGTGGTGAAGCCTGATCAGAAGTTAATCTTGTGGGCACCACGTGGGCCCACAGAGATGTGCCCCTAAAGTCCAATTAGGAAAGGTTTTCTGTCCCAAGCTGTGTCAGAGCCTTGCTCAGGGCTGGCAAAGAGCTGAGGAGCAGCAGGTTCCTCAGGGCTTCACCAGCCCCTCACACATCACAGCCGTGAGCAGCACCTGCACTTTGTCCCCATCTGGCTTCTCCTGGTGACCTTCACACCCCCAGCGGGACATTTAAACCCCACAGATTAGCACATCTCTCTGGAAACAGCATTCACCTCCAGCCACGCTGGCTGCAGACACAAGCCAAGGCTTTTCTCACTTTTTAGGGAGCCCCACAGAGGGTACCTGTCCATAGAACCTCACCCCAGGTTTCCTGGACCCTCTGACCGAGGCCAAGCAAACTGATTTTGTGTGAAATCTGTGCCATCCCAATTGCAGAACCCAAAAGGATTACAGCAAGCCCAGCCCCCTACAGCCATGCCTGAGCAAAGAGAGAAAATGGTAAGGTTTGATTTCCCATCGTCTGCAAAGAGAAAAGGAAAAAGTTCTTGGCTGTTGGAAAAGCACTGCAGATCTGGAAAAGAGGGTGCTCAGAACCTGTGCTTTACAAACCAGAGATCCTTTCTTTTATGGAAGGAAAACATTTCCCCAATTGCCAAAGCAATGCTGAGGCACAGCATGCATGGACCCTACAAATCCCCCTTTCCATCTAGGGGTATTAAAGAGCAAATCCCAGTTTCAAGAGGGGTGCAGGTCATGGAAATTGCTGCTGAGAAATCTGAGTGGCTTCTCCAGAGCAAGCATGACTACTATGGAAGGGGTTAACAGACATTGAAATTGTTTTATTAAGTAGATTTGCCAGAAATTACTGATTATTAAACCTCATTAGCCGGGGACTTGTACTCCGTGTTCTTACCCATTTGCTGCCTGCTGGATCCACGGAGGGATGCTGGAGAGATTATTCCTAAGCCCTTCCCACTCCCCTCTCCCCTCCTCTTCCAGGACCACATTGGCAGTCCCGGGGGAAAGAGAGGAGAGACGGGGAGAGGGCAGGAGCCACCAGCTCTCCCTCAGCATCTCCCACCAGGAAAGCCCCAGGAGGGGAGCTGCCCCTCGGGACACCTTTGCTGAGCATCCCTGAGCACGACATATGTTACACCAACACACACGGCTGCTCTCCCCTCCCAGGAAAGACGAGAAGGAGGAAGAGGGACCAGACAGCCAGCTCCGGAGCGCTCCAGGGATTTTCCATGTAATCCATCCCGGTCCGTACCTCCCGGAGCTGCTGCCGGACCCTGCTCCGTGCCCGGCATGTGAGCATCACCCGCGGGGCAGCCGGCAGCTGCCCCTGCTCCGCTGGTAAGTGACTTCGGGAAACTTTCCTCGCAGTGTTCGGGTTTTTAAAAAGTGGTTTTTAATCTCTAGGGACTACGGGCAAAACCAGGGATTTGTTTCTGGAAGGAGGAGGGGAGCGTTTGAATCGCTGCCCCGCTCCGAGCTGAGAAAACACTCTGAGCCTGCTTAAGAAAGTTTTCCCCGCGGTGGGCAGAGGTTCCCCTCTGACTCCTCAGCAATCTGCAGTGGCACAAGGTCGGGTCGATCAGAATAGCCGTAATTTAGACAGAACTTTCCCCACTTAAAGCATTTTGTAAACATCTCCCGGCTAATCCTTGCAATCCCCCCGAGAGGCAGAACGGGCGTGCAGAGGCAGAGGAATCTCAGCCTGAGCAGTCCGGTTAAAGCAATTAAAAACTCCGCATCCAGCTGACGGCAGGTAGTTGACCACTCCGTCTCTAATAACTATTAAGCAGCTTAGTTGAGTTAGAGATTGGTTAAGGATTTATAGAAATAAGAAAGCGAAGCGACAACGACCGGAAAATACCGAAATAACGAGCTGGCGGTGCCCGGAGTGCCGGGAGAAGAGCCCGAGGTGTTCCCGTTTGGGTTTGCAGGCAGCCGAGGCTGGGTGATAATTATGAATGAGGCTGTAGCTCTGCTCCGTGTTGCCAGACAACCAATGAGGCTGCCAAGCAAAGCTCATTCACGGGCTGCAGGCTCCAGCGAGAAGCACAGAGGTGACTTTTACTTACAAAACAGGCGCTCATTAATTTCTGGATTGAGGAAAGTGGCTGGAAACACCTTTTGTCTCGCAGTAACCTCTGCTATGTTTTCTGCTCCTCCCTGTGTCTTCTGGCTGACAGATCCCCCTGCTCTGATGCCGTTCTGGATGTCCCGGTGAGAACTCTTAGAGATGCCTATTCTCTCCCGAGGCAGTGACCAAGACTATAGCAACATCAGCTACAACTCCTGCAATTCCTTGAGCCACCTCCTCCCCATCTGCGTGGAAACCCCTTCTGTCAAGGGGGTCCATTACCAGAGAGCCAGGAGGATTTACCACCCTGACCAAGTGTCTGCAGCCGACCTAAAGACAGAGATCATGATCAACGTTGGGGGCATCAAGTACCTGCTGCCTTGGAGCACTTTGGACGAGTTTCCCCTGACCAGGCTGAGCAAACTGAAGCTTTGCAGCAGCTATGAAGAAATCATCCAGCTGTGTGACGATTACGACGAGGACACCCATGAGTTCTTCTTCGACAGGAACCCCAACGCTTTCGGGATGATTGTCAGCTTCCTGGCGGCTGGGAAGCTGATGCTCTTGAGGGACATGTGTGCCTTGTCTTTCCAGGAGGAGCTGAGGTACTGGGGCATTGAGGAGTCCAACCTGGAGAACTGCTGCTTTCGGAAATTGTTCCAGAAGCTGCAGGAGCTGGCCGAGATCCGCAAGGAAGAGGAGCTGCGGAGGAGCAAGGAGGCTTCGTGTGTCCTGGATGAGAGCACCAGGTTTGGGCAGTTCATGAACAGACTCAGAGATATGGTGGAGAATCCTCAGTCAGGACTGCCAGGAAAAGTCTTTGCTTGTCTCTCCATCCTCTTTGTGGCCACCACAGCTATCAGCCTTTGCGTGAGCACAATGCCAGACTTAAGAGCTGAAGAAGACAGGGTAAGTCAGTCCTTCTTAGCTGGTCTAACCACGGAATTAATTCTGGCACAGTGTGTGACCGAAAACTCAAATTAGTTCTATCATTTTCAAGTGATACCGTGTTAAGAATGATGGGAACAAGTATTATGCTGACTTTTGGCTAAAATACAAGAAAGCTTTTGGACAGAGCAGGTATTTCAGCTCTCCAGTATAAAGCTGTTTTTCCTTCTTGAGAGGCAGCTGCCAGTGTAAGATTAACTTGTTAGCACTGAGACTCTCCAAGTGACATTGTGAAGTTTTCAAGATGTTTCACTCTCCAGTTACAGGCAATCTCTCCTTTGGACACATCGGCTGCAGAAATATTTTCCTCTGGCATCTTTACATCTAAAACAGCTGGGTATCTTCCCTTGTGATAAAACTTTCAGATGCTTAAAGGGGGAGAAATATTCATTGATTTTTATATCTTACATTTCAGTAGTTGCATAAAGATTGAAGGATGAGAGGCAGATGAAGTATTTTTGCACATACTGACACTTAAAAGCTGTGCCTCCAAAAATCACAATTCCATGCTAAGAGAATTCTGTATTTGGCCCAGATATATGTACATTTTGTAGGAGAAATACCAAGCACTATTTGAAATGCTAACTGCATTTAAACCCTTCTCAAAGAACTCATCCACATTAATTCAGGGCAAATAAATCAAGCTTGTATTACACATGAAGGATCTTCTCTATAACATTGCTGTAAATATTTCAACATGTAAAAGATTTATTTTTTGTAATAATAGACCGGGGAAAAGTAAGAATCCAAAGTTCTTTCACATGCAGTGAAGTCCAAATTCATTAAATAACCTTGACTAATCTCTGTAATGAATCCTGCACTTCACTTCCAGAAGTGCTGAGGAAATCTGTGGAAAATAAAGCCCCTGCCCCAACCCCTGCTGTAAGACAAGACACTCCTCAGAGTGTCATATATTGATGAATAAAGTCATTTTCACGTTTATAGCACAGCCTGGTGTGCACAAGACAAAAATCTGTATCTATTTTACTGCTCAAGCCAGTGGTCAAAGCAGCCTTGTCATGGTTAAAATATGTCCTGATATTTGATGTCTTGGAATAAAACTGAGGACTGCACAGAAGGCTGAAATCTAAGATCATTCCCTGTTCCATTTTAACCCCTTGGATATTAACTTCTATTTGTTCAGGAAGGCTCCAGCCTTTCAGGAATGAGCCTGGTGCTCTTGCAGCCTTCCTCAGCTATTACTTTTTGGCTGAAAAAAAAAAGGAAAAAAACCCTGTGTTCACAGGAAAAGCTGTTAACACTGTTCCAATGCTTCTTCCAAAGAAGTGCTTTAAATATGGAACGTCTTTCTTGCAGCTCGATGTACAAACATCACAAACTCTGCTCCAGCAAGTGCTTCCTACTAACTTTGTTAATGGAATTGGCTCGATGCTTTTCATCTTCATTTCCCAGCCACTGCAGGAAAAGCTTTGATAAATAAGTCCCATGCAAAAGAATCAGCACATGAGCAGAGCTCTGCTGGATGTGAGGGGTTGTGTGTTTTAAAAAATAATTTACTAAGTTAGAAAGAAACGCATGCTGAGGGTTATAAGTGTGTCTGGGAGTTCCTGGGTTTCCCATAAAACAAGGATGACATTACTACTTAGAGATTTGCCTGTATACAGTATTTTAAAAACAAGCAAACTGCATCCAAACAAGCTGAAAAGATGGATTGTTGAAAGGGCAGGGGAGAGGATGAAGGATGAACTTGAGGAAAGCACAACATTTGTCCAAATATTTGGAAACATTCCATAATTTACACTTACAGCTTAATGCACTTTGTCACTGTGCCCTAGAAGTCCTGTTCTTTGAATTATGGGATGTTCTGCCACAGGAAACATAGAGGAATGTATGAGACGAAATACTCATGCCTTGTGGAAAAGCAGAAAATCTCAACTACTAACAAGCAGTTTTGGCATCCCTAAATTTCCATCCCTAAATTCTTAGCCTGCAACAACCAAGATTTCCTGACTGGTATCTCAAAAGAGCATTTTAGCTAGATCTGGACAAATAACTCCATGAAGTTAAGTGACTAAAATTAAGATTTCTTGGCTGCAGCTGAGTCATACTTAGCAAAATCAACTCTGGGTTGATTTGTAACCCAGAACAGTTCACTGACCTCAGAGAGTGGATCCAAGATGAGGCCACATTTACCAGCACCTGAGAAAGGCAGGCAGGACCTTAAATTTCTGCTTTTTGGGCTGAACACAAAGATGATTTGATATCTGTTTGCTCAGTGACAGAAAATAGTCAAATTCCTTCATAAAGTTTCTGAACAATCTGAAATTACACATCCAAACTTTAAGCTGCCTTATTGTGAGGTTTATTCAATCCTGAGTTAAAGCTTGGCAAAAGCTCTGAGGTAAATGTCCTTAAAAGTACAGCAAGGATCCATTTTCCAATGTCTGGAAACTGAATTTATCCACATTACCCATTCTGAAAAACAGACAAAAAAGGCTTTACCTCTGCCGCATATGTACCACTCTAGGGTCCTGTTCCTCCTCCTCACAGCCACATTGAAAGAGTGAAAACTGGCTGGCCTGCAGCTCAAGAAGGATCAGAGTCAAAAAGAGAAAATTAAAAAAATAAAAAAAAAAAAAAAGGAAAAAAAAGGAAAAATAATGCAAAGTGACTTCCACTTGACTCACTTGGCTCAGAGGCTGCTGATCCCACCCTGCAGGCACAGCAGATCCCTCGTCCTTCCAGCAGCTGCTGAGCCAGCTCTGCTCCGAAAGGAGGAAAGAAGGGAGGAAAAGCTGCCTGGGCAGGCAGAAGAGCAAGCAGGAGTCCTCAGCATGCGAGGGAAAGTGCAAACTCCGGGAGAGGGGTGGCAGAGAGCCAGGAGAGAGCATCTGCATCAGGGAAACCCAGTCACCCTGGCAACCAGAGGGGAGGGAAGGAGGCACCGCCAGGACCAGCAGAGGGGAAAGGAGGGGGAGCTTCCAGTCGGGAATGCAGCTGAGAGCCAAATAAAGGAGGAGTTGTTACGAGCCACACCATCCACACACTCCAGAATATGTTAAATGGCATTTAGGAACCTCCTCGTGAAAGAGAAATGCAGATTTAGGCGAACATTTCTGTAAGTTTGTATCAGATATGCACACGCTGTGAATCCCAAGCCAGAGAGAGCAGCCCCCGGTGAAGGGTGAGCAGAAAGTTCAGCAAGAATGTGGAGTAGCAAAGGAACAGCTCTGGTGAGCTCAAGGATGAGTCTGACCATGAAATAAATATACAAAAAATTTTATTATTTATGAGGCTAAGGAAAGAGTAACAAGGTTATGGGTTTTTTAGGAATAAAACAGTAATATTATCGCATTCTCCAGGGGAGAATACCTCCTTGTGTATATCCCTGTATGTATCCTAATAATACACTCTTGTCCATGGTATTTGCATCAGCTCTTTATGGAGCTCAAACTGTCTCTGGTAAAAAAGCAGATTTAAAATCATCAATGTGCAGTAATCAGGGCATGTAGAGATAGGAAAAAAAAGCCTATTTAGAGATGAGGAAATCTGTTATTGATCTGAACAGGCAGCTTGAGAGAACTGCAAATCTGGAGACCAAGCATGCAGGATAGGAAAGCTGAAGTGACAAAATTCACCCTCAAATGATCATCCCACTAGAGATAGGACAGGAATCCCATCATAGCCCCCTGAAAGCCCCAGTCCCACATTAGAGTTACAATCAGGATCTAAGAGGGGCCACTGAAACAGCCCCTGCTCAGCACATCACAACCCAAAGGGAAAAAAACCCCCCATCATTACACCAGAAAATTGTGTGATAAAACACTGCAGTAGGGCCTGGAGAGGGAGAACACTTTGAAGTACTCTTGGGACTTTCCTTAGGACAAGATGTTTCATTTAATGAGTCCCTAAAATTGGCATCCTCTAGAGAAGTGACTCAGCAGGAAGGCTGCAGCAAGGTCTGTGCTTCAGGAAGGCAGCAAATTAAGGTCAGGGGGAAGGAAACCCCCTGATATTTCCATTCCCTGACCTTATTACTGCTAATTTTTATGTTTGCTCTCAACTGACCTTGAGGAGCTTGGAATTGCTTTAGGTATTTTATAGGACCTAATGAAACAAAATCATCGTAAGCTGCAGCCACTGTTGTTTCATGTGAAGGTTTTATCCTGAAATGTAGAATACTCAATATTTTTAAAGCTTCTTTTCTTGGGATCATTTGATTATGTGAAAATCAAGTTCCTTTTAAAAGAGTGAGTTTCTAGGCTCCGGTTGCATTTAGAATCCAGAAAATATGAACAGATGAGGAGAGTCCAGTACTTAACAAATTGAACTATTTTTAAATTATTATTTTTATTCTACACCATTATTCTGGAGGCCCTTATTAGTTTTTTAAATGCTTAATGTTGCTGAAGTTGCCTGTATGATACTAAAGAATACTTGACTTGCACACTGGGGGAAACTGCCTAGGAACAGATTTTCTTTAAAACTGGAATAATTTTACTTTACAGGGGGAAGAAACCCAACTTATTTGCCTTACTGTGAAGAAAATGTAATGCTCATTTAAAGTGTACGACTCTAAAGGCATCTCTATATATGCCTATCTATAAATATACTGACTTGAAATTACTTGGAACAAAATAAAGCTGGATGTGCTTTGGCTTTATTGCATCTGCTCAAGCACTTTGTTCTGGGTTCTTATCAGGTCACTTTCTGCAGACAATCCCTCTCTTAAATTGTCCAAACATCCAGTGTAATTCTGATTTTTTTCTGACAATTTTGACCAGCAAGGAAAGTAGGAAAGTAGGAATTGTGGAGCACCACAAACCTCCTGGTGTAGCTGTACTCAGCACAGCAGAACCCAGCTGATTTGTGTGCTTCATGGACTGAATTAGATAAATTAATAATGATTGAAGAAAGGTTAAATAACAAGGTATCAAACAACAGAAATCAGAGTATTCAAGCCTGGGACTTTGATATATATTTGTAAGTTATTACTTTATGGGCTCTGCCTTTTTTTTTTTTTTTTTTTTTTTTTTTTTTTTTTTTTTTTTTTTTTGAGGTCAGAAACATCGGGAGCTTTGACCTTGAAATTGTACCGTTACATTAAGACCCTGATTTCAGAATTCTGCCTTATCAGTGACCATTTCCCAGGCATTTACCCCCAGAATTGCACAATTCAGCACTGAGTCTGTTATGTACAGCACTGATAAAGTTCATATCACCTCAGCCCTGCTCTCCACAGCCAAAAGGGCACTGCAGGGGTGGGCAGTGCCGACCATCTGTGCCCCAGCTCACTCCCCTGCTATACAAAATAAGCGCCTGCACACACTCCTGACCCTCCAGGGAGGAAATGCATCCTGCCTGGCTTTCCAAATCCAGTGCCCAGCGTTCAGAAAGCATAATTAGACATTATTAGTTTGGTGGTGTTCATCCCCTTTTGGCTGTGTCCCAGCAGTGCCAAGGCTGTGAGCTTTGCACGCCATCCTTGGGGGGGCACCCAGCTGTTCCAGCTGTTCCAGATGTTCTGCACTGGGCACTGCCCCAACAGCTGTGCAGTGTGCCAGCACATGTGTCTCTCACTGGGAATCAGGATTTCTTTCCCCTCTTGCTGCTGTCAGGGTTGTAATAGTTACAAAAGCCTGTTCCCTCACCTGACTCAGCACAGGTGAGTGTTTAATAAATACCTTCTTTGGGAAGATGGGCGTTCCCTTTCATGGAGGCATTCCATCTCTGGAAAACTCTGCTTGAAACTAAGTTATCCTCCATGTTCATTCCCACAGGGTCAGCACCAGTGTCTTCCCTTAAAACAGATTCAACCATTTGGGACCTCCTGTACTCCAAAGTTACAATAAGAAGGAATTTCTGCTCTGAAGAATTTACAATGCAATGAGAAAAGGAACAAAGGGACAGTAACAGGCAAAATGCACTGCCCAGCAGCAAAAGTGTCTGTTGAAGGTTATCATCCCAAGTCCAGATAAACTCCTCGTCATTTTGACTGTACAGCTCTTCACAGTTACAAAATTGTCTGTTAGATTCCCTACTAGAAAAAAAGCAAGAAAAAGTTTACTCTTTCACATCTTTATGCTAACACCAACACTTTGGAGTCACCAACTGGTTTAAATCAAATTCAGATTCTTCAGACTGACTCTCGTGGTGTTTGCAGACCAAGAACTCATGTTTAAAAGTTCATTGTAACATTTTATTTCAGATACACTTCTGCTGCAGAGGGGAAAATTATTTGATGGACACAGAGTATTAATTTCTTTCTCTGTTCTTTCTAATGTCGACATGAATGCAATACCAATATTAGTTTAGTTTCCTCAAATGCTGTAGTTGTCATAATTGTTTTCCTAAGTCCAGGCTTCTTTTCCATCAAGTAGAATAAGTGTGAACTCATTGTGTTCTCAGAATAGGCAGCATTGCTTTAACAAGCTCCTCATTCCCTAAATCAGGTGAGAGTCTCTTTCTCAGCAGGCTGTAACCTTCTGATTTTATTGCATCAGGCTGAAACCATAAATCCAAGTGCTGATGTGATCCATAACACAGGGTTTTCAAGCTCTCCCTCCCCATTATTTGATTCAGCAGAGCGAGGTTTAATTATTCAAATAGCGGCGTCAATGCGGCCGCAGTGATTCAGCAGTACCTGCAGCACTGCAGCTGGATCCCGCAGCTCAGGTATGCAGGGTTGGCACCACATCTCCTAACCAAGCCCTCAGTTCACAGCCAGAAGGGGTTTCTGCCCTGTATCTGTTCATTTCCTGCTGCCAGAGGGATAAGAACAGCCTGGAGCCAGCTGGGTAGCTCAGATCCTCACACCCAAGCCTTGCTCTGCCTCTGCTCCTTCCTAACCCTTCTCTAACCCTTGCATTCTCACTGCCTTGGGTCTGTGGGCAGGCAAGGGCAAGAAACAAAGCTAGTTTTTTCATCATCCCATTAGCTTGTGTTTTTCACACAGAGGGAATTGCTCAGGTAGAAGCTCTAGAGTAGGACTCACTGCTCAGGTACGACTGAGAAGTGCAAAAGGCTGGAAAACAGCCCCTCACCCAGGAAATGACAACCTTGGGCTTAGAGAGGGAAATTCCTGCCAGTTTTACATCCACATCCTGCAGTAGAGGGCTGGCTGGTTTTGGCCAAAGGGCCAGGCTGCAGGAAGAGCAGTCCTGCTGGGATAAGTGCTGGGAAGCACAAGTTGGCAGAAGGCAGGTCGGGAGGCACAGCACAGGCTGATCCCATCTGCTGCTGCTCCTCTGACCACAGAGCAGTGTGTGCATCACACGAAGGGTCTGAGCAGCAGCCTGGCCGTGCCAAACAGAGCCTGCCCCTGCCAGGATCGATTTAGCAGATGTGAACTGTGACCTCGCAGCAGCCACGGAGCCAGGCACGCTCCTGGTGTGAACGGTGACATTCTGGCAGCCTGTCCTCGCACTGCAGAGGGGTGAGATGGGGCAGATCCTGAGAGCAGGGAAAGTCCTCTAGGACTCCAATGGGATGGAGCATCTCTGAGCTCCTTCCCTGCCTGGCTCTGGCTCTGTTGGGTCACTGAGCACCAGGACAATCTTTCTTTGGGAGCAATCACTGCTGCAGCTCAGGCAGAGCTGGCTGGGAACAGGGCTCAGATCCCTTCAGCCCCTTGCTCATTTGTTTTATGATGATGAGCCAGCTGCTTCCCATCAACACGCCCTGGGAATAACAGTGTTTGCATGTTGGAATTCTGGAAACTCGGACTTGGGGATTTTAGTGTACAGTAATACGTGTGAGTCAAGATGGAGGATTTTGAGTGTTGTCTGAATCCTTCTTCACCTTCTTCTTCCTTCTTCTTCATGGATTTGGGTGGTTTTCTGTAACTGGGTGGAAAAGGTCTGCATTGCGAGCCTTGGGGGGGTCATTATTTAGTCAAAAATATAAATAATATAGGTGTCACCTCATTATTGGGTAATTATCACTTAAATAACCTTGGCAAGAGTTAGAAGCTCTCCATTTTACCTCATTTCTCTGACTTGCTAGTTAGAGCTCATGCCTTGTGAGTCTGTAAATAGATAAGAAACAGACAAAATCTACATTTCCCGTGTATTATTCATCCTGACCTTGGCAGAGAAAAAGAAGCCAGAACCATCACTTTTGCACACAGGGGTTCTGTCATGACTTTTAGCTGGGTTTAAGGACTTTTATCAGCTTGACTTCATAAATAACATGAGATTCCTTGCTCACAAATGTGCTGTGTGAGCAACATATATACCTTGTGCTGAGGTACGCATTGATTTCCACTCTAAAGCCCTGGAAATACGACACAATTCTGAAATAATCCAGACACTGATCAAGCTGTGCTTATTAGCAAAGTGTTCTATGAGCATTGGAGGAACTTTTGCTATTTATCTTGGGAATGGATCATTTGACACAAGGAACAGTTGGAATCACTGACACCATCCTGAGCAGCGTGCCCTGGCAAGCACAGCAAGGAGATCATGGGAAACGCTGTAGCTTTGCTTGTTTTACCTCCCAGACTCCACCCTGTTTATAGATTGTGGGAAATCCCAAATTGCACACCACAGAAAACAGGCTCAGATTGCTGCCAATAAACTTCCACTTAGAGCCAATCACACCCAGGGCAGAAAGTTGGTACCTATCCAATCTTATCCTCACACAGCTGCAGCACTGCACTCCCAGCATAATGGGAACAACAGGATTCCCTTCCTCATTGTACTTCAGATTAAGAGGGAATAAAGGGCAAATACCCACTGCAAAAGGTATTGAGGTAAATCTCTGGCAGTAGGAAACTCGTTGGTGGATCAGGTAATGATGCAGAACAAGTTTTCCAAAGCGTATTTTAATTGTCAATTGTCTTAGAGTGCAGAGAGGCGGGACACAAGTGATCAGCACAGAGCAGACCCTAGAGGAACAAGAGCAGTTCCTTGGTGGTGTCATACAGTCATTCAATAATAATAAAGATTTTCCTTGTCTAGAACACATTAAAAAATTGATCAGCATCTGGAAACCAGCTTGGATAGATAGATGAGACATGTATTCTGCAGAGGAAATTCTCAGTCTCCCTGGGCATAATTAAAATTATTGATGCACATAAAGGTATTATTTTCACTGGGTGAGATTTATACCTGGTGTAAGTTAGGCTAGTGCTGCATTACTCTGGGATCTGATTTTGTTTGTTATCCTAGATGTCATTACACTTTAATTAATGTTTCCTGGCAAACTAAGAGGCAGGGAAATTTATCTCTTTTTATCTTGTGAGTGGCACATATCTCAAGCACATTTAGCTGGAATTCACAATTGGTGAATACATTTCTTTTTTGCTGCCCCAACCTTGGAAGTATCCAAGGGAGGGTTGGACAGGGCTTGGAGCAACTTGGTCTATAAGGTCCCTTCTACCCAAACCAATTTTGGGATTCTGTGAGTGGGAAACAGAAGCCAGGAGAGTCACCTTGGGCACCTGTTTCCTCTGGCTGTTGAGGGAACTGGGTTAACTGCACTCAGTACTGCTCTTCTTCTATTTTATTATGAACCTACTTTTTTTTTTTTTTCCCTATTTAAAGAGAATTTAACAGAAATACCCTAAAATGAGCAATCTCACTGTAACACCATAAACTCCAGCACATCAGAGAACAAGGAAAATAAGCCACTCTCTTATACACCAGATATAGTCAAAAGGGGAATATAGTCAAAGGGGATAGTCAAAAGGAAGCTTGATTTTTTTTTACTGTCTCTGGTCCTAGAGGAGTTTGAAACAACTCCTTTGCTCCTTTGAGGTAGTTTATAAATCTAAGAAACCACTCAATATTTCAGGCACCAGGCTCAGTATATATCTTTTTACACACAAAATATTGTTTCATTCATTGCTGAGCCAAATGCTCATTTCATACAGAAGATCAATACCAGGCACTCATTTTATTACATTTATATCATAGGTTGTGGAATTTCTGCTGGAGGCAAGTTCCATAAATCCTGATAAATTCTTGCATTGTTGAAAAGTAAATCTGCAGGATGAATAAAGTATAAAGAGTTACATACTCACTGCTGGGCCTGTCATAACTGTTCTCCCATCAAAGTCAGTGACAGGTTGAGTAGAGATTGATGTCAGATGGTTTTGTTGAAAAAGCCCTCCCAAAATATGCTGTGGTCAGTTATAAATAAAACCTCATCTTCCCCTCTTGCTGACAGTCAGCACCACACCAGCTCAGAGCTTTTAGAGCTCCCACTCCACCATGAACAGAACTGCAGCAGGAGGAGAAGGAGCTCAGTAAAAATCTGGAAATAAACCCCCAGAATTCTACTCTAGTTAATGGTGAGGCCAAGGGAGGGAGTTTGTTGTGGTTAGTGTTGGCAGGTGCTGAGCACCAGAATATCCAAATGTGTCTGGTTTGTTCAGAGAGAGGAATTGTATAGAAGTTGTTGTGGCACAGAGATTTCTTTATTGGACATTTAGGCAAAAAAAAAGCCTTTCATGGATCAGAGTATCTGGGCCACGCTGAAAGTAACTAATGGGAATGTGGTGGCAAAAATAATTTGAAATCTCCCACTGACACAGGAGCATCAGTATTTTGGTGAGAGCAGAGATTTGAAGTCAATGTGTTCTGCATGTTCTTTGGACAACAGTTCTGAGAGCCACATAAAGAACTGAGGTGTAAAAATCCTCAAAACTACTGGGAGAAACAGAAACTGGCTTTGGTGCTCGATATTTCCTTCTCCCCTTTGTTCAATATTTGCTGCTTTTGAACAGGATATTCAAAAGGATGAAGAATGTTTGAAGAGACTGACATTAGAGAGAGATATTCTACATAAATCAAGTCAGGTGCATTCCATAATATATACAAATGTTCCTAATATATAAAACATTCACATAAGACTCTTGGGATGAAATCCATCTTGCAATGTGAAGTCAGTGAGCATGTTCTCATTATGCTGACAGCATAAATTGCCTTCACTAAGTAAATACAAATTTCCATAGGGAATACAGAGGTCACTGAGGGTGGCAGGAATTAAAAATCTCCCAAACAGTCTCTACATTGCTACACCTTGAAATTTCACACTCAGTTCAAAAGACATCCTACCTCTTAATGGTTACACCTTACAGCAAACAAAATTCATTTTCTTCTATTTTCTAAGGAAGGAATAGGGAAAACCCCATGATGATCTAAGAGCAATGTCACCTGCAAATGTCTAAAGGCAAATAAATAACAGATGTACTGGGAATTCAGCCCAACTAACAAAAAAAATTGAATAAACTTTGATGGGAGCAATGAATAATTCACACCACATCACTGGAGTGACCAGAGGCAGGTCTGTGCAGAGTCCAGGCTGGACTGTACAAATAATTCAGGGCTCAGAAAGAGTGAGCACTGCATCACACAACTGCTGATTGCAGGCAATCCCATCAGGCCCAGTCAGCAGCTCTGCAGACATCAATGCACCCCAGCACTGACTGCAAATGGAGCCACAGGCTGACCCTGCATGCAGGGCCAAGCCTTCATTAGCTTCTGTGCTGTTTCATTTTAGGGGTAAAACATGGACTCAGCAGCTTACTGTGCAGAAAGGAAAAATCCCCAAATGGTGCTACAGAGCTAAATTGATCTGAGGGTTAGGCAAGGTAAAACACGCTCCTGAGGAGGAACCTCTGCTGGCCAATTCTATAACACAAAAAGAGTTGATACTCCCAAGTGCAGCAGAAAGTGGGAATTATTCAGGACTTGCAGCCTGCATGACAGGACTTTATACATAAATGGATTCCATTCAAGCAGGTTGGAAGAAGCAACACAGTAAAATAAGGCAGGTGGGCAGATGGGTTTGTTCAGCTGTTTCATGTGCTCCATATTCTCTGTACACAATTGAGGGACAGCTGCCATTACCTGTGGGCTGGGGTATCTCTGGTACCGGTGGCTCAGGCAGATCCATATCGCTTCTCCCTCGGTGTTTTTCTGGATGCCGGCTCACAGACTGTTCTTTTGTTTATTTCCCCCTCTGCTTTGTGCCAGGGTGAGTGTTCCCAGAAGTGCTATTACATCTTCGTCATCGAGACCATCTGCGTGGCCTGGTTCTCCCTGGAGTTCTGCCTCCGCTTCATCCAGGCCAGGAGCAAGTGTCAGTTCTTCAAAGGACCCCTGAACATCATCGACTTCTTGGCCATTTCCCCTTACTACGCCTCCCTGATCTTCTCAGAGGACGACTCTGGCGAGGAGGAGGACAGGCCGAGCAGCAACACGTACCTGGAGAAGGTGGGGCTGGTGCTGCGGGTGTTGCGTGCCTTGCGGATCCTGTACGTCATGCGCCTTGCCCGGCACTCCCTGGGCCTGCAGACGCTGGGCCTCACCGTGCGCAAGTGCACGCGGGAGTTCGGCCTGCTGCTGCTCTTCCTCTGCGTGGCCGTCACCCTCTTCTCCCCGCTGGTGTACCTGGCCGAGAACGAGTCCGGCAGGGTGCTGGAGTTCACCAGCATCCCCGCCTCGTACTGGTGGGCCATCATCTCCATGACCACCGTGGGCTACGGGGACATGGTGCCGCGGAGCGTGCCGGGACAGATGGTGGCCCTCAGCAGCATCCTCAGCGGGATCCTCATCATGTCCTTCCCCGCCACCTCCATATTCCACACCTTCTCCCACTCCTACTCCCAGCTGCGCAAGGAGCACGAGCGGCTGCAGTCGCGGCTGAGCCGGGCCAAGAGCGCCAACCGCTCCGGGGAAAGCGACACCTTCAACGAGACGGACAGCCTGGGCCTGGAGGGACAGGGCTCCCCCATCAAATACATCTACACGGGGAACTGAGAGTGGAGCACCCCTCAGATTCATCTACACGGGGAACTGAGAGTGGAGCACCCCTCAGACACATCTACACGGGGAACTGAGAGTGGTGTGCCCCATGAAACACATCCACACAGGGAACTGAGCTTGGTGTATCCCATCAAATACATCCACACAGGGAAATGAGCCTGGCCTTCCCCCTCACCTACATCCACACAGGGAACTGAACCTGGTGTGCACCATCAAATACATCTACACAGGGAACTGAGCCTGGTGTGTCCCATGAAATACATCTACACAGGGTACTGAGCTTGGTGTATCCCATCAAATACATCTACCCAGGGAACTGAGCCCAGGTGTGCCCCCATCAAATACATCTACACAGGGATCTGAGCCTGGCCTGGGGCATTCCCAAAAACGCTGACAGAAATGTGCACATGTGTGTCTCAGCAAAATACGCAAAGCAAAGCAACAGCATAGGTTACAGTGCTATCCTCTCTCCTGGCTTAGGTATAAGCAGCAGCCAACCCAACGGAGCCAGCTCCAAAAAATCCCCATGCAGCTGGAGGTTTGGGGGAATGTAAAAAAGTCAGAGTTTATTCAGTGATAAATGCTCATTCTTCTCTATGGCTACTAAGAATAAACTTTGTCTGTACCACTCATGCTTCTTGCTGAGCACCTAACACTGACTGAGTAACAAACAAACCAGCTTCTGCTGGCACAAACACACTTGTTATTTTATTTGCCTTTGAGCTTCCAGTGTTCTTGCAATGAATATCCTGAGCCAGGCATTAGGACACATTCTTTCTGGGCTACACACCAGTATGGTTATCCACATCTCATCCTCCAAGCATACAGATACAAAAAACAAATTCTGTATTTAAAGCCAGTAACGAGCTTAAAATTGCTGTGTGTGACAGCTTTCAAAGTTTGCCTGTAGCCAGACGATCAATCTGTACCTGACAAACTGCACTGCTTTGTATAAAACACATACTGTTTGCAAGAGCTTTTGCTTGAAATGCAGTTGTGGTCTGCAGACGGTAAACATATCATACTAGACAGCAAAAGTCTTCAAACTTCTTTTTCATATAAATTATTTAAAATAAAAATGAGGAATTAAAAAAAGCCCAAGCTTACTGACCATATCAAAAAGCCTTGGTGTTATATTTTTTTTGTTGTTGAATGGTGATGGTTGCTCCGGAAAAAAAGATAAAAAACAGACTTCTTGAAAATGTGACGATAGCTCAGAAGTATCCAAAGGTAAAAATGGTAAAGAATGAAGGGAATGATTGCCAGAGAGGCAGTGGGAGTGATTTCCCGATGGGAATGGAAGATGCTCCTTTTGGGATACCCATGTACAGCCAGAAGGCAGCAACAGGGCTTTGCAGAGGTCAGCAATGCTCCTTTAAGGATAGACTGGATGGTTTTGTACAATTTAACCCTTTAGATGGTGTGAATGTGGTCAGGGAATTCCACACAGGTCACAAAGGCCAGGTGTGCACAGACACCTCTGTGTTCAGGGCCGTGTCAGCCACAGTGTGAGAATCCCCACAGGGCTCAGACACGCTGAATTTCGGGTGTGTGTTTAAGCACCGAGATTAATCAAGGACTAAATCAGTTTTTAATCAGATTTTCAGCTTTCATTACTCCATTTCTTAAATCTTGCCAAGGTCCCCACGTCCCTGTGATGGGGCAAAGCTCAGTGAATGCCCATTCACCAGTGCCAGCTCTTGGCAGGCACCACTCCTGCCCAGCCTGGTGGCATTGGGAACCTGGGGACACTTCCAGGCACTGCCCCATCTCCCACCTGGACATCCAATCCCAGTCACCTGCAGAGTTCTGCAGCTCCCTGCAGCATTTGGGTGCCGAGCTGCTCCCCTCCCTCCTGCACAGCTGAGGTAGAGAAAAGCACAGTTGTTGGCACAACTGGGATGACGTGACTGGAATTAATCTCTTGGGTTTATCTTGCTACTGACCTTATGATTCCAACCAGAGAAACTGCAGCGGATTATTCACGGGGATGTTCCAACACAAGAGGAACAAGTTGACTTTAGATGACAGGCTTTTGCATTTGCCCCATTAAATGTGCAATTTCTGCTGGGTTATGCACAGATCCATCTGATTTTTTTTTTTTATTTTTCACAGTTAGCTTTTTAAAATTTTGTTTTGTTTTGTTTTATTTTATGGCAATTCTCTACAGTAGGTCCAGTGAGATGATAAATCAGACAAAATCCTGGTCTGGACTATAAGATGATGATAGTGCAGGTGATGCCACCTGCATTTCTCTGGAGATTCCGGTCCGGCAGTGCCAAATCCAGTGCTGGTTCCTGCTGACTGGTGAATGCTGGGACACAAATCCTGATTTGTGAATTGCTGCAGCTTTTAAAAAACACTTCTCACACCGACACACACTTCGGAGAGACAAACAATAGGTAGGGCAGCTGATTTGGTTTTTTTCCAAGTAACATTTTCCTTATTAGATCAGGAGTTAGTTCAACATGGTTGCACACAAAATTAGCCCAGCCACGTGGCTCTAAAAATGTAGAAACCTGGTGAAATATTGGGAGTTTTGCTGCTCAAGGGCAACAGCTCCCTGTCCAACAGGTTCCGTGATGTAGGTGGGACAGTGGACAGTGACAGAAATCCAAACCCTGACTCAGCCAAGTGTTTAACCCTGTGTGAATTCCAAAACACAGCCCAAGAATGTGCTGAATCGAGGAGTTAAAACAAGAAAACAAACAAACAAAGCACCGGTGCTTGACGGGGAAGTGTTTGCACTTCCAGCAGAATCTGGACCATCACTCCTATTTCTGATTTTAATTTAAATCTCCTCTAATAGCCGGGTCTGGGCTGCACCAGCTCGTACAGAAAAAAAGCCCTGCGTGATTCATTGTGCTACAGGGGAGGGAAAAATATGTTGGGAGGAACATTTAGTGCCCGTGTAACTCGAGTGGGTAACAAATTCAGAACAAGCAGTTACAATTAGCAGATACTGCTGTTGCCAAGATCGTATCGTTTCCTAACCAGATTTAATTAAAAGAGCAGTTCAGCTGCCTGGCACCCATCTTCTCCGACTTCAAAGCCTTTTCCCTGCATCTAAACCCTGGAAACAGCAGGGGAACAGCACCCATCACCCAGGGGAACCACTTTGTGCAGCCCTCACCGAGGGCATTACATCTCTTTTGGAGCTTCTGATTGCTGCTCTGACACATCAACACCCTCAAAAACCCCCACCGAGCTGCTTTTTGGAGGAAATCGGGAATATTTGCAGTATTTGCAAAAATCTGGAACCCAGCTGTGGACACCTGTCCTGTGAGAACACAACACAGGACCCTCCCACTTGGTCTGACCTGGACTCAAACACAGAGAGTGGCTTTTGATCAGGGGCTAAATGCAAATTTTCTGGGCTGTTGAAATCCCACCGAGGCGTTCAGACCTCTGTTCTGACCCAGTTCACAGTTCCTCAGGAGTTCTGCAGATCGTCCCAGGTTTCTCTGCAGCCCTGGTGCCTCCCAACTGTGCTCCAGCTGTTTCTTCTCTGTGGCTTTGCCCAGTTCCTCTTGCAGAGAAGCATTGCAGAAGATGGACATGTTATTTTTTCAGTAATTAACTTCTTTCAATTTCATAGGTTCAGTATTTTATTATTTCAGCCTACCATTAAGGTCCTGAAATTTGCTTTTCGCCTGTCTTTGCATCCGGCCGCTAACATTCATAGCATAAAGTTACCAGGTTGATTAAGTCACAAATTCATTGAGGGAGCAGTGTTTTATTTTAGGAGCAAATTGCAAAAGAATTCAGGGAGTGGACTGCATATGCCATGCATTAATTATGGCAGAACTATTTAAAACTTGCACTGGTCAACGGTTTTATTTCAAACACACCCAAACCCTGTTGTGCAGTTGTTTTGATCAATTAAGCACATCTGCTGACAGAAATGACACTCAGCATGTTCCTTCTGGTGTTTTTCCCCATGAAAGATTTCCA
The DNA here is from genome assembly GCA_013398615.1 of Brachypodius melanocephalos. NCBI lineage: Eukaryota > Metazoa > Chordata > Aves > Passeriformes > Pycnonotidae > Brachypodius > Brachypodius melanocephalos. The sequence continues at coordinate 3,223,778 of VZSR01000393.1, forward strand.
CCCTTCTTTTTTTTTTTTTTCAGTTCAGAAAATTACTTTAATACATTGCAGTAATCTCTAAATAAAGATGAAAACCTAGAAGGTCAAGGAGAGGCAGAAGTACAGCACATTCCCAGTTTGCACTTCCACAAGTAATAAATTATTAGCCACGTGTTGAAGTTAAAACTGATTAAAGGCTGACATAAAAATCATGTTTCCTAAATGCAATTGGGGTTTCTGCATGGTAAAATGAAGATATCCCAGCACATTTTACTGAAAGTATTGAATTCCTTCCTGTGAGGTGTTTTCTTTTGGTAGCAACGGGGCTTTCACCCCTTCCCTGAGTCCCAGCCATGGCACAACACCCAGCAAAGCCCTGAGGAACGGGCTGCAGATCTGCTGGGCAAGCTCCAGTCCTTAAATTACAATATTAAGATGAAACCTAATGCTCTGGGTTACTCTATTTTTTTTTTCCCCTGGATGACTAAAATGATGCTCACAAGAAAAAACGGAGAGAAAGAACCGAGGTGTTTCCCCTCCCCCTGTGCTCCTGTCTTTATCATTTCACTTCTGATAGAAGACAGCTCTCAAATAACTTATTTTCCCCGAAGTTTAGGATTCCTGTAGCTCCCTTGTGCCAGGGAAATTCTCACAAGAGAGGAGAAGAGCCTGACCCAAAGCTCGTGCACTGTAAGAAAGATCTGCAATCAGAAGAGCATCACAGGAACTCACACAAAAGCCCAAGCCTGGATTATCAGCACTAAGCAAAAGTGCTCAAGGAGCGTTTTAGCAGATTATTACAGCAGATCCAGCGAGAGGGATAACAATCCAACTCAGATTTCATTATTTTCATGCTCAATTCCTGCCATAACTGTAAAAATCAAGCACATATCTAAAAGGGAAGGACTGTAGAAGATCCTTCAGGTGTTTCTCCTCTGAAAGTTTCAGCCCGTTATACCATCAGTAATAAAACGTAATCATCCTGAAACAACTCTTCGGATTTTAATGAAAACTCCACCGCTTCATACCTGGCAGATTTTGTTTAAAAAGGTAATTTAGAACTTAGTATATTAGCCCAGAACTCCAGACATGCATATAACTAAGTCACAATGTCTTCCAAAATTTCTCTCTTTCCAGTTCTAATGTTCAATTTGACATTAACCAGTCAGGTTTTATTCCAGCTTCTTCAAAATAATTTCATCAGCTCCCAAGAAACTGTTCTCAGTAAGAACAAATGGACCCATGAAGAATTTCCCTGCTGCCTGAAGCTCAAGAAGATGAGGAACTTTAATTATTTAACGATTTAATTGTATTAAATTTAATAAATTTTAAATTTTAAAATTAAATGGGTTATTTATAATTATATATATTTATATAATATATATAATATATTTACATTTATTTAAATTAATGGTATTTAATTTAACAATTAATGTTGAACTTGCAGGGCAGTGAAGCCTCTGTGAGAATCCGAGGATGTTTCACTTTTTTCAGATAAAATGCAGGAGCATTTGCTGATGTTTGGCTTTAACTCTGCATCCAGGCTCACATCCCTCCCCAGACAGACAGGACACAGGTTAAGTCCTGCCCTGGTTTTGTGGCTTCTCTCCTTTTCACCTGCCCACATCAAGAATTGTTCCTTTGCTCTACAAAGCTAAAGAAATTTCTTATTAAAATTCACCACCTTAAAGGTACTGGGTGAGAAATGCTAAAGATAATTGGCTTGCACTCATGAATAAAGAATATTAATAAAACTGAGAAAGTGCCTTTATGTTCTTCAACCAACAGCTCTCGTGCTGCCCTTTCAGTGTGTTACACCCTCCTTCAAGGAAGCAGCCATTAAAACCTTCTAATTAAAGTTTCATTTGCAATTCCCCGGGTTTGAACTCTCTTCACCAGAGCAATAAAGCAGGTAACAATCAAAAGTTTATGCCTCGAGGATCTGCTTTTCCGCATCACTTGTGTTTTCATTGGTCTGATGTTTTACTTTCACCCGGCTCTCCTGAAGCTTTCTGAGCTGCCTTGTTCCACACCAAACCAGTCAGAGCTCCTCCACCTCTGAGAGACTTTTATACGAGAATTTCACGAAAATCAGCTCAAAGACAACAAACTCCAGGAAATTTCAAAGCTTCTGAGAGACAAAAAGCTACGAGCTCATGATTAAATAATAATAATAATAAAAAATTAATCAATACACTCCTCCAGCCCAATTACTATGATTTTTAGAGGATATTTTGAGGAAAGAGAGGGTGAAACCATGCGCTTCATCTGTAATTCCAAGCCAGATCCAAGGGTTCATACCTTGAATGAGGCTGGCGGGATTTAGAGCAGCCATTTCCAGAGCTGATCAAGATAACACTATCAGCTCATTAGGGTGTGAGTATGCATGCTTAAACAAATTAAACTCATTTCCTGCCGACAAAAAGATATCTGAGGAAAAATTGAAGGTCAAAGAGATTTATCCCATAAGGGATTCAGAGTTTGAGAAATGTAAAACTCCAGAAACAAGGCATTTCTGAATAAAACTGGAACAAGGGTCCATTTCTCTGTGTGATTACACAAGTGACTTTAAAAAAAAATAAAAACCCAACCCAAAGCAGCAGTGAAAATACACAGAAACGAATCTTCAGAGCAAGGATATTGAAGGGAACACTACACAGAAGAAAAATAAGTTTCAAATTATCTCCCTAAAGAGCAAGAATATGTCAGTAGATAAATTTGCTGAGCTTTAATCCTATTTCTTGAAATAAAAGCAAATTAAAGGCCCATTTTTGCAGGTTCTGGGATAATTCCTGTGCTAAGTGCTTCCAGCTTTTTGGAAAGTCTACAGAGCTTCAATCACCCAGCACACTAAAATCTCTAAAAAGTAAAACTAAATATTATGATAGGGCAGTTAAATTTTATGCTGGACTATACTTCACTTTATTGCAATAACCCAGATTCTGACAGATGTTTCTCCCTGCCTGCCTCCATCTCAGCAGAGACAGGAAGCAAAGCAGCCCAGAGGTGGTGTCAATCTGTGTCCTCCCAAAATCCAGGGGCTCAGTCCAGCTGAGCACTTTGACATCGCTGCTGTGTGTTCACTGCTGTCCTCATCCTCCCCTGAGGGATTCTGAAACGTCAAAAAAATTCAATCAGGAACATTTCTTTTACCACCGAGATCAACACTCCGGGCTCACAAGGGTGGTTGGGTTTTCAGTCCTGCAAACTCCTCACAAGGTCTGCAAACCCTGACACAACCTCAAGCCTTTGCGTTCCATTTTTGTGTTTATTCCATTTTTTAAATTCCATTTTTATGTTTATTCCATTTTTTTTATTCCATTTTTATGTTTATTCCTACCACTGCACAGTGTAATTTTACAAACCATACTGACTTGCAGGTGTCTCATGATTGTACAGAGCACTCCCAAACATTTCCAAAAGGGGAGGGAATTTCACGAGCTCTTCAAAGATTTCCAGGATGGCTGATTCTGGTGGGAAAGAGGGATAAAAAAAAAAAAAAAAACAAAAAACCCCCCATGGAATTCTTGGTTTGTTCTGTTTCCAACAAAGAGAAAAAGGGTCCACCAAAGAGCATCCCAAGCTGTAAACCATTAGGCAATAGTTGTGTCCCTGTGTGTGAGATAGAATATATTCTATTTATAACTACAAGGAGGTGCTGAACCTGCTCCTCCAAGGGCACGTTCATTTGGAGAGAAAAATTGGCACAGACAGAGCTGTTTGCTGGCTCAGCTCTGGCTAAAAAGCGCCACCAAGGACTGAAAATATTTATGTGATCTTCCTGTTTTATTCAGAGAGCAAGAAAACACAGCCAAAAAGTCCTGGGCCAGCACACTGGAGAAGGCAGACACAGCACTCATTTCTCATAACTGCTTTTCTGCTGAATAACCAAGCTTTATAATAGCCTGGGAGGTTTTCCTCTTGTAAAATGTGGTGGGTAAGTGAAGTGTCTTCTAAGATGAACTCTCTGTACAGGGCTTAACTCTGCCAAAATCTGTCCAAGGAAATTGTCCCAAGGTCCTTTAATGTTTGCACACAGGGAGCAGGTCTAGAGGGATTTTTTCCTCATGGGGGAAAATTAGGAAAACATTTTTCTAATGGGGATTTCCTCATGAAACCTGTGGGTTTGTCCATAAGAAGTTACAACTATTTCTTATGGATTTCATGGATTTCCACAGATATGATTCCT